>JAJQQW010000014.1:60802652-61127652 GCA_025583905.1 Ia io
AGCTATAGGCCAGTCAGTGTTGCTCAGTGGTTGAGAGTCAACCCATGAACCAGAAGGCCACAATTTGATTCCAAGTCTGGGAACATGACCAGGTTGCTGGCTCAATCCCCAGGAGTGGGTATACAGGAGGCAGACAATCAATGATTGTCTCTCATAACTGATGTTTTTCTCTCTCTTCCTTCTCTTTCCTCTCTCTGAAATCAATTTAAAAAAAAAAGAATTTAGCTATAATGGATGTCTTATAATATTGCCCAAATAGTTTAAGGAAGCTCCCTCTATTCCTTGATTGCTAGGAATTCAATCATAAATGAATATTGAATATTGTCAAATTCTTTCACTTCCTCAAATAGTATGATGTACCACGCCAGCGCAGCCAAGTGTGAACCTGAGGAGGGGCGGTGAAGGGTTGAAGAAAAGACAGATGAGAGAATACAGCTGGGGCTAGGTGGATCTTCTGTGCCTGGATGAGGACACAACAGACCCAGCCTGCAAGCCGAGGCTTTATTTTATAGTCTGATTAAAACAAGGGTAGATTAAACATGTATACAAATGTTCTTGTTTTGGCAACACTTGCTGCACCTCCTACAGCCCATTAGCTACTTAGGAAGGAATTAGGGAGGGCTACAAGGTCAGGCTTAATTATGCTAGGAGAGCTCTGCCCTCCAGAGTGGGACTTGTTTGTGGCCCTGCCACAGGTCAGCCCGAGGCTTGACCCTAGAGCCGCTCCCTACAGTATGATCATATGATTTTTCTTTTTTATTGTTAATACAGCAGATTACATTGATTTTTTATTGTTAAGTCAGTTTTGTATTCCTGGGATAAAACTCACTTGTTTATGAAGTATTATCCTCTTTTTATATGACTTTATTGGATTTGTTGTTGTTTTGTTGAGAATTTAAAAATCTGTAATACATCATCACGAAGGAAGATGATTTGACTTTGGGTGGTAGACACCAATGCAATATACAGATCATGTATCATAGAAATGTACACTTGAAACCTATATAATCTTATTAATCAGTGTCACCCCAATATATTTAATTAAAAGAAAGATAAAAAGTAAATAAAAATAAATAAATATCCTCATTCATAGTTTAACACTAAAACAAATTTACTGTTATTGTTTTTAAATAAAGTTTGAAAATAAAGTTAAAACTCACTCTTTAGGATATAACAACAATGGCATGTGTTTTTACATTTTACCTTTATCCTCAAGACTTTGAGAGCAAAATGTAACTAATGTAATGTTTTTCCAATGGATCTACTTCATCTTTTTTCCCCCCATAAAATAGGTTTATTTTAACTTTTGTTGTTGTTGTTGTTCTGTTGTTACAACCAGAGCTGCAGCATTGGCAGGGACTGGAGAATGTGAAAGATTTTCACTGAGCTTGGACCTAACTGAATAAAAATGTATTGATGGGAAGTGGTAAATGGCATCTAACATAGGGCAAATTATATTTCCATTTACCTGGTTGAAAAAGCTTTGATTCATGACTTTCTCAGACCCATAAACACTTCTCAAAGCAATCTACCCATGTGTGGTAAATAGTTAATGTCTTCTTGCCCAAGATCAATTTTTCTTCTGTTTACACCTTATTTTCCATCAAGAAATGGTCTCTTCTCCAATCTAATCCTATTTTATTTATGTGGAGCAGATGTTTCCAGGATGACTATGTGATGCAGGCTTGGCCAATGGAGCATTGCATTTCACTTTGCTCAGAAATGCTGGTTCAGGTGCAGAAGTATGAATCAATCAAAGGTAATTAGAGTTGAGCTGGGGATTTTGTGGAGTGACCAATAGAGATATATCTTCATTCCAGTTTTGTTTTCTGTTTTTTTTTAAACAGCATGAAAGCAAACCTGGAGATTCAGGAGACTGCAATTGAGGTTCTCATGTGCACTGTATATATGAGAGTAAATAAAACATAGAGGAAAGTAGAATGAAAAGTGATATAGCAATACAGATAGAGAGAAAGATAAATTGGACCCTGGTGACGTTATCTGAGCCCTGGAATTTTTAGAGACTGAAGAATATTTTACTTCTAGGCTTTCAGTAAAATTATCCAATAAATGTCTCTCTTTTTAGGATGCTCAAACCAATTTAAGTTGGATTTTTCCGTCATTTGTAACCCCAAATTTCCTAATGTCATATAATTACTTCTGGTGCCTGATTTCATAATTCAATGTTTTTCAAACTTGCATGATTATAAGAATCAGTTGATATTTATAGAAATTCAGATTCCCAGATCACTCTCCTGGGGGGTTCTGTTTTAGTATGGGTTCTGTTTTTAAGTATGATCCAGGGATGAATAGTAGGATCACAAAGTATGAACATTATTGTATCTGCAAAATAAGAAAAAAATCAATTCTCACTTGCTGAATATTATATAATTTTCTGGTTTGCCTAGCATACCAGCACACAGCCACATAATCATAAAATTTTAAAGATGGGAGAATGGTAGATATAATCTGATCCAATAGCTCATTTTTTTCACTGTAAAATTGTAGCTGAGGAAAGAAAAGTAACATGCAAATCCCATTGAGAGTTAGTAGCAGGAAAAATACTACATGAATCTACTGCTAGCTTCAATTTATTTTATTATCAACAATCACATTTCTAAATTTAAAAATTCATTTTAAAAGTACATAAATAGCAGGATGGTGAAAAATCTACCTTTATTTTTCTTGGGCATAGAAAATTAACTAAAAGAACTTACAGTATGTTCTGAATTTTTAGCATAGTTCATTGTGAATGAACATTAATAATTTGACCATTACAACACTAATGTATTTCTTGCTACTTAGACCATAAACACTCTAATTGATGTTGTGATTTTGTAACTATGTTCTCTAATGATCATATACCAAGTATTTTAAAATACTTGGTATATGATCATTAGAGAACATAGTTACAAAATCACAACATCACTGAGGAAAGGATTTTAAGACTATATAAGTCATTTTTTATTATTAATCCAAGAACTAACACACACAAAATTGCTTGAAGAGTCCATTGGTCCAAAGGCAGTCATCCCAAATAATTAATTCATTAAATTGTATACACTGAATAAGGATTTTTCAAACTTATTTTCCCAGTGTTAGGTAAAAACTGTAAGTAAAATACAACAATGAGGGCAGCTCACAGAACATCGATGAATTTTCAGGAAGAAAACAAAAAGCTTTTTCACATTATAAAATAAAGCATTTAAAACTAATCATTATTATGTTTTCCTCCCCCTTTAAGTATGCAGGGGTTCAAGTTGAGTCTGCCCAGAATGTGCCAACCTGGCAGGCAGATTATTTGAGATGAAAACAATTAAAGCCCAACACATTCCAGAAAAAAAAAAAAAAAGAAAGAAACACTATTCAGGAAAGGAAACTTAGCATGTTCTTTTTATTATATTTACCTTAGCATGTATGAATAAAGTGTGGCACACAAGGAGGATTCAAATAAGCCTGTTTGTTAAAGTCACTCTGTGTCCCATTGTTTCTGGGTTGCCAAGCAAGAATGTGGTTACCATACGTTTGCTTTTCTCATCTACCTATACATTTCCCAGTTTCCCTTTGAAATCTCTGATCCCTGCCTCTCTCTCTTTAGTCCACAATGGCATATTAGCCTCAACTGCCCAATGCATCCTTGGGTCTCATATTGTTATGAAATCCCCATATGTAGATACACAATACATTTGGTCATTTTCTCCTGTTAATCTAACTCATATTACTTTGATTAATTTTTTGCCCCCACCTCATTATCAGCTCCAGCTGGAATTGTTAAAGCCTTCCATTAATGTCACAAAAGGTGATATTCTAAACTATTTGTTGCTACCTCAAAATTCCAATGTTCTTAAAAATATGTAAGTTATTGTATACATAAAATGAGATACTGGCATTGCTTGTATAAATAATTTTCTCAGAGTATCATATTTATTATTATATGGTGAAAATATATATGTATTGATATAAACATTAGTTACATAAATTTACTTTATTCCTTATATATTTTTTCTGAGTATAATTTTTAAAAATATTTTTATTGATTTCGGAGAGGAAGGGAGAGGAAGAGAGAGATAGAAACATCAATGATGAGAGAGAATCATTGATCGGCCACCTCCTGCATGCCCCATACTGGGGATGGAGCCCACAACCCGGGCATGTGCCCTGACCAGGAATCAAACCCTAACCTTCTGATTCATAGGTCAACGCTCACCCAATGAGCCATGCCAGCTGGGCTCTGAGTATAATTTTAAAGGGCAATCTTGTTATCTATTTATAGTGAAAATAAACAAATACTCATAGTTTAGAAATAGATTTAGGAAATAAATAGAAGTACTTATGCCATTATACAACATTAACATTTTATTGAAATAAAAATAGAAATAATATAAACCACTGTATTCCAAATTTTGTTGTATATCCGAATTAACATGGATGCATTTCAGAACAACAGACTCCGCATTCTGAGCTTATCACATTGGACTCTTATGAAGTTGTGCCATGGATTCTGTATTTTTTAAAGAAAGTTTTCATCTTGGTGCCTAAAGATCATCAATTTAATGCTCACCAAGCTCCCTCTCTGTGTGTTTCTGCATCCTGTCTAGAGGAGGATGTGGATAGCAGCATCCTTTTCTACATTTGGGGGAATTATACACACCTACCAAGTCCCTTTGTAGCAATCAATGGTATAAATGTTAAAAGATTGCTAACTGAGATATATATATGTTTGTTTGTTTTTTCAGTTAAACGACAACAACAGAAAATAATTTTGATTAGAAGCTATGGTTAGTGTTTTTTAAAAATTATTTCTGACATTCAATTTGGTTGAAAGATATTTTATTTAATCGCTAATGTCTATGCAAGTGTGATCTAGTTTCCCAGAATGGTTCTATACTTTTGTACTTATGAGAATCAAAGAGAGGGACAGGCAGTGTAAGAGCTTCTTAATATGGTTTGTTGAAGTGCCTTTTAATAAAGTGCAATTTTCATTCTGTGCTCTTCCCAAAATCACTGCATCAATTTGTATCATTAGGATTGAAGCTAGAGACATTGACTACATTTTTATGTGGTACTTTCAGTTCTTAGGGGTTTTAGCTACCCACACTCTCCACTGTCTGAATTTCAAATCATTTTAAAAATTGATAGCCTCATTTCAAGTATTTGGATTTGCAAATCTTTGTGAGACATCCATATAAGCTGCCTTACAATGCAAATTATGGTGACTGGATTTCCTACTTCTAACTGGTATTTCTACTCACTTTCTTGGACGAGAAAAGTAAATAGCTCATGTATTTATAAATGTATTCATTTTGAAGAATATTTGTTTCCCACTAAACTATATCTATTATTATGAGAAATTACATATATACTGCCAGAGCCCTAGCCAATTGGCTCAGTTGGTTGGAGCATCGTACAGCAGACCAAAAGGTTTCAGGTTTGATTCCCTATTGGGGCACATGCCCATGTTGTGGGTTGGATCCCCAGTCAGGCACATATGTTACTCTCTCAGGTCGTTGTTTCTCTCTCTCTCCCCCTTCCTTTCTCTATATAATCAATGAAAACATATCCTTGGGTGAGAATATGTTAAGATATTAGTTAGCATACAACATATTTATTTTCTCCCAGCAAGAAGTATGTCTCATGCACTATGATAAAAACAGTAGATATGCCTTTTTGTTACCCATGGTATTAACAGTTACTAGCTTCCCTCATTTTTGTTTCTTGTTTGAAGTTGTCCGACCCATGGCAAGATGTCTTGTGTCTATAGCATTTACCCAACAATTGGCCACATCATCGTTCTATTATTGAAACAAAACGTCTCCCAAATTTAGATATTGTCCACTAGGAATTGCACAGCACAAATGAGATTTCACTACCATAGATCATTGGCCTCTTAATCCACCCCTTGTGTTTTCTAAAGCATCGTATTAATCATGTCACTACTGGGCTTAAAATTTACAAAAATTAGCCTCCAGATTCCTTAGTCTGGTATCCAGTATCCTAAATGACCTAGCCCCAAAACACAATTTATCTCTGCCAAAATACACTATCTTAATGATTCATTTAGTGAAGAACTTTTACTAATTGTGAACCGTTATTTTTTTCCTTTACATAGTGCTTACGTTGTTCTACACTCTACTTCTGCTATCTTACTTTGCACATTATATGGACTTGGTATAGCTGAATTATTCATCCTAGTTGTATTTGTCTAAAGTTTTTAGTTACTAGAAATAAATTTCAAACATACACAAAAATATGATTATATCGTACAAGTATTAGTCACACATTTACATATATAAACAGAATAACATTAAGGTGTTAAGAAAACATTCCCACATTAAAATCTTTAGGGAATACAGTTTGTACCAAAGCTCAAATAACAAGATCCAAAATATAAATATATATTTTCAGATAGTCGCTTACATCATACCTATAGCAACTTAAAATTTTATTTGGTTTTTAAATCATCTTAATTAAAGAGTTGAATTTCCTCTGAACTACTAGAATTTCTATTGTATTTCTCCTAGCGCAAAAGTGACAAGAAAGAGATTTAAACCCAATTACAAAATAAAGCTTATAGATTCAGGCTGAGCCTTTGTGTACCTAATAAAATCAAAATGATCTATAGGTTTCAGTGGGGCCAATTTGCTAAAAAGAGCATGATTTTCCCAGTGACAGAGAAGCTGCAGGTGACTGTCCCAGATATTGAAGATGCAGTGTGTATAAATTACAATAAATTGGGTCTACAAAAGCATTCAGTTGCAGACTGATCTACCATAGCAATGTAGTCCGAGCCAAAGATTTTTGTTCAGCTATCTCAATCCCAGAGGATCCAACATTAAAATAAAATTTGCTCCTTGTGTTGTAATGAGTTCTTGAACTAACAACAACAAAAATATGCATAGCTTTATACTTATTAATGAAAGATAGAAATAAGTAAAGAATTAAAGAACAGGAAGAAATATTAATGGCTAATAGAAAAAGAATTATAGTTAGCAAGTTTCAGAGAAGATATTAATTAAAGAATCAATAGGTTAATCCTTCTTTGGTAAGAATAAATAGAGAAAATTGGGACTAGCAGAGAATGGCCTCATACTATACAAAAGTATAAAACTAGACTCTTTATTCAACTCTACCACTTATTAGTTTAGTGACCTTGTTCAAATTATTTAATTTTTTATGGGACTTATTTTCACCTAATTTTCTGGGGCTTTATTTCCTACTTTGAAAAAAAAAATGTTGCTGGTCTTTATAACATCTTCCTTTTATAAGAAACTCAAAGCTTGTTTATGGTCTATATAAACAGAAAGTTTCCTGCTCATACCAATTTCAGAACCAATCTTTCAACAGATCTTTTCCCTGAAAATGACCTTTTTATATTACATGCTTTGGTTTGCCATGTAAGTATATGTAGATATGACACACTATTTTAGAGTGATACATTTTATTTTATTTGCACATATATGTAATATTTTAGCTGAATTAATTGCTAAACATTTGCACATGGTGCAATTGACCTATTTTAGGTTCTTTTAGTGTTGGTTTAATAGAATGTCCTCTTCCTCCCTGGGGCACTTGGACATTGTTCATCATGGTTCACATGGAAATCAAACCACAACCCTAAAGCTAGATCTGAAGTCACCATGGTCCTCCCTCAACTCACATAAAGTGATGAGAATCAGAAACACTCTGCAGTCAGCCAAAGGAACTGCTATAAAGACATACACATGACCACATTACATTAATTTTTATTGCAACGTATTTTCCTCTGCACAAATGAGATGATCTCTCCTGTAAAGTAGTATAAATGACAATACATACATATGTGTAGCACCAACATTTTTTATGTTGATCATGAGAAAAATCAAACTACATATGTGCAATATATATACATATATATATACTTACATAGTATAAAATTTTCTAGAATTAACTCAATATTAAGATATATTTATGCTATAATAAAAATATCAAAAAATCTTAAAGAACTTTAACTTCAGCAATATTATTGTACTAGAATAAACATACTATTATAAACAACTATACAAGTAGGTAAAATATATGAGACAACTCTTTTAGATCTTCACAAGACTACAAGTACAGAGAGAAGAAAAACTCAGGATTTTGCTACTAATTTAGCTACCTCTCTGCCTGGGATAATTTCCCAACAGTGAGGTAGCTAAATTAGTAGCAAAATCATGAGTTTTTCTTCCCTAATTTGGAGGTGTCAGAGAGCAGAAAGCTGAAATGGCAAAAACAGAAGGGAAACACAGAATGCAGTTCCATAGCAAAGGCCATGTGTGGACTAAGAATCCATGGCTAAAGGCTGAGCTGAGTGTTAATGGAGTGTGACTACCTGAGACTTACCAGAGAAAACCACTATAATGTTAAGAGTTTATCACAGGTGCTAGAAAGTAAGTAGTGCTGATAAACTTCGGGGACTGGTCTAAATGAAGTGGAGAAATGTTGCTAATGCCTCATTAACACTTGTCCTAAGTTGCAGGAGGCAAAGTCATGTAAGTAGAGACCCATTTGAACTAAGGTTTACTCAAATCCCACTGAAATGAAGCTTAACATCAAGCCCTGAAAAGATATGCAGGGAACCATAACCACAAAGTTCAACTCCTAAGTGTAATCAAAGGAATGATGACTAATAACTATAATGCTGTATCATGATGGAATCTTGGAATAAGTACATTGTGACAATGGAGCCATGCTATTGTAAGTGATAATAATATGGGAACTCTGTAGTATCTCAGCAATTCTTTTCGGCAAATCTAAAATTGTTCTAAAATAAAGAGATAATTATTTAAAAGCCTATGTCAGTGATGGGCAACCTTTTGAGTTTGGTGTCTCAAACTTCGCCAAAAAACTGAGCATAACTCAGGTAGTGTGTCACTTTGAGAAAAAAACTAACTCCAATACTCTAGTCGCAAGTGTTTCATCCTCAGGAGCAGCAAATGTTTCATCCTTGGCATGTGGCCGCATGTCATCAGAAATGGCTACGCGTGTCCGTGCTGACACGCGTGTCATAGGTTCGCCATCACTGGCCTATGTGATACCACTGAACAACCTACATAATGATTAAAAATCAGTGCAATTGACATTTGAGAGGAAATGCGACTGATACTCAAAATATATTGGAGGAACTTGTCAAATGTCACAGAGCTAGTGCATGTTGGTGACATCCATAGGCAAAAAGATAAACTACCCCATAGGTTCCATAACTAAAGACAATATACAAGGCCATGTCAGCTCAGAAAATTCAATTTTCCTTCAAGATGACATCTGACATCATTAAAAGTTTTTCATTGAAATTGAATAAGGCAAAGAAAGAAAAAATGTATATAATTGGCTGTGTTTTGAACTTTTTCAGACTATGCCACAACTATTTATTTGCAGGGCTACTAAAATTGAACAAACAACATTGCTATATTACTTTTCACATAGGAATATCAAAGTAACCTGGCAAGTAACACTAATTTTAATGCAATCATGAAAGTAACACATCTAGAATCTATGTTTTAAAAAACATGACTGCTACCAATTCTTAAAAATACAGATAAGATTTCCATATGTGACATGAGAAAATTCATTTGGACAATGGCTATCTCTATCACTGTTGTTTTAAAAATAATATGTAAATAAAATTACATTAATATAAAATTATATGTTTTACTACACAGCTATTTGTTTGTTTGTTTCCTTCTTTTTATATTGTTTAAAGTATTACATATGTCTCCTTTTTCCTCAATTGACACCCCCGCCCAGCCATTCCCACCGCCCAGGACAAGCCCCCAGCGCCCCAGTGTCTGTGTCCATTGGTCATGCTAGTATGCATGCATACAAGTCCTTTGGTTGACCTCTAACCCCCTCCTCCCCTGACTTCTCTCTGAGATTGTATGATCTGTTCAGTGTTACCTTGTCTCTGGATCTATTTTTGTTCATCAGTTTATGTTGTTCATTATATCCCACATATGAGTGAGATCATATGATATTTATCTTTCTCCGGCTGGTTTATTTCGCTTAGCATAATGTTCTCCAGTTCCATCCATGCTGTTGCAAATGGTAAAAGTTCCTTCTTTTTTTATAGCAGCATAGTATTATAGTATTTCATTGTGTAGATGTACCTCAGTTTTTTAATCCATTCATCTGCTGAGGGGCAGGTAGGCTGTTTCTAAATCTTAGCTATTGTAAATTGTGCTGCTATGAACATAGGGGTGCATATATCCTTTCTGATTGGTGTTTCTGGTTTATTGTGATATATTCCTAGGAGTGGGATTACTGGGTCAAATGGGAGTTTCATTTTTAACTTTTTGAGGAAACTCCATACTGTTTTCCACAGTGGCTGCACCAGCCTGCATTCCCACCAGCAGTGCACCAGGGTTCCTTTTTCTCCACATCCTCGCCAGCACTTGTCTTTGGTGATTTGTTGATGATAGCCATTCTGGAGTCAAGACAATCTCTTCAATAAATGGTGCTGGGAAATTTGGTCAGATACATGCCAAAAAAAATGAAACTAGATCACTAACTTACACCAGACACAAAAATAAACTCAAAATGGTTAAAGGACTTAAACGTAAGATGGGAAACCATAAAAATCTTAGAAGACTCCACAGGCAGCAAAATATCAGACATATGTTGTAGCAATATCTCTACCAATACAGCTCCTAGGGCAATGGAAACTAAGGATAAAATAAACAAATGGGCCCTAACCGGTTTGGCTCAGTGAATAGAGCATTGGCCTGTGGACTCAAGGGTCCCAGGTTTAATTCCGGTCAAGGGCATGTACCTTGGTTGCGGGCACATCCCCAGTAGGGAGTGTGCAGGAGGCAGCTGATCAACGTTTCTCTCTCATCGATGTTTCTAACTCTCTATCCCTCTCCCTTCATCTCTCTGTAAAAAAAATCAATAAAATACATTTAAAAAAAAAATAAATAAATAAACAAATGGGACTACATCAAAATAAAAAGCTTTTGCACAGCAAAAAAAAAAAAAAAAAATCAACAAAACAAGAAAGCTCACTGCATGGGAGAACATATTTGCCAATGCCATCTCAGATAAGGGTTTAATCTCCAACATTTACAGGGAACTCATACAACTTAAAAAAAGGAAGATAAACAACCCAATAAAAAAATGGGCAAAGGACCTAATAGACACTTTCTGAATGAAGACATACAGGAGGCTAAGAGACATATGAAAACATGTTCAAAGTCACCAATCATCTGAGAGATGCAAATCAATACACAACCATTTGTAATTTAACAATGGGAACATCATAAATATTCTTATCATAAAAATAAATTCCACTCATTCATGTCTTGAGGATAGCTAATACAAACCAATCAAGAGTACCTTTGAATAATCATCAGACAATAAACTTCTGAATCTAAACATTTTTCAAACTTCAAGGATCATTGATAGGTGTGATAGCATTGAACCTGAGGTTTTTATGTTCCTGATGCTGAAACAGATTGTCCATCTTTTGAAACCTTCATGATGGTACAAATAGTAGGCATTTCAAAACACCAAATAAGCTCAATACATCATCGACATCTTTCTTCTGTGGTTCTCTCTTCTTGCCAGAAAGCCACTCAGTAAGGGACTTTCTGTAGCTGATACTGTAAACCTTCACCTTGTTGAGGCTAAAGACCTGCATTGCGTGGTGGTTCAGAAGAGCAGCACCCACCTTACAGTCTAGGTCACTCTCCCTGCAGTGCAAGGGAGCATCAGCTCTCAGGCTTGGCAGATGTTTTGGTGAGGTCTTTTTGTCCCCCCACCCACCCACCCATCCAGGTTTTTTGGTGTTTTTTTTTTTAATATCTTTTATTGATTTTTTACAGAGAAGAAGGAGAGGGATAGAGAGTTAGAAACATCAATGGGAGAGAAACATCGATCAGCTGCCTCCTGCACACCTCCTGCTGGGGATGTGCCCGCAACCAAGGTACATGCCCTTGACCGGAATCGAACCTGGGACATTTCAGTCCGCAGGCCGACGCTCTATCCAGTGAGCCAAACCAGGTAGGGCCCCACCCAGGTTTTGTAATGTGTTTGCCTGAGGTTATTTGCACATATCCATCTTTTTTCTTTCCAATAAAACCAAACTGCATCTAATAGAGTTACTTAAATTTAAATGTCCCACCAAAGAATATTAAGTCTATGTAGAATCCCTAAGCTTAATTTTATTATAGTTGTTGGTCTTAAGAATTTTTTAATTATGTCTCCTGGATGGTTGAAGATACACAATCATGTGATATTAAATAATGTACTGTCGGAAAATTTGTGTACAGAGGACAATTTTGTGTCCCACATCCTCAGGTTTCTCCAGGAAATAGATTTCCTCTAGTGTTTCCTTGTTTGATTTCTTACTATTGTTAAATAGGTAGTCTCTCTCAGTTTCCATATATGTATCTCTTCTCTTTCCTGCCTATTAACCTGTGTGTGGAACAAACCATGTTCCCCATCATTTTTCCAGATACATTTCATACAAGTCAGCTACTTGTAATAAAAATTAATAGAATCAAGTAGATTTTTCACTTTTTTTGTTTGTACAGCATTTCAATCCCCTTTTTTAGGGGTTAGTATCTAGATGTTGCATCTTCAACATTCGGGCAATATTTTTTTCTCTTTATTTTATTATTATTATCATTATTATCATTTGCATTGCCATTTATTCCCCCTATACCCTCCTCCATCTCTACCCCCCAACCCCCAGGCAATATTTTTCAGAAAGGCTCATTCCAGCCTGGGTCCAAGGGAGGGATAGTCATGTGGCCTCAGCTAAGCCAAGTTTAATATTCCATCTCTGAGTGCCTCATACACAGCAGAGCAATCAGGCAAAGGTAACAGAGCAGATGTTTGGAGGCACCATTAGAAGTCTGAAGTGGGCTCTAGTTCTTTATTTTTTAGCTGGTATGATCCAATGAATACTCTTTTTGCTGAAGGCACTTTGGATGAATGCCATAGCATCTGCAATTAGAAAAATACAACCTGATACAATGTAGGCGGAGGGGGGTGGTGGGATAATACAGGGAACAAATTAGCATAGAGTAGATAGCCTTATTTATAAAACATTACCTCTATGAATATCTCATAGATCATTTTTTAACCTTCATTCTAGCTGCCATCTTGCTGGTTACTCTTACTTCTTTCACAATTCATGTTTTGCTTCCTCTCCAGGGATCCCTCTCTCCTTCCTCTCTGACTGACTCATAAAAACCATTTTGCTTAGTTTATTATGCCTATAAGATAGAATGTTACAGGATTGGTCACCAAATTATTATTATTTTTACTGTAAAAGACAGTACATGAACATGGTACAAAACTAGAAAGGCACCAAAGGATACAAAATAAAAAGAAAGTTTTCCTACCCCTACTGTCTCCCAGACATCCAAGTTTTCTTCCTAGACACAGAGGCCAGCTTAAAATTATATATTTGAGAAAATCTTTGAATTTTCCTATAGTTGTTGTTTTTTTAAAAGAGAATCAGAAGATTACACTTTCATAGAGCATTTCAAAATAATATTGCTTCTGGTAAGTTATAATAAGTTATTATACAAGAAGTATGCTATATAATAAAAAGCTAATATGCTAATTAGACCAAACAGCAGAAGCTGGGGCCACGAGGGCCGAGGCTGCCGGGGCTGCGAGGGCCGAGCCCCTTGCACGAATTTTGTGCACCAGTTCTCTAGTATAAAATAATTAGAAATATAATTTTATGTTTCTTAGGGAGGTAGCTGAAAATTGGCTTTTTTGTTTGATTTTAAGTTCATTCCATAAAAAGAATTAACAAGTATGCATGAGTTAAATAGAATGTAGAATTCTATGTCCTTTAGTTATTTTTATATATATATATATTTAACATTTACATTAAAGGAATAAAATCAGAATATTATAAATTATATAAAAATATATTTTGAAATATGAAGATAAAATGGAACATGCATGTAAAGCTAATTATCAATTAGTCAGTTTTGGTTTTCTTTTTATGATGTACACTGTAAAACTCAAAATTACTCTTCATAGCTCATTAAATTTTTTCAACCATTATTTTAAAAATAGATAAACTGTGTCTGGCCGGAGTGGCTCAGTGGTTGAACCTCCACCTATGAACCAGGAGGTCATGGTTTGATTCCTTGTTAGGGCACATGCCCAGGTTGCAGGTTCAATCCCTAGTTGGGGGCATTGATGCTTCTATCTCTCTCTCCTCTCCTTTCCTCTCTGAAATCAATAAAAATATATTTTAAAAAATAAATCAATTTTAAAAAATGTATATTAAAAAAGAAAAATCAGAATGCTAATGAGATATAATATTACTATGTTTACTTCAGCTATATACCTATTCTTGGAGCTCACCATTAGCCTGGTCCAACTGTCTTCATCCAGACCCTATACACATGCAAGAGACATGGACCTATGCAGAGACACATATGCAATCATTATACTATCTAGTTGTTTTATACTGATTTTCATGTAGTGCTTTCCACTACATTTTTTTATTATCTGTGAAATACAATAACGATAGAATCAAAATGTTTTTGGAGTAAGTTACCAACAACATTGAATTGGTTCTGTCAGCTTCAGTCTTTTTATTTTGCATTATTTCTATTATTTTAGATATTTTCATTGCACTTTTGTGCAAGCCAGTAGATTATTCCTTTTCAAGCTCCATGTGGTCCTCAATGTGAACTCATCTTTTCTACCTATATATCTTACATTTGGAAATACCTACACCACCCATAAAGCTTTCAGACTATATTTAGGTTGCAATTTTCCTTACTTATATCTGGGAAAATTGCTCTGTAAAGAAGCACAGTTTACCAAGGACTAATGTTCTCATAATCTCACCATGACAGGCTATTTTTTTGTCCCCTTGTCACCAACATAATGGATTTAATGTGACAAGTCTATAAGGTCAGGTATCTAACATTCATTGAAACTAGAGGGATAGAATGTCCATTTCTAATTTCAAGAAGAGCTAGAAAGAGTATAAAAGGGAAATAGCACATTATAGTCCATATTGCAAAGAAAAGCAAGTTGCAATATTCCTGTTGTGGAAAATATACCCTTTGGTTCCAGCATCGTAGCCTCTGGTTATAGTTCCAATGGTGGTATAATACCATTTTCTTAAAAGAGGAATTGAAAAAAGGAGAAAGAATTTACTTCTAAAATTGTCAGAGCCCTGGCCCATGTGGCTCAGTTGGTTGGGTGATGGGTTCCTCCCATGCACCAAAAGTTTGCTGATTTGAATCCTGATGGATGCCTGGGTTGCTGGCTCAATCCTTGGAAAATGTATGAGAGGCAGCCAATCTATGCTTCACTCTCTCACATCACTGTTTCTCTCTCCCTCTCCCTTCCTCTCTCTCTAAAAAAAAACAATTTAAAAAATTGTCAGATAAATTAAAAGGCTACAACTCAAGGTAGTGTGTCAAATTTAAAACTCAATGAGTTAAAAATAAAGATATGTTTTCACAGACAATAACATTTCTCTTCCTGGGCCCAGACACAGTACAAATGTTTTTCTATTATTTACAAATCAACATATTCAGTCTATTTCTAAAGGTCCAGAACTTCTCTATTAGCCTGCTTTTAGGAAGAGCCTTGGAGATGAGTAGCATTTTTGAGATCTAAGAGAAAAGGTTAGATAATTTTGGTCTTATCTTTCAACTTACATTAAAAGTATGATTGATACTGTTGCTGGAAGGATATAACGGAAATTAAGCAACGTGAAAAAATTTCTGGACTATTACAAAATAAACAGCCACTTTGTAAAGTAAAAATAAATAAATAAAGGCATTAATAAGCCATTAAATTAAGTGTTGTCAAATGGCTAAAAGACTTTTCATCTTTTCAAAGCTTGCAGTAGCTGAAACTAATTTTCAGCATCTCATCACTTCTTATTGATGTCATTATGAAAGGGTCAATTCCCAAATTCACTATTCAGTTTTGCTAAATAATACACATATAAGTATATATCAAAGTAAATAGTGTTACTAAAGAATGACTGGACTTCAGAGCTTTGAAAGAAAATATTGTTAATGAATTGAGGAAACACATGAAATTGTGTGAAGTGTGTCATGTTAATGTTTTAAAATTTCTTTTTTAGTCATTTTATATCTGTTTGAGGAAGTCTTTTAGCCATATTTTAAAGGTATATCTGGTAGAGAAAAATATTTTAATTTTTTGTTTGTTTGTGGAGATTTTTTTTTATATGAGGATGTCTTTATTTCCCCTTCATTCCTAAAGGATTTTTTCACTAGATATAGAATTGAAATAGCCCACATAGATGAGCCCGATATTGGTACTGCTACCTCTTCAAGACATGTATTGATTTAAAATGACTAAAAGCCTGTAAAGCCAAAGGAAAAAGCAAAAGTTCAGACTGACCTGGTAGTTCATGGGGATGAAAGGCAAATCGCAACTCACACATAAGAAGATGGACCCTGGCAGTGCCATGGGTTCCCAGTCAGCTCATTTCATAATAAATTAGAATAATCAGGTCTATCCTAACATCCGGCAAAATAAAGATGAGTGTTCTATTGAGGAAGATTAACACAATAAGCTTCAAATTCTCTCTACATGCCTTTAAATGCACACTGTCTGTGATGAAAAAAAAACACCACAAAACCAATTGTACAAAAATATAAGAATTGATCAGTACCTTGGAGAATAACCAGACCATAGAAGCAGACTTAAGTGGAGACTCAGTTACTGGAATTAGCAAAAATGAGCACTAACATAATTTGATTAATATTCAAGAAATTAAATATGAAGATGAAGAATGTAAGCAGGAAAAAATGAAAAATTATAAAAAATAATATGGGAATTTTAGAACTTAAAATTATAGAAATTAAAATTAAGAACATAGTAGATTTAATTGGAGATTTCCCAGTACTGAGTATATTACTAAAATAAGATAGATCTTAGAAAACTGTACACACTAAAGGTAAAAAATGAAGAAGCAAATTTAGAAAAAATATAAAATGTATATTCTAAAACTAATAAAATACATCAAGCCACAGTTTCAAAACTTACTATAAACTTTAAGCAGGTTAAGAACCAAGAAAATCAAGTCTACTATCACAATAAAAGAGGAAGAAAGAAACCAACTAAAACCAAAGAAAAAAATTTAAACAGCTAGATAAAAAGAAGATAGAAATGACATCTTCAAACCAATGAATAAATAACTGACAAACTATAGTTCTATAGCTATAAAAAACGTCCTTCAAAACTGAAGGCAAACTACAGACAAAGACTAGAAGAAATTATCACCAGAAGATTGACATGAATGTAAATATTTAAGGAAGTTATTAAGTCAGGAAGGAAACAACTACAGATGGAAACACAATTAGCATCGTAGTTAATGAGGAACAATTAAAAACATCCTCCCCGCCTCTGAAATTAAGAACAAGACAAGGCTGCCTGCCTTCATCAATTCTATTTACCATTGTACCAGAGATCCCTTTCATTTTAAAAAAAGAAACTATAAATAGAAGTTTAATAATTGTTGTATGAAAAATAAAGCAGTTATTATTCACAGACAATAGATTTATATAAAATTAAAAGCAGGAAAGACAAGTCTTACATTGGAAGTCAAATTAGGGTTATCTTTGTGGAAGAGCTAGAAGGTTGTAATGAGGGGTTGGGAGGAGTCAAATGGTGATTACTTGACTATGTGCATTTGGCGAAAATTCATTCAACTCTATAGGTTATATTTTGAATAAAAATTTGTGTACAGCCGAAACCGGTTTGGCTCAGTGGATAGAGCATCGGCCTGCGGACTCAAGGGTCCCAGGTTCGATTCCGGTCAAAGGCATGTACCTTGGTTGTGAGCACATCCCCAGTGGGGGGTGTGCAGGAGGCAGCTGATTGATGTTTCTCTCTCATTGATGTTTCTAGCTCTCTATCCCTCTCTCTTCCTCTCTGTAAAAAATCAATAAAATATACTTTTAAAAAAAATTTGTGTACAGGCATACACACATACTTGCATACATGGAAGAAAGCACCTGCTCCATAACATCAGCGGCATAGAAATATTTTCTAGAGCATCCCACTTCAAACAAAATGTAAAGCTTCCATAGTTTGGGTACCACTGATTTTTGAGTCTCTATGTACAAAAAAATATTAAACATTTTGTTTATGGTGGATTTAGAGATGATTTTTATTACTCATCACTTATTATTTCTAGATATTTCACAATCCAAATATCTTACCTTATAATAGACAAATATGCAAATTGACCGCACCTTCGCTACGCCCAAGCCACGCCCACCAACCAAGCCATGCCCACCAGGAAACTGTTGCAGGGACATTGGGGTGTGGCTGAGCCCAAGGCCGGGAAAGCCGCCCGAGGCTTTCCCGGCCTTGGGCACCAGCGGGGAGCCTGCACGGATCACAGGAAACCACTGGGGGTCGGCTCCTGGGATCCTTAGCAGGGATGTTGGGTGCGGCCGAGCCCAAGGCCACCGCCCGGGGCCAAGCCCCGACCCTGAAAGAAGGCAGAAGGCGGTGGCCACCGCCAAGGCCTGGGTCCCCGGTGCCAGCAGAAAACTGGTGCAGGCAGCCAGGTGAATGAAGGTCTATTGCACGAATCTTCGTGCAAACGGGCTACTAGTACTGTTTATAAAATGGAAAGATAAAAATGTTTGTTTTTAAGGAAAAAATAATTACTAAAGTACAGAAAGCAAATAACAACCACTGTAATAGATAAAGTGATGAACACCAACATGATAACGTCACCTATTCCTGGTGACTTGAATCCGACTGATAGAAACCACAATAGCAACTTGTGGAGGCAGGTGGCATGGCCCTTCCGAGTTGTTCTCACATCATGGTGCTAAGAAAATGAAGACTTGTCCTTTATGAGAAGGAGAAAGTTAATGTCTGAAATCTGTAACTGACTTGGTGTTCATAGCTAAATGTCACTGCTATTGCAAGGTCCTGTTTTGTTCTACATTTGGACATAAACAATTTTGCAGTATAGTAAAATCAGATAAGGACACTCCAAAACTATGATAAAATGAGACAAAACAAGGTCATTTTATAATTTTGTCTAAGCACAGACAAAATCAAGTTCACTGTAACACCTTCCAAAAGTCAAACAATTCCCTCTCTGGGCTAAAATGAGTGACAGCTACTTCTGTACCAATTGCAACTTTACTTTTAGTCTCCCTTCCCTATAGGTAAGATTTGTTGAGATGCTGAATCATAGAATTGCCCCTGATTTATGACAACACTCAAACTAGATCAAACCTGTTTCCTTAGACATTCCCCAAATCACCTAACAATTCCTATGTCCTATGAAACCTTTTGCTTAACAACTTTTATTGAGATGCACGTTTTCCTATGGTGTGTATTGTCTCCAGCTGCAACAATTAATAAGCTTAATTTGTTTAAATTCAGATATGTTCTTAAACTTCTATTGAAAGGCACTGACATACATAGGTTCTATTTTCTTAATAGTCTGACTAACTTTATTGAGCAATACTCAATTTTGGAGAGATATAACCAAAACCCTTTCTATTCCAGGCCTTCTGGGTAAAGGAAATGACATATAGCATTAATTTATACCTGAAATATTCTCTATATGTCTGTTTGGTCCATCTGATTTAAAGTGTAGTACAGTTCAATGTTTTTTATTGATTTTCTGTCTGGAGAAAGAGGGGTATTGAAGTCCTTTACTGTGCAGATAAAGCTGACTTAATCTTAAAATGTTCACTCCATTGCTCAACTGGTGTGGCTCAGTGGTTGAGCATCAACTTATGAACCAAAGGTCATGGTTTGATTCCCGGTCAGGGCACATGCCCAGGTTACAGGTTTGATCCCCATTGGGGGACATGCAAGAAGCAGCCAGTCCATGATTCTCTTTCATCGTTGATGTTTCCATCTCTCTCTTCCTCTCCCTTCCTCTCTGAAATCAATAAAAATATTTTTTTAAAAAGTTTACTCCACTTTAAAACCAATTCACCTAGACCCTTGTACCTCTCCCTTTCTTCCACCAATGGACTCTGGAATGTGCCCAGGGGCTTTGAGTAAAACACAAACTACTTTTAATCCTTCCCTTCTGGGGCAAGGCATACCCAATGTTAAATTTACCCTGGTGCCAGAGTGCCTGTTATACGGTCCCTTTGTCCCCCTCAATCCCTCCTGCATTCCTTTTGGAGGTACATATCTTAGAGGGGTTTAAAACAAATGGTCTGGGGATGAGCAATGCGTAGATTAATTTCACTCTGCTGCCTCCCAAAATAGCTTCCTTTGAGTAAACTGCCAATTAAAATCTTACAAAATGACAAGCTGGACTTATCTGTGTCATTCTTTGGCTTATTGGCTTTGGCATTAGGGAACTGATTTTCATACATGGACTACCTTTTCATGAAATACCTACCGTTATTGATTGTTTTCTATTTCTCCCTTCTGATCTGTCTGTTAGTATTTGCTAGATATTTTATGTTATGAGTATACTAGAGCAGGGGTCCTCAAACTTTTTAAACAGGGGCCAGTTCACTGTCCCTCAGACCATTGGAAGGCTGGACTATAGTTTAAAAAAAGCTATGAACAAATTCCTATGCACACTGAACATATCTTATTTCGAAGTAAAAAAACAAAACAGCAAAAACACCCGCATGTGGCCCACGGGCCATAGTTTGAGGACGCCTGTACCAGAGGCCAGGAGCACGAAATTCATGCATGGGGGGAGAGGGGGTCTTTTCAGCCCAGCCTGCATCATCTCCAATCTGGGACCCCTCAAAGGATGTCCAACTGCCCCTTTAGGCCCAATCCCACTGGGATCGGGCTTAAACGGGCAGTTGAACATCCATCTCACAATCCAGGACTGCTGACTCCCAACTGCTTGCCTGCCTGCCTGCCTGATTGCCCCTAACTGCTTCTGCCTGCCAGCCTGATCACCTCTAACCACTCCCCTGCCAGCCCGATCGCCTCTAACTGCCCTCCCCTGCAGGCCTGGTCATCCCAAAACTGCCCTCCCCTGCAGGCCTTGTCCCTCTCAACTGCCCTCCCCTACAGGCCTGCTCCCCCCAACTACCCTCCCTGCAGACCTGGTCCTCCCCAACTGCCCTCCCCTGCAGGCCTCTTCCCCTCCCCAACTACCCTCCCTGGAGGCCTGGTCCCTCCCAACTGCCCTCTCCTGCTGTCCTGATCACCCACAACTGCCCTCCCCAGCTGGCCCTCTTGTGGCGCCATCTTGTGTCCACATGGGGGCGGCCATCTTTGACCACATGGGGATGGCCATCTTGTGTTTTAGAGTGATGGTCAATTTGCATATTACTCTTTTATTAGATAGGATTTATTACATAATGCATATTGGACTATTATTCAAAGTAAACTACATAAAAATTATGCAGTATATCGTAAAGTTGTAGTTGAACTCTATAGAAATTTTTTAAATGTACAAGAGTGAAAATGGTTTATTATGTGAATTCCAGATATGCTTTATCTGTGTTTGTGTAAGGTGTACAAGCTAGATTTCAAGATTCCAGCACTGCTTTTTTTTCTCTTGTATTCTTATTTCAAATATTTCTGGTCCGATCAATTTTTCTAATTTAGTTTTTTGTGTTCCTAGTTCATTTGTGTATTTTCACTCAAAAAATATTATTTTTCCTGTAGGTATAAAATGAGATTGCTCTCCATACATACTATTTTAATTCTGTTTACAAGCACATATGCACTTTTAGCAATATATCAACTCATTACCTATTAAAATAAATGTTTTTGAAATAACAAGTCACATAATAAAAATACATTAGCATTATATCAAATATATATATACATTTATTAAAATAAAGAGCTAATTTTTTTAATTTAACTATGTGCATTTATAATTTTAACAATTTAAATTTTTGTCTTTACATCATAATGAAATAAAGAATCTTCCACTTAAGTAGCTTTAAGCAAGATCCATATATAATTTTGCAAATTGTATACTAGATAGATTAGTAACACAATTTGAAACATTTCCACTTCAGGGGAATCTTATTAACCCAATAGATTATAACAAAAATCAATTGCTATCAAGTTTCAATTTACTATTGCACAGCACAATAAGCCACCAAAAAATTTAAGGAAGAAATTTGCCAGTTGTCTACATTATCATCTCCTATAAAATTTTAACAATATTACTCAGACTCAAATTTAAATGTAGTACATCCCAATTCTGGCTATATTGAAACATCTAGATAATTTTAAAAATTCTGATGCCTGATTTTCTTTTTCAGTTATATTGATATAAATGTTCTGGTATGGGGCCTGGCCAAGAGTATATTTTATGAAGTTAACATCATAATTATAAAGCATAGCCAGAGTTGAACAAAATTGCCTTAGAAGTCAGCTTTGTGTTAACTTTTAACGTATTTCTAGTGAAAATAGCAGTTATTATACCTACGATTCTTAGACCACACATAAATTACCAACTGGCTAACTATGATGTTGGTTCAGCATTTCAGATTTGGGAAAAAGAAATAGTTCAACTCTGTGTCATAAATAAGTCAAAGTAAAGACAAATAATTTCAAAAAAGTTGAAAAACCGTAACATTTAAAAAGTGTGTTTTTTAAAGGGCGCAAATACTTCTATTAATGAAATTCTCTGTAAATTGGTATCTGAAAAACACTATCTTTAAGTCAGGCTGATATGGAAATGGAGGTTTTATTATTTACTAGAGGTCCAATGCATGAAATTTGTGCACTGGACGGGGGAGGGTGTCCTTCAGCCTGGCCTGCACCCTCTCACAGTCTGGGACCCCTCGATCCTTACTGCCTGACTGCTCACTGCTACTTACGCTTGGCTCGCTGCTCCTTAGCACTGCCGCAGAGGCTGGAGAGGCTCCCACCACCATCGCTGCGCTCGCCAGCCATGAGCCTGGCTTCTGGCTGAGGGGGCAGCTCCTGCATTGAGCATCTACCCCCTGGTGGTCAGTGCACATCATAGTGACGGGTTGTTCTGGTTGTTCCGCCATAAAGGTCTCTTAGGCTTTTATTATATAGACTAGATGCCCCATGCACAAAATTTGTGTACGGGCGGAGGGATCCCTCAGCCTGGTCTGCACCCTCTTTAATCCAGGAAACCTCGGGGGATATCCGACTGCTGGTTTAGGTCAAATTCTGCAGAGATTGGGCCTAAACCAGCAGTCGGACATCCCTCTCGCAATCCGGGACCACTGGCTCCTAACCGCTTGCCTGCCTGCCTGCCTGATCGCCCCTAACCCCTCTGCATGCCTGCCTGATTGCCCCTAAACATTTCTGCCTGCCTGCCTGATCACCCCTAACTGCTCTCCTGATTACTTCTAACTGCTCCCCTGCCAGCCTGATCGCCTCTAACTGCTCCCCTGCCTGATCGCCCCTAACTACTCCCCTGACAGCCTGATTGCTCCTAACTGCTCCCCTGCTGGCCTGATCGCCCCCAACTGCTCCCCTGCCATCCTGATCGCCCCTAATAGCCTCTGCCTTTGCCCCCGCACCTGGGACCCAGGCTTCCCTTCTTCTGGCCAGCCGCAGGTGCCTGGGACTGCGGGCAGATTCATCCAGTCCAGTCACAGGCACCCAGAACTGCAGGCAGCTTCGCTCAGGCCCAGCTTTATCTGGAAGGACGTCTGGAAGACATCCAGTCTAATTAGCATATTACCCTTTTAGTATATAGATTATTAAGTCAGCTACTTATTTTCCTTAAACCTTGATTTCTTCCTTTGTAAATTACAAAAATCCCCAATAGTCACTGTGAAAATTAATTTATGGTAACAAAGGAATAATTTAGTAGCTACTTTATGAATGCCAGTTCTCTCCAAGAGTGTTACTTCTTGTGCTTTAGAAAAGTAGTTACATACTTAAAGTCAGATAGCTTAATCCTTAAATAAAATATGTATGATTCTTCTTTAAAGTCCACCTAGTAATTACACACTAATTAGCTAATTAATCAAAACTAATTAAACCAGTAAAGATTCACTATTGAAATTTCAAATGGAGTTATTTTATAAATAAAGTTACTCATAACTACTGTAGCGCCAACCGAGGTCTATTCATAATGATGTAATCAATTTTAATTAGCTGTAACGATTTCATAAATATGTCAGTTATGTTAAGTAAATTACATTTCTAGTTTTTCAGGACTATTACATAAGCTATACTTTTTTGGCTTAGTACATAAATGCTTTTACCTTGGAAACATGAGGCCTTCTTTATTATATGCACATTCACAGTCTTCTTGCTGTGCTCTTTATTTTCAGGCTCAGAGTTTCTGCCTATGGCCAATACATTCAGAAACTTGATGCAAATCTGAACTGTCATAATTTGTAGCTATATATTTTGGTAAAGGGGATGAGGTATATACATGTCCCAGTAATTCAGAAAAACTATATTCAAAAATGCAAATAAGTCAATTACATAAATTGGACTCCTTTGTGCAGATGCACAACTTCATGGGTTCAAGTTTGGGGCTGAGGAATATAGAATATGGCCCCCATGAAACAAAAATTTTAGACAACTCCTTCAATACGGGGCTATGCTTCAGCGTAACTTTTAAAGTATAAGAAACAGAACACCTTTGTTAATTCTAATCTCTTGCTGTTACTAACTACACTCTCTATGCTTTAAGTCTATAACTTATTTTTTTTTTCCAGTTTTTGAATATCAGGATTTCTCTTATTTCGGTGGTTTTATAAGTGTAGTTCTGTATGCATTTTCTTTGCCCCAGTGCATTACTCTTCAGCACTTAAACTCAACTCAGTGTTACCTCTTCTGGGAAGCCATCCTACAATCTGTCTGCTGAGTTTTCAGAAAACCTCATCCGCGCTTCTGACAGCAAAACATTCTTATTCCATATAAAGTGTTTCTTGGGGTCGACAGGTATTGTTTATCTCTGTGTGGAGGTCTGCCCCACAGGCAAGCTCATTTGTTTCAAATAAGTCTTCACAGTATTTGAAGCAATAATTAACAACTGGGACATTTCACACAAAAGCCCAGATACCTTGGTTCTCAGGAAAAAACATATAGCCAGGAACACTGGAGTGACACAGCAAAACTTGTTAGGGCTGAGTAGGTGCTGCCTCACAGAAGGGAGTGACTAGTTGCTCTACAGTTTTCAAAAGCTCCACACAGCTGGCTTTCTACCAACTTGTACATTTCAGTTTCCTTAGCAATGTAAACTAAAAGCTGTTCTCCTAGCATTGTTAAAATGTTGCCTCTTTCTCTTACTTGAGTATTTATTAGGTATTCCTAAGCAAGTCACTTACTCTTCCTGTTATTTATTTTACTTTTTGTCAACACAACAGTAACAATAGCATTACGATTATTATTTCATAATAGGGTGCTTTTAAAGGTTTAAATATGTAAGGTGTGTAAAAATATTATGTAACTTTAATTTCAGTATATATAGATATAGCTTTTCTAAATATCAGATTAAGACTAAACTTAGTGCTTTCTAGCTAAATGTTAAAATGTGTCCTTTTATTTTTCAATATAACAATGCAAAATTGATACTATCAGTGTAAAAATTGCATTTGAAAATCATTTTATTGAAGAGATAGAATTACTACAAAATAATAAAAATAATAAATCAGCAGAATATATATACACTTAAGACATATCCATTGTTATATATAGAAAGAGTATTAGTGGGAGGATTGGACAAAAGGAATTTTTCACCAAATAGTCTAAATAGATATAATTTCTGTAAAATGATTTAAAAAACACACAAAAATTCAAAAGTACAACATTGTTGTGACTTTGGTGACCATAACCTTCATGACTTAGAAAGAAATGATTTAGTGAAAAGAAAAGTAAATTATATACATCGTTTATTATTAAAAAGCTGGGAATCAAAATTATCACAATAAAAAGTATTTATTACTCAAGTCAAATTAAATATAACACAAAGGAAAATCTATACTTACACATAAAAGAAACAATGCTGTGACTTCATGAAAACCAAAACCTACAGAAAAACTAAATATTGAAAGATAACTTACTTACTTAATGAAATCATCATTCTGTGACATAGAGTATCTATTACATGTAGAATTTTCTAGTAGATTCTCAGTATATAAAAAATATCTCAATATATATTAAACATTTTATGGAGTAATTGGGACAAACAATAAAAATGTGGAAACACTTTGTTTAGTGGTTTTTTATTTACTCTAAAGACACATTTAGAAAATGCAACATGCACAACTAAAAACAACTTAAGGTATATTGTTTCAATTTTAACACTTTGTTGAACTGTTTTGATGCAATTAGATTCAAGTTTTTTCAAAAATCTATATAATAAAAGCCTAAGTGACTATTACGGTAGAATGACCTGAACAACCGGTCACTATGATGCACACTGACCCCCAGGGAGCAGATGCTCAATGCAGAAGTTGATCTTTGGTGGTCAGTACGCTCCCACAGGGAGAGCGCCACTCAGCCAGAAGCTGGGCTCACGGCTGCCACGTTGGGAGCCTCTTCTCACTCTGCGGCAGCACTACTGAGTGGCGTCAGCAGGCACAGCGGGCCGGCATGAGTGGCGCAGCGCCCTACACCGATTCGGGTTCCTCCCTGACTATCTGCCACTTGGCGCCCTGCTACATCTCTCAGGGGATGTCCTACTGCCTAAACTGTCAGTTTAGGCAATCAGACATCCCCCAAGGGGTCCCGGACTGCTAGAGGCATGTCCAACTGCCGGCTTAGTCCTGATACCGGTGCCATTCTCTGTAGAAGGCAGTCAGTCTGACCAACTCAGTGACTCAGAGAAGCACAGGGAACTCAGGGTGAGCCTGCCTCCACGCTTGACTCACCCACTCAATGGTGTTCGCATGACAGACTGTGGTGGCCCTGACTGTGCACATGCAGAAGCTGCTGAAGCTCAAGCAGCAGGCTATGCAGCAGTAGAAGGCCATCCAGCCACAAGATGGCAGTTGGACATCCCCCAAGGGTCCTAGACTGCTAGAGGGCAGGGGCCGGACTAAGAGACCCCCTCCTCCAATGCACAAATTTTGTACACCAGGCCTCTAGTATATTCATAAAAATAATGTTTTTTCTTATAGAGTTATTTTCCCAAAACACATTTACTGTGCTATACTCTGAAAGTGCAATCAAGCATGTATGATAATTTATGACTCTAGAACACAAGACATGGTGAAATAGTTTATTTTCTTTTCAACATGGATTATCAGAAATGAGGCAAAATCATTCTCTCTAATCTCTAATCTATTGAATGACAAAAGTTGTCTAGCTGTTTTATGACCAAACTTTTACATTGGAAAATTAGTGTTTGTAATCACAGTTGCAGCCTTCAATAGAAACCAAAATTCAATATACTTCTGGTTCATGATTTATGTTCTGAACATACCTGCAATTGCCCTAATCCATTGTAACTCAGACTAATTTTGCACTTCTTCTCCAAGTGTTTCTGATCTCTTTTGCCTGTGCCCTCCTCTCTCTCTCCCGTTTGTATATGCTCTATTTTTTCTTTTTGTAGAAGCTTGTTAATGTTGTCAAGGAAGCAGAAACACTTGGATATGTGGAAACATAGAATTGTAACAATCTACTCAAGCTTTTTGACATGACAATCAGTTTCCCTTCTCTAAAGTTAAAACTCATTATCTAGATTATATCTTCTCTTTGATCATGAAAAAAAGCTTGCCTGATTCAATCTACGCTAATAAAAGAGAAAGATGCAAATTGACCGTACCTGTGATGCCCACCAGCCAATCAGGAGTGAGTATGCAAAACCCAACAAAGATGGTGGGTTAATTTGCATATGCAGGTGCCCAAGAGGCAGTGGGCAGGATGCTCCAGGCCTCTGGGCAGAGTGGGAAGGTGGAAAGGTGGCTCCAGGCTGGAACAAAGGCAGAAAGGCGGCTCCGCCCAGAGCGAAGGCAGTGCCAACAGCCAGGGGAAGGAAGGCCCATTTTTGCATGAATCTTCGTGCATTGGGCCTCTAGTATGTTATAAGCACAATCTCCCTACTATTTTTCTCCCACAAACTTTCCAAGCCAAAATTTCCTCAAATATATGTTGAGAAGTATTATTTTTGGAAGTTTGGACACTTAAAAACAACAGAAAAGAATGTGCTTCTAATCCATATACACAAACATTCACATGAATGAATGAATGTTTGGGACAAGAACCCAAATTAATATTTGCCATTGCACTCATGTTGGATGGCTTCTGGTTTGGAAGAGGTTGGGTTGGGATATGAAGAGAGAGGAAGATGAGAGAGAGAGAGATAGAGACAGAGAGAAAGAGAGAGAGAGAGAAAGAGAGAATTTGAATGAGTGAGTTCTAATTGTAACACATTATTTTTAAAATCATGGAGTGATGGAGTGCACATCAGTAATGCTTAGAAGACATTTGAAAATATGTATCTAAAAATCAAGACAGAGTAGTACAGGTCCAGAGGTAAGTATTTGAGAATTATCTTTATAAAGGTACAGGAAGATTTTTCAGGTAGATGATTGATAGGTAGATAATGATAGATGATAGATAGATGATAGATGATAGATAGATACATAGATACGTAGATACATAGATAAGATAAATAGATTGCATATAATATATAATCAAAGCTATCCATGAACTGGCCCATGCTTGTTTCTCCCTCCACTTCTTTCCTACAACTGACCCTTTGAACATATTGAACAACTTGTAATACCCTAAATGTGTCATATTTCTTCAAAATACTACTTGGAATGCCCTCCATATTAACTTTCTCCACCCTAATTCCTAGAAAACTTCTACAGTTCATTTAAGACCCCATTGGAAATCTGTAACATTTTCCATGAAATTAGAATAATTATCTCTATTCATTGTTCCTCCACTTTAGTATTTATCACATTAATTTCAGTTGTGTGTTTAATCATCTATTTGCTCTTGGGCTTCTTTAGGGAAAGTTAGATCTTACTTATCTATAACAGAAGCAGAATAAATATATTAACCAATTTATTAGTTATTTATTAGTTATTAGTTATTTATTAGTTTATTTATTAACCAATTCTGAATAAATATATTAACCAATTTATTAGTTAAAAACTTAACAGGCCTTTCTCTAGCATATGTGCTTTGGCAAGTATTCTCCAAAGATTTTTGCAAGAATTCTCCATTTGAATTGGGTATAAATAATTCTAACTGTTCTTACTTGGAAATAGATTTGATTTATTGAAAGTCAATTTTTAAATAAGTTATAGAGAAATTGCAGAGTAATTCATACAACAACTCATATAATCTTAAATTTTCCTCACAGTAGCAATCAAGACATAGAAATAGGCAGGAGAGAATGTTTTCAAATATATATATATATATATATATATATATGAACCATTACTTCTAAACTTACCTTTGATGATATCAATGTAATCTCCCATTTAATTGATCCAGATTTATGTCTGTTTGACATTAGTCTAGTGCCTGCCATGTGCCAGGCACTGTGCTACTTGCCCTTGATGCATACCTGATGTTTCCTAGGAGACAGGTTAAGAAATTAAAATTTCATTTTGCACTAACAATATAAAAGATTGAAAATTTTTCAGAATAAACTGCTAATGAATGTTATCTTGTGGCTGGAAACATCAACATCAGTGCACTTGATGAATTCTACTTAGGGTTAATATAATATTCTTGATTTTGAAGTTTCTATTCATGCTATAAAATATGTACTCACTGACATTGGGCTTCCATCCAGTTTTTCCATTCAGAGTATGAAAAGCAAGGGGAAAAGTACAGAAAAAGAACCCATTGTCTTTGAGAAAATCTCTCTTTGCTCTTAAACATGATATTATAATGAGAAAAAAAAATGCTTAATGGGAAAACTATAAAATGTAAATGTGTCCAAAAGTTCATCTCATATGTCGTTTATATTTGCAAGCCATCAGGCATGTTTAAAGTTATATTAGTTTGAATAAATTACAATCTAATACTATAGGTATGTTTCCCTAAAGGAAAATAATATGATGAATACAACATAATTTAACAGATGCTTTTTATCATAAATAATTTTATGCAATGGATGATTTTTTCCCATGCTTGTACTGTTTCACCTTGGATTTAACTTTATAGACTGAGCAACTGAAGGGTTTGTTTGCATGACTCTCAAGCCCAGAAGTAGCTACCAGCTTGGATTCAAAGACAACTCCAGGAGAACTCCTATGGATTTGGCTCAAGAAGAAGACAACATAATAACTAACAGTTAGAGTCTGGCACCATCATGCAGGGTTTTTCTGAATCCAATGAAGCATTTGGATAGTCTTGCCTCTTTCTCATCCTCTCTCAGAAAACTGAGAGAAATATTTTGAGGTACTTTGTGACAGATTAAATAAATATAACAGTATGGCTTTCTAGAAACTTTTGTGGACTCAACAAGTTCCCAGAGAGAAAATAAGTTATATATTTACCTGGGATTTCTGAAATGCTAATTTTAAATACAATCCAACCTTGTAAAGCAAGATGGATATTATTCCCATCTCACAATTCAAAATCACCCATTTGGATCCTCGAATCTACCCATGTCTTAAGGAAACATTCAATAATGCTTGTCTCTAATAACAAATACAATTAGAAGTAAATATTTAAAAGTAAACAAGATTTCTTAGACATTTGGCATTAGATAACACACGTATAGGCAATCATATAATCAAAGAAGGAATCAGAGCAAAATAAAATTTAGAAGGTAATAAAAAGGATATTATGAACAGCAAAATATCTGTATTTAGTGAAAATTATATTCTTTCATTAAAATTATAAAAAGAAGTTTATATTTACCTAAAAATTTTGTAAAAAGAGAAGTCATCAAAATATATAGAAGACTTTAAGAAAAGAGACTAAGTAAAGATAAAAACTGAAATTAATAAAAAGCAATAAAATAAATAAACACATTATAAGTCATTTTTAAAAAGTATAGAAACTAGAGCATATTTCAGGATTGATAGACACAGGAAGAGCACACCCTGCTCTGTCTCTCTCACTGAATGCCACTGTTATACCCGGATAGAATGTACGGGACAGCAATGTGAGGACTCAGAAAAAGAAATGGTACCATGTAGATCAGGGAAGAAGACCAGAATTTGAACTATGACTGAACTAGTGAAAAGTTTGTGATTTATTTTCTCACCATATACACTGACTCTTTACCCTCCATCCCCATCTGCTCTCAACAAACCCTAAAATCTAGAAGTGGTCACCTGTGCAAATACATAAACAGTTCTAAAAGCATCCCTTTAGTTCTAGTTTAGAAAAGAGCAATGGAACTCCTAACTCTCAAAGATTGTGATGATTTCTCATTTAATTTTTCTCTACCCTCTCTAGTCCTGATTCTCAAGCAATCCTATGGAGGTCATGACCTCAAGCAGCAAGAAAGCCATAGCCGTCAAAATTCCAAGGAAGGGAAACATTCCTCTCCAACCGGTGAGCTGCAGTTCAGAGAGTGTGAGGCACTCTCTCACCCATTTGCTCTTTTCGCTCGCTCTCTATCCACCTGCTACTTGACCTAAGATAAGTATGCATTTTTGGAATCACACAGCAGAGCAAGATAGCTCAGGCACACACTTTCTCACCACAGGATTAAAGGAACTAGCAGGCACCAGGGAGACTGCAGACACTGATGAGATCCATATCAAGTTCTTAGGAAATACTATGGCTCACTTATGAGTTCTACATGTATGGGTCTGACCCTAATCAACAAACTAAAGATTTTGAAAACTGAACTAAAAGATAAGAAAACACCAGATTCTAGCATAGTCACTGTATTAATTTTCTACTGTACTTTAGCAAATGAGTAGTTTGTAACACACTTTTTTTTTTTCTTGCAGTGTTAGTGGTCAGAAGTCTAAAATGAGTCATATGGAGTTAAAATTATTGTGTTGGTAGAGTTGGTTCCCTACAGAGGGTCCACAGGAGGTTTGTTCTCTGCTCAAACCAACTTCCAGAGACAGCCAGCACGCCTGGCTGGTGGTGACCTCGCTCCAGTCATCTGCTCTCATAGTCACATCTTTTTCTGTAGAGAAATGTACCTTTGCCTCCCACTTAGATACTAGTGGTTATATTTAGTGTCCACTTGGAAAATCAAAAATTATCTCCAAATCCTTACTTTGATACATCTCCAAAGTCATTTTTGCCATATGAGGTAACATCCACAGGTTCTGGAGAATAGGAAACTGATATAATAAATGTCAACTGTAATTGAAAAAAAAATATTTAAAATGTTTTCAGAATGGACTAAAATAATTATCATTGGCTAAGCACTCACATTCACTGAGTGTAGGTGGTATAATCTATGAGTAGGTCAGTCTGCTGAAAAGTGTAAAATTCAAAGTAAATAATAAAATTTATTTATAAAAAGTAAACAGTTCTGACTTGATTGGACATAATTTTAATGAGAACTTATTTATCATAAATATCTCAGTATTCTACCTAAATTTTGAGATGGCAAAAATATTTTAATATGATTAATAGATAAATGTATTGTGTACTTAGTATACCGAGAGTAATATAATAACATTAGTCTAGTTACATTATACTACGTAATAGAAGTTTATTTTTTGTAAAAAATATATAGTCTGTAATATATTAAAGTTTATATTAAGGTGTGTGGTTCATTTAAAAATTTGGTGTATATTATTTAAAAACAATATTAAAGTTTATTTATTGCATATAAATTCTTTACTCATAGATATAACTACATTAATCTTCAAGAAAAACACTATGCTTTTCAAGGCAATTCATATAATGAAATAGTTTCCAGGAAGATTTTTCTTTTTTGGTAAAAAGTGACATTGCCTGTACTGATATGTCCCTGGCAGAAATGATGCCCTCTTAGCTATTTTGAGTAAAAAATACTGCTGTAATATTTCACAATTATTAACTAAAGGTGCACTGAAAATAAACACAATTAGAGTTTCTGCCTCAAAAGATTGCATTAATTGCTATTGGACTTGAGTTGGCACTAATATTGGGACAGAAGACAATACCCAGAATAGCAACAACAGGTTCTTGTGCATCAATTATCTCCCAAACAATTCTGTGTATGTGTGTATGTGTTTATATATGTGTGTGTGTGTGTGTGTGTGTGTGTGTGTGTGTGTGTGTGTGTGTGTGAGAGAGAGAGAGAGAGAGAGAGAGAGAGAGAGAGAGAGAGAGAGAGACGAGAGAGATGTGAAGAGAACTTGGGATAAAATAATTTTATAGAAATTGAAAATCTTTGTGTAAGCCTATTTTAAGAAATTACATATCAACTTTACATTATGGAATCAAAGAAATAAAATTTAAATGTTGGTGAGATATTTAAGGAAAATGCATATTTAAGGACACTTCCACAGTATTTGTTCTTTTATTTTTATATTACTATGCATCTGTAGAGCATAAATCTAACAAAAATAAAATATTAAAAGTCAAATATCAGAGCCAGATCATTTCTCTGTTTACTTTAGGATTTTGGAAAGGTCAGTAGTTGAAAGAGCAAAGGTTTGAATCTTTTCAAATGTTCTTTTCAAGGATCTATTCCTCAACCTCCTCTTTTATTCTGTCTGTACCTTCATGCTTTCCTTCCACAAGCAAGTATCTACAAAGTCACAGTGAATTAGCATTTCCTAAATTCTGGGGATATAAATGTGATGGTAAAACATTTTAATGGTTGTCAATAATCTAAAAGTGATCTAGCTCCCTGTTTTCCAGTTGTCCTTGATGTTGTTGGAAGTGGAGTCATTTGTAAAGAGTAAATGGGATATAAATGAAGGTAGGTCTGTTATCATACCTAATAAAATGGTAATATGCAAATTACCATCACTCCGCTATGCCCACGATTGGGCCAGCTGGAGGCGCGGGGCGGGACTCAGGGTGGCCGATTGGCTGGCGGTAGGAGCGGGGGGCTTAAACGGCCGGGGCTGCGGAAGACGCTGGTGGCGGAACTCGGGGTGGCCGATTGCGTGGCTGCTGGCACCAGTTTTCCGCCAGCAGCAGTTTTCCTCTGGCCACCCGCCCGATCAGAGCGCCTCCCAATCGGAGTTCCTCTCGGGGTGGCCAATCGTGCTGGCGGGAGGCCCTCTGATCGGCGGGTGGCCAGAGGCAAACTGCTGCTGGCAGATAACTGGTGCTGGCAGCCAGGTGAAGGAAAAGTCTATTGCACGAAACTTCGTGCAACGGGCTCCTAGTAGAATAATAAGAAGCTAGGAAAGCCCTAGCCAGTTTAGCTCAGTGAATAGACCATTGGCTCAAGAACTGAAGGGTTTTGGATTCGATTCTGATCAAGGGCACATACCTTGGTTGCAGGCTCCATCCCCTGCTCTGAAAGCAACCTTTTGGTGTGTGTCTCTCACATCGATGTTTCACTCTCTGTCACTCCCCCTCCCCTTTACTCTCTCTAACAATTAATGAAAAAATATCCTCAGGTGAGGATTAACAACAACAAAAAATTTGTAACTTTGCCTAGCTGGAGTGGCTCAGTGGTTGAGCATTGACCTGTGAACCAGGAGGTCATGGTTCAATTACTGGTTAGGGAATATACCCGGGTTGCTGACTTGATTTCCAGTGTGGGGCATGCAAGAGGCAGCCAATCAATGATTCTCTCTCATCATTGATGTTTCTATCTCTCTCTCCCTCTCCCTTCCTCTCTGAAATCAATAAAATATGTATTTTTTAAAAAGAAGCTAGGAAAATTTCAGGACAAGTGGAATGGGGAAGCTGAGACAGATAGTTAAACAGCAGTTTGTGTCCATCTAATAAATCCTATCTTCCCTAAACCAAGGATACTTAAGAATAAATGGTTTGCACTTCTCCCTAGAGTAAATAGTTTAAATCACCCTACTCAGGGAGACAGGTAACAGAAATCCAATTAGTGCCATTGACCAACCATACCCAAGGACACAAATTAAGAGAATAAATCTCATTTTGGTACATCAGCATAAAGCTGATGAATATTCTATTAATTCTCCCTCCCTTAAATTCTCCCCTAAGCGTCCAGCTTTTAAAACCCCTGAAAAGAAAGGTCCCAGTGTGCTCTCCCTCCAGAGAGCATGCCAATTCCATTCCTTTCCTCTTATCCTCTCCCACCCCACCCCCAACTTCTAAAGGACCCCAAGAGACTTGCAACCTGGGGTGCAATGGGCAGTGGCAGCTTATCCTGGGCTAACCCCCTGAACCCGTCTCCAAGACCCCACTTTCCCCCCTTTTCTCAGACTTCCCAATGAGCTAAGTCAGCCCAGCCTATTATTTTGATGCCCTTGCTTGTTTCTCTGTCCTAAGTACATTATTGCTGTGGTCAATAAATTTTACTTGCTTTTCTACACTTTGTCTCTTGATTGAAATCTTTCCCTCAAGAACACAAGAACCCAGGTCTCCTCTCCTCCTTGTCTCCTCACTCCTCCTTGTCTCCTCATCTCCCAGGTTACATCTTTTTGGTTTAAACTGTATAACCCTGGACTTCAGGGCCATCATCTCTCTCAAATGGCCTGCTCCTCCCTTGGAGTGTATCTTTAATAAATCTCACTTTGCTTTACTTTTATTTTTGCTGACCTTGAAGTTTTTTCTGCATAGATGAGAAGAATCGAGGTCTCAGTCAGTAACCCCAATCAATACCAAGTCTTTATATAAAGAAATTGTGAAACAATATCAACCATTACCTTGCATTGTCTTATCCATATGTACAAATGCATAGAGTTAACACTTTAAAGAGAGCAAAATTCCTTTCTAGGTAAACAGAGAGTTTTGTTGCAATTCTGATTTAGATGTAAATAGAGGGGGGAAAATTAGAACATTTTCTATGCCATTAGTAGAACTAAAAGTCTGTCAAGTTTAGTTCAGTTTTTAGGAGGCCAACATCTGAATTAGTCAATTACCCAAATAATAAATAGAATCCCCATAGAGGTCAGTTCTTATTAGAAACTAGAGGCCTGGTGCATGAAATTCATGCACTGGTGGGGGTGTCCCTCAGCTCAACCTGCACCCTCTCCAATCTGGGACCCCTTGGTGGATGTCCGACTTGCCTGTTTAAAAACAGGCAGTCGGACATCCCTTTCACAATCCGAGACTGCTGGCTCCCAACCGCTTGCCTGCCTGCCTGATTACCCCTAACCGATTCTGCCTGCCAGCCTGATCACTCCCTAACCACTCCCCTGCCAGCCTGATCTATGCCTAACTGTTCCCCTGCCAGCCTGATCATCCCCAACTGCCCTCCCCTGAAAGCCTGGTCACCCCCAAATGCACTCCCCTGCTCCCAGCTTCGACCTGGGCAGTGGCCTGGGAGACTGTGTGCACCTCCCCCACCCCCACGATCTGCTCCCAGCTGGGACCTGGGTCTCAGCTGGGAGCAGATCATGTGGGGGTGTGCGCCATATCCCAGGCCACTGCCCGGGTCGCGGCTGGGAGATCACACGGGGAAGTGTGTGCCTTCTCCCAGGCCACTGCCCGGGTCGCTGCTGGGAGAAGATCACGCCTAGGGATGTGTGCCTTCTCCCAAGCCACTACCCAGGTCTCAGCTGGGAGCAGATCACGCTGGGGGTGTGCACCATATCCAGGCCACTGCCCGGGTGGCAGCTGGGAGCAGATTGGGGGGGGGTGGGAGGTGGGGGGAAGTGAGCGCAGCCTCCCAAGCCAATGCCCTGGTCGCATCTGGGTGCAGATTGTGCGGGGGGAGGTAGGGGGAGCTACGCGCGGCCTCCAAGGCCACTACCCAGGTAGTGGCTGGGAGAAGATCACACGGGGGGGGGGAGGGGGGAGGGGGGGGCGAGGGTGTGCGCCTTCTCCCAGGCCACTGCCCGGGTCACGACTGGGAGATCAAGCGAGGGGGTGTGCGCCTTCTCCCAGGCCACTGCCTGGGTCGCGGCTGGGAGATCACACGGGGGTGTGTGCGCCATCTCCCAGGCCACTGCCCAGCTGCGGCTGGGAGATCACGCAGGGGGGTGTGCGCCATCTCCCAGGCCACTGCCCGGGTCACAGCTGGGAGATCACGCAGGGGGGTGTGCGCTGTCTCCCAGGCCACTGCCCGGTCGCGGCTGGGAGCAGATTGGTGGTTGGGATCTAGGTGGGGGGAGGTGCGCGCAGCCTCCCAAGCCAATGCCCTGGTCGCAGCTGGGTGCAGATTGTGCCTGGGGGAGGTGGGGGGAGGTACGCCCGGCCTCCCAGGCCACTACCCAGGTCGCGGCTGGGCGAAGATCACGCCGGGAGGTGTTCGCAGTCTCCCAGGCTATGGCCAGGTAGCGGCTGGGAGCGATGGTGGGGGGGGGGAGCAGCGGCAGCCCTCCAGGCCAACCGCCAGGGCTGTGGATCAGCCAGTGGTATCCCGTGGATCAGCCAGGGAGCAGATCAGCCAGGGGTATTCGGGACCCTCCTGGGCCAACAGTCCAGGTTGCATGCTGCCTGCTTTCAGCAGTAGCCCTCTCTGGGACTGGGGGGCTTCGGTGGGCCTGAGAGGACTGGGCGCCGCCATCTTGTGGCCATGGGTGCCGCCATTTTTTCGCAGAGTGATGGTTAATTTGCATATTACTCTATTATTAGATAGGATAGATTCTGAGGCAGTTTTGCACTTAGACTCTACAGTAATCTTGCACCTGTTAGGGGTGGGAGGGAGAAATAGAATAGTGGAAACTAGCTATAGTTAATAAGAAATATTAATCATGCTCTGTTAACCGTAATTGTTCTGTTTTGATTAAAGAAAGCACATTCTGACCTGGCTAGGAGTGGCACAATTCCTCCCTCCCCTACCTGGGAGTTAACCTTGAAATGTGTGCATTTTTCTTATCTGAGAACTGCCTAAAACAATGGAGTCCCATTGGTGCCCACCCTTTGCAGTACCCCCCCGCCCGCCCCCAGCCCACATTGCCTGTAATTTGTAATCATTTTACCCGTTCTTTTTACTTTTGCCTACTGTCCCGTGTAACCTTTGTCCTTCTACCCAATATAAGCAGCTGGCTTATGGTGGGGTGAGGGTGGGGGTGGGTAGAGCAGATTTTTGGGGATGACTTGCTACTCTCCCATGCTGCCTGCAATATATGAATTAACCCTGTCTCTGCGTAATTGGCTCAACTGGAAAAGTGAGCTGAGGTGTTTTCCCAGGGGTTATGTCTTGCAACACTGAAGAATGAGTTCCAAGGACCAGAAGACTTAAGCAAAAGTGTAGAAAATTTATTACAAGCAGATTCAGACTCCCCACAAGGGGAGGGGGACCCAATAATGGGCTGCCCCTTAAAGCCTTGTAGTCCAGGGTTATATATTTGCTACAAGCCTGTTTCTATATTTATCTGTGTCCTCACCTGATTGATTCCCTCAACTGTTTTTGCCCAGCAACAGACCTGAACTTTCCCTGTTTCTATGTGTTCTTTCTCTCTCCCTATGCTGAACTTCTTCTGTATCTATGTGTTCATACACCTTGTTGCTGCAGTCCCTCCCTTGTTTTCCCTTACCTCCTGCTTTGAGTCCAGAGACATTTTATTGTTTCTGAGTGGTTGGTTCCTGTGGTTAGGCTGCTCAAACTGCCATGTCTGCCCCTGCCTATGTTCCACCTGCCTTTGTTTTCCACCGGACCCTGCCCTGTCTGCCTGCGTTTCAAGTTAACCCTCTCAGTAACAGGCAGCCTGGACTCATTTGTTGTCCAGTTTCAAACCCTTTTTATTTTCAGAAGCTTGTGATTATCTTATTCATCCCAAAACATCACTGAATCTTATGCAATTTTACTTCCTTTATGTAAACCTCAGGCCTGCAATGTGGCAATAAAAAAGTACACTCAAGAGTAATAGAAAATATTGGGGAAATAGTAGTTCAGCCTGAGTGACATAATGTGAAATGCATTTCACTTTCACCATGTGGAGAGAAATAAAGGTTGTTGATATAAGAAATATCCAAACCTATAGAGAATTTTTATGAGTTTATTTGAGCCAAACCAATGACAATTACCAGCAATCAAAATCTCCATGGACTGTGAAAATACTCCAGAGAATAGCAGTTTTCCAGTTTATTTTACACTTTAGAATCAAAGGAGGAGAAATGAGGAGTGTTACATAAAATCTATTGGTGGTAGAGTAAGGGGGTTGGAGAAAGCAAACTGAGGAAATCCCTAGGATTGGATAAAAAGTAAAATGGAGAAACACATACTTCTTTTACACTGGTGGGTATAGGATAGTTAACAATTAACATTTACTGCACATAGAGATAGTATTTGGGGAACTGGATAACAATGAAGAGTTTTGTAGTTTCATGCTATGGTGTGGTGTTCCCTGAGGCGTCTGGAAAGAAGATACCTCCTACATTCCAAAGAAACATTATTTTTGATGCAAAAAACTCAGTCGAAGGACTGAGTTAGGTCAAGATTGACCTTTGTCAGTGAGCTACAGGACTAGGAAGTGATTACGGGCAATAACTTTCTTTCTTTTTTTTACAGAGAGGATGGGTGAGGGATAGAGAGTTAGAAACATCAATGAGAGAGAAACATCAATCAGCTGCCTCCTGCACACCTCCTACTGGGGATGTGCCCGCAAACAAGGTTCATGCCCTTGACCAGAATCAAACCTGGAACCCTTCAGTCCACAGGCCGACACTCTATCCACTAAGCCAAACCAGTCAGGGCACGGGCAATAACTTTCTGTTAGAAATTTTTATGTTCAGATCATCCTATGTGGTTACTCTTGGTCTCTGAGTTTGTAGGGCCCACCTGATCTCATCACATTTAGTATGTGCCCCTTTTTTGTCCACTGGTTATCACATGTTATGCAAAGTTCCAACAAAATAATATTCTGAGCATACTTTCTATAAATGAAGGCTATATTGACACAGGACTCATATTTTAATTTTTTCAAGTCAATGCATTTCAGGGTTCATATTTGAAATCTTAGTTTATCAGAAGATTTATTTCTCCTCACTTCTATGTACAAGGGTATATATACACTATTTCTTTTTATATATTTTTATATTCAGCCATGACAACAATGAAAAACCACTTTTAAAAGTATGCATATGAAAAATGTACAAAACTAAACATTTATGTGCCTAACCCAAATTTGACTTAATTTTATAATTCTTGAGTTCTGGCTTTCTTTTGACCTTCATTTTGAATCTACTTTAGATCTTTGCATTGTTAATCAGTTCCCAGTACTTCTAAAGTTGGAACAGAGGTGTTAAATATTTGCTCTCTATGGCAGGTGCTGAGGAAAATGTTCTATTGTTATTGAGCTGAATGCAAATTTAGTAAAATCTAAATTTCCTTTTAGCACTTAATTTAGTTCTCTAGCTTGAGGAATTTTGCAATATCTAGACCAAATACTGAAAATATTTGTAATTAGATGCTCTGTAGGGAGGAGGTAAATCCTGAAAAGGCTCTTGGTAATACAGAAACTACAAAGAAGCCGAGGTAGGGTTTTGCTCTCTAATCACTGTGATCTCCTCTTGGAATTAAAGACTATGAAGCACTGGTAAAAGCAAGCTGGGGAAGGGCAGGAGAAAGAAATGTAACTGTGGTTTGCATAACATTGGATTTCAGTAGTATTGTATCCAATGCTAAAAAATCCAATAGAGTTGCGAAATATCAGAAATATCAAATGGTGCCCTAGCTGGTTTGGCTTAGTGCATAGAACATCAACCTGCTGACTGAAGGGTCCCAGGTTCGATTCCAGTCAAGGACTATGCCCGGGTTGCGGGCTCAATCCCCAGTAGGGGGCATGCAGGAGGCATCCAATTAATGAGTCTCTCTCATCATTGATGTTTCTATCTCTCTCTCCCTCTCCCTTCCTCTCAGAAATCAATAAAAGTATATATATTTTTAAAAAGTAATATCAAATGGTGCTTTCTTTGAAAGAATAACGTTACATTACCTATTTGACTTAAGCTTTTGAGAACTCAGTAAATGTCAGCATTGATGTTTCTTAAAAAAAAAAAAATCTGCCAAGGAAGTAACTGCTTAGGCCTGCAACCTAAGGAACTTATGCCACCAAAGTTGCTATTATGAACTTATACAGAGAGAAGGATTAGAAAAACAAAAACTAGTGATAGAATATTACATATATTTATGTAAATATAATTGACATACTATATAACAAAACCTTAATATGCAAATAGACTGAACAGTGGAACAACGGCTAGAACGACCAGTTGTTATGATGTGCACTGACCACCAGAGAGCAGATGCTTAACACAGAAGCTGCCCCCTGGTGTTCAGTGTGATCCCACAGTGGGAGTGCTGCTCAGTCAGAAGCCGGGCTCACAGCTGCCGAGCATAGTGGAGGTGGCCGGAGCCTCTCCTGCCTCTGTGGCCAGTGCTAAGGAGCAGTGAGTACGTAGGCAGTAAGGAGCGAGGGGTCCCGGACTGCTAGAGGGATCCCAGACTGCAAGAGGGATGTCTGACTGCAGATCTAAGTCAGCAGTTGGACATCCCCTGAGGGTCCTGGACTGCGAGAACGTGAAGGTCAAGCTGAGGGTCGTCCCCCCCAAGTGCACGAATTTCATGCACTGGGCCTCTAGTTAAAAATTAATAATATAAAATACTTCTATAATATCTAATGTATCTTAGTGGTATCATTATAATTAGCTAGTTAATATAATTAATAGAAAGAGAGAAAAGGGGTGGTCAGACATTATAAGCATGGTCATCTGGGCAGTTTCAGTAGGAAGCTACAGCTTTACACTCCCCAGGAGCCTTTGGTCAACTCCCTGCAGATCACTGGAGGAAGGGATGATCAAAGCGGGAGATGGGTGCACATGCAGTGAAGTCAGGGTGACACAGGAGAGGTACTTGCCTGTTAGTCTTGCTTAGGGAATAATGTATTGGATAGAGGATGGTTTGAAGAAATGAAACTGACAGCCAGTGGGTCTGAGTGCCTGTCATTACTTGAGCCAATTAAGCAGTGACAGGGTTGAATCATATCTGAGCACTTATTCCAATAATACTTATGAGGGAGAAGGACAAAGCTTACATGGGAAAGTAGGCAAAAGAAATAAGAATGAGAATAATGGTTACTGGTTACAGACAATGCTGGCTGGGGGCTGCAAAGGGTGGGCACCAACAAGACTCCATTGTTGTACAACAAGGTTGTTAATCTTCCCATGATGATAGGCAGTTCTCAGATAAGGAGAATAGACCACATTTTGAGGTTAACTTTCATGGCAGAGGGGGGGTGTTGCAGGGGTTGGGGGGGGGGGCAGTTATAAGTCTCCCAGCCAAGTCAGAATGTGCTTTCTTTAATCAGAACAAAACAATCATGGTTAACAGATCATTAATATTTATTATTACTATATCTACTCCCATTATTCTACTTCTGCCCCTAACAGAAACTCCAGTCCCCAAAGAGTTCCCTTCTCTTGTTTGCATTTGTGCTTGCTCTTGCTTTGCTTTCTCACTTGCACTGGCCTATTCGCTCTCCAGAGCTATGTGGCCTTAAGCAGCTGACTCCATATTCAGGATGCTGGACTGCACTGTACTTTAATATGGAGCAGAAACTATGGCCCTGATGAAGATGAGATTGAACTTCCTCCATGGCAAAGGACAGAGATGGAGCCTTGGAGGAAAACCCCCTTAATTTTACATCATCAATAAAGCTTTCCACAAAATCCCATACTCCCATAGGGGCCTCAGGATATTTTTTTCTCACAGTACCCCAAGAACTCCACTTCTCCTAATAACATTAGCAGTGGAAAAGGATCAATACTATAGATGCTGAAAAATGCATATGAGAGCTATAGTTCTTCTGTCTCTATTTCAACATTTGTATGGTCAGTGTTTATAATATTAGACATTTAAACAGAAGAGAAATGGTATCTCATTGTGGTTTAAATTTTTTCTTCCCTAAGAACTAATGATGTTGAGCATCTTTTTTTTTTAATTTTAAAAAATGTTTTTATTTATTTTTTTATAGAGAGAAGAAGGGAGAGGGAGAGAAGGTAGATTGATGATAGAGAAACATCAATCAGCTGTTTCCTACACACCCCTACTGGGGATCAAGCTCACAACCCGGCCATATGCCCTGACCTGGAATCAAACCAGCAATCCCTTGTACTCAACCCACTGAGCCATGCCGGCTGGGAGAGCATCTTTTCTTTTCCATATTTGAAATCCATATGTCTTCTTTGGTAAGTAACTGTTCAAATTAGTTATTCACTTTCTCAGTTGAGTTGTTTGTTTTTATAATAAAGCCTTGGAAGTTCTTCTTCTTTTTTTTTTTCAAGTTCTTTCTATAATCTAGGTGAACATCTTTTATTACATATGTGACTTGCAAATATTTTCTACCATTTTTTGCCTTGTCTTTTTACTCATAGTTTTGTTTTGTGTTTTTTTAAAAAAGAACAAAAAGTTCTTAATGGTATGAAATCCAGTTTGTTTATTTTATGAGCCATAAGTTTGTTATTGTAGCTAAGAAGTCTTTGCCCAACAGGAGGTTATAAAGGTTTTCCCCTGTGTTTTATTCTAAAATTTTAGAGTTTTAGGGTAAAATTTAAATATATGATCACTTCATGTAAATTGTTATATGTGGTCAGTGAATTGAATTGAAATTACTTATTTTTGCATATGAATGTTCCAGTACCAATGGTTGAAAAGACTGTAATTTTTCATTTAATTGTTTTGCCTTTTTTTTTGAAAATCAATTGACCATAGATGGATGAGTGTATTTATGTATTTATGTATTTCACCCCATTGGTCTATTTTGACAGCAACTTCACATAGTCTTGATTAATACAGTTCTATAATAATTCTTCAGATAAGGTAGGTAATGTTCTCCAACACTGTTCAAAGTTGCTTTGGTTATTCTAAGTTCTTTTTCTTTCCATATGAATTTGTAATCAACTTGTTAAATTCAACAAAATGATCAAATAATTGATTCGATACTCCCTCCCCTAGGAACTGACTTTTAGGCCACTTCACAATGGACATTCCACTTGCTTAGACCACATTCCATTTGCTAAGACCAATATCCTTCCCCTCTGGACCTTTCTAGGATCCAGACCTGCCCAGAGAATTCTCCGCCCAGAAAAAGCCCACCTTTAAAATCTCTGACTCCCTATCCCTGGGGGCTGGTGCCATTTTCGGGCTCAGCCCATCTGGTATCTAGATGACCTAATCTTATCTAATAAAAGAGAAACATGCAAATTGACCATACCTCTGCTACGTCCACAAGCCACACCCACCATCCAATCAGGAGCAAGTATGCAAATTAATCCAACCAAGATGGCAGTTAATTTGAATATCCAGGTGCAGAGCGAAGACTGAAGACAGTGTAGAAGGAAGCCAAGCTCTGCAGAAGAAAGCAAAGCTTCGGAGAAGAAAGCAAGCAGGGCAGGGGAGAAGGGAGGGAAACAGGCGGGGCGGCGGAGACCCTGCAGGAAGCCCTTTTGCAGAAATCTTCCTGCAAGGGGCCTCTAGTAAATTTATAATCCCTCACCACTTTGGCCTCATGCTTTCCTCCTTTGGTGACCCTAACATTGACATTTTAACATGTCTTCCAATATATGATGGTTTTCCCCTTCATTTATTTAGGGTCTTTTTAACTTCTTTCAGAGTTGTTTTATAATATGCAATGTACTAACCTTGTATATATTTTATCAATATATACTTATTTTAATTTTCATGCTATTATAAATTTTATGTTTTTAATTTCAATCTCTAGTTGTTTTTTGTTAATAAATAAGGCAAGTAAAAGAAATAAAAAGGATTCAGATTAGAAAGAATTAAAAATGTCCATATTTACAAGAAAAACGATTAATTGGGGTGTTCTGACTGTTTACATTTCATGTGATTATTGAGATCTTTAGGTTTAAGCCTCTTGTCTTGCTATTTGTTTTATATCCATCCTATATATTCTTTATCCTGTTGTATTTCCTTTTCTGTCTTCTTTTATATCTCTTTTGTGATCCTACTTTATCTCTATTGTTGACTTATTTACTACAGCTTTTTGTTGTTTAGTGATTTCATTTGTATGATACATCACTAACACATCGCATTTTGCCTTAAAGTAATATCACACTACCATATAAATAGCATAAGAAATTTACAACAATTTCTATTGTCCCACCCAGGCTTGTGTGTTACTGTTAACATATATATAATGTGTATGTACATTACTTCTATTTTTTTACTTAAAGACATCTTTTAAAATGATTCAAATTGTAAAAATGCTTATTGTTAGGTCTGATCAAATAATTGAATCAACACCCCCTCCCCTGGCAACTGACCTTTAGGCCGCTTTACAACCAACATTCCCTTTTGCTTAGACCACATTTCACTTGTTAAGACCATATTCCACTTGCTAAGACCATTATCTTTCCCCTCAGGATATGCCCAGAAAAAGCCCACATAGAGTCCTTTAAAATTTCTGACTCCCTGTTCCTGGTACTGGCACCGTTTTGGGGCTCAGCCCATGTGGCTTTCTAGATGACCTAATAAATTCATAATTCTTTACCCATTTTGGCCTCATGCATTCCTCCTTCAGCAGGAGGCAGATAATCTACCAATATAGAGGTAGATTAGATAGATAGATGATAGATAGATGGTAGATAGATAGATAGATAGGTAGATAGATAGATAGATAGATAGCTGATAGATAGATGATAGATAGGTAGATACATAGATGATAGATAGATGATAGATAGATAGATAGATAGATAGATAGAGAGAGAGATAGATAGATAGAGAGATAGATGATAGATAGATAGATGATAGATAGGTAGATAGATGATTGATAGATAGATAAATAGATAGATAGATAGATAGATAGATAGATAGATAGATAGATAGATAGATAGATGAGATTCTCTCAGACTATTATGGAGACTCAGAAGCCCCATGATCTGTTGTCTGCAGATGAAGTCCCAAGGCAGCCAGTGGTTTAGTTCTAGTTCAAACCTGGAGACCTGAGAACGAGGGGACCCAGTGGTATTAGTTCTGGTCTGAGTCCAAAATCCCAAGGGTCAGGAGTACTTACCACATAACTAAGAAATTTGTTTCCCATATGTATGTCCAAAATAAATGAAAACATGTTCATATAAAACACTGTGTGCACATGTTCATAGTGACTTCATTTATAATTTTCCATACCTAGAAACAACCCAAATGTCCTCCAACATGTGAATGGATACACAAGTTAGACACATCTTTGCAATGCAATTCTAGTCAGCAATAAAAAAACAATGAACTCCTGATGCAAGGAAAAACATGTGACTGCATTATAAGTGAAAGAAGACAGACTCAAATGAATATATAATGTATGATTCTGGAGAAGAATTTTTTCAAAGGAGCACAGGGAGATATATTGTGTTGATGTAACTGATTTATATCTTGATTGTGGTAGAAGTTATACAACTGTATTCATTTGTCAAAACTCATAGGACTATACAATAGGAAGGATATTTTAAAAATCATTTATCATCATTATTATTATTACAGTATATTAATTGCATAACAAAGAAAATAAATGAATTGAAAAAAAAGAGAATATTGATTTTGAAATAAAATAAAAACTTTCCTGCCTTAGCAAGTTTGGCTCAGTGGCTGGAGTGTTCGCCTGAGGACTGAAAGGTCCAGGTCAATTCCAGTCAAGGGCACATGACCCAGTTGCAGGTTCGGTCCCCAGAAAGGGGCATACAGAAGGCAGACAATCAGATCCTCATCATTAATGTTTCTATCTCTCTCTTTCTCTTCCTTCCTCTCTGAAATCAATTAAAAAAGTAATAATAATAAATAAATAAATAAATAATGAAAACAAAAACTCTCCTAAATATAATTTGCTATATTATAAACTCCCACCCAGCTTGCTTGCTTAAGAATCAAATTTGAGCCCGGTCAGTGTGGCTCAGTGGTTGAGAGTTGACCCGTATACCAAGAGGTCACCGGTTCGATTCCTCATCAGGGCAAATGCCTGGGTTGTGGGCTTGACCCCTGGTGGGAACTGTGCAGGAGGTGGTCAATCAATGTTTCTCTGTCATCGATGTTTCTCTCTCTCTCTTTCCTTTCTATTTCTCTAAAAATCAATAAAAACATTTTTTTAAAAAGAATCAAATTTGAGCCTAAATGCTGACTAGTAACTAAGAAGTTTGTTTTAATAAAAGAATATTCTTGTGAAGAATTAAATAAGAATATTAAATACTTGGTATGTGAGAATTGAAGCATCTTACCAGAAAACAAAAGGTAAATGTATTATTATTGTGGTTATTATTATTTTACTATTATAATTAAGAGACTAAGTGCATAAAAAGGTATTTGGAATGTCAGAGTAATCCCTTTTTTCAGGTCACAATCTCCCACCAGAACACCAGAACACAGAACCCCTCATTGTTATCTTGTTGCCCAAATACCATCTCTATAAACATTAATTACTAACCATCTTGAACCCACTAGTGTAAAGAAGTATTAGTCTCTTCATTTTATCATCACAGAGATTTCCCTGCTTTGCTTTCTTTTGCCTTCCTAATCCACCACCAATGAATTTCATGTAACCCTCTAATGTCTCCACTTTTTATTGTAATGCATAAAATAAACTACAAAACTGCCATTCTCCAGAGCATTTTCTCAGTCCATTGAGATTTTGCTTCCTGACAATTGTCATCAGTTTGGCTCAAATAAACTCATAAAAATTCTCTATGGGTTTGTATATTTCCTATGTCAATACTTGTTTTATTATTCTTTTCAAATCCACTTAAATTGTAATCACATACAGAAACATTATTCTAGAAGGAAAACTAGGAATTATATAGTCTAATCATTTGTGTGGTATGTCATTCCCTTTCACTAAATGCAGAACAAAGTAGAAGTAAAGTAACATACCATACAAATCTGTGTTTAATCTAGGTCATCCTACTATTACACTATGTATTATGACATCAAATTTGTTACCTTGAGACCAGGAGACCTCAGTTCTTGACTTCTTCAGGGAAAGATTTTAATCAAGAGACAAAGTGTAGAAAAGAAAGAAAAAATTTATTGACCGCAGCAAAAGTATACTTAGAACAGTGAAAGAAGAGGCAAAAGGAGAGTCTAAGCTGGGCTGCCTTAACTCATGGGAAGTCAGAGAAAGGGGGCCTTGGATATGATTCAGAGGGTTAGCCCAGTACGAGCTGCCACTGCCCATTGCTCCCCTGGTTGCAGGTCTCAGGGGGTCCCTTAGAGGTTATGGGATATGTGCCTGTGCGGGAAAGAGAAGGGAAAAGGATTGGCACAGGCATGCTCCATGGAGGGGAATCGCACTGGGGCCTTCATTTTCAGGGGTTTTACAGGGTGTTTAAGGGAGGTTTTAGGGGAGACTCAATAGAATATTCATCAATTTTATGCTATTGTTGAACCAAAATGAGATTTATTCTCTAAATTTGTCTGTCCTTGAGTGTGGTTGGCAAATGGCACTAATTGGATTTCTATTATCTGTCTTTCTGAGTAGGGTGATGTAAACTATTTACCCTCTAGTTGGGGAGGAGAAGTGCAAATCATTTACTCTTAAGTATCCTTGGTTTAGGGAAGATCCAATATAGTAGGTGGCCATAAAATACTGTTTAACCATCTGCCTCAGTTTTCTTATTCTGCTTGTCCTGGAGTTTTCCTAGCTTCTTACTATTCTATAACAATTTTAGAACCTTGAAAAAATATATTTAAAAATAAGGAAAACTCCTTGAGCTATGTAGACCTGGTATTATTTCTTTTCATCTATGTAAATGAAATTCCTAAGAGTTTGAAGGCAAAAACATGAAGATTTTCATACAGAACATGGAAAGACTGAGAAAAGTAAGCAAAAGTATATTTCTAACAGACTGGTGGTATTGTCAGCATACATACCAAAAAATAGCTATAGAATATCTGTAAAATAACTCAAAAAGATTGAATCACAATGCCTAGTTCCACAGGATTAGATTGGGTGAATTTGTTTACTTTTATGAATCACATCATACTCATTTTTTAATCAGAAAGGCTAACTCATTGTACCTACCACAATTCAGGCTTTCTAAAGGTACTAACTACTACTAATTACTGAATTTAATTCAGTCACCATATAAGCCATTTTATGACTAAAATGATGTCTGACTCATAAATATTGCTATAATAATTCCTGGAAGTGTTAAAATTATGGACTTGCTTTGTCTCTGGAATTAAATTGACTGATATGCTTATATGATACAGAATTTTTTAGTTATTAATAATAAATTAATATAACTGTTTAAATTAGTTTATAATGAGGGAACACATATAAATAAGAGTTAAATTATAAGACAAACATACAAATAAATATAGACAGAGGAAAGAAATATATCAACTATGTAGGTTAATACTGCTATGAGTCAAAGCCTAAAGGGGAAAAAAAGATTATACTCTGATTCTATATTAAAAAGAAGTATCTCAGTTTTGATAAAATATATTTTCCTGAAATTATGTGTTTAATATATTTGGTTGCTCAATATTTATACAAAAGCCTTGAAACACATTATGAATATTGCTTCTAGCAAAAAGTTGATGCTGCTAAAGCATTATGTCCTTCACCATTGTAGGACAAGAAATTTTACTGACCTTGAGGCTGGTAATAATTGCATATTAGTATTGTGGTTGTTTATAAATGAAGACCCATTTATTTTTTCATATATTATTTTTCCAACAATATTTTTAATCAATTTTTTTCCATCTTCTTCTAATACCGACATCATGCTAAGCCCTTAAATTACCTTCGGTTTATGGTATGGAGCAAAAACCTTCCTGATCTTGGCAAGGGGAGATGAATTTTCACCTAAAAATTTTATCTGATATTGTTTATAACTATTTTCATCAGTTTTTAAGCTAAATATATTGAAATAGTGCTTGCCTTCTAATTTACCCAAAACAGCATCAGAAACAGTTGGAACACCCCAGACTCTTGGATGAGTTTTCATTTTTCCTCGCACCATTTCAAATAATTGGCATTGATACAAATGTTTACTGCTGAGTATAGTGTGCCGCTGGGTAAATTAGTGAACCATGGCTACTTATTACAACATCTCTAAAATGATATCAGATAATTATTTCTTGAGAAATCAATAGTTTTTATGATGATTATACTTCTTTTTAGAAGTGATGCCACATAAGAATACTCTATTGGCTGTACATATACACACAAAATGCATAGTACTTGTATAGAAGTTGAAGTTTTCACTGTTCAAAGGCAATTGGTAGCAGACGAAACAAGGGTAGGTGGTAGTAGGATATATACCTCTCAGAAATAAATCAGTGTCATGCATATAACAGTGCTTTCCTCATGCTAAGTTCAGGGCACTAAAGCAAAGTTAAGGTTCTTAAATTCTTACAATGAAGAGTAACAACAGGAAAAAGCATGTCTTCCCTATAAAAGGCTTAGTTTCTCAAAGGCCGATTATTTTGGTCTTGCCTTAAACCAAATAATTTAAAATCTTTAGGCAATGACTTCTGAGAAGCTATAATGGAGTCACAGAAGGCAACTCTATTAAAAATACTGATTGGGCTAATAGCTTGCCCTGTGTCATGTGAAGTGGTGCTTTGTGAATTCAATTTCCCTGCTGATATTTTTAGCTCCATGTCCATCACTTAGAAAGGATTTCCATCCAAAAACCAACACAGTTTGCATTTTCTATCTTAGCCTAGAAATCAATTGAAAGTAATTGAAAGAACAGGGAATTATATTTGTGCCTATAGAAGACTCTCAGCAGTTCTGCAAAACAGTAGAGAAGACCTTCATTTGCCTGATCACATTTCCCAAAAAATCCAAACTTCAATCATTTATTGCAGTTAGAAAGATTTCTTTGCTGTCGCCCAAATATGGCAGATAAATTCCCATCCTGTACTTTTGTTTAAAATGTCCCATTATCTTTGGCTGACATTCAGTCTGATAAAGCAGTAGAGTGAATACTTAAAGAGTATCCGCCCTGAAACCAGATATTCTGGATCTGCATTATAAGATTGTCATTATATTTTGGAAGGCACCTGACTTGAGACTGTTTTTATATACAAAAAGTGGAGATAATAATACTTTCTCAGAAGGTTGCTATAAAATTTAACCACATAAAATATGTGAACATTTAAAACTAAGAGCCAGCACACAGTAATTGCTATGTGAGTATTTATTTCTTTGATTTTTTCCATCTTTCAAGTGTGAATTTGATCAAATAATGTTGTCTGTTATAGTCAATTCACACTTTGAATTCTGAATTTCTAAAGCACTGACAATGTCATATGCATGTACTTAGTAATTTACTAAATGTTTCATTCATTTCATCACTATTTATGCAAAGATACTATTAACACTAAGTATTTTTATTTCTATAATTAGCTCACTATAAGGCAAATAATGGACTCAAATTATTTTTTATTGGTTGATTGATTTATATGACCCATTTATAAAATTGAAGACTATATTTCATTGCTAGTGACTAGAAAATGTCAGATTCATCCACTTTGTTTTATTTTGAAGACCTAATTAGCTGGTAAGCTCACCCAGGATACTTTTCATTGCAAGAATTGTTTTGGAATCAAGACTTCCATTTTTAAAAATATATATATATTTTTTAATTTCAGAGAGGAAGGGAGAGGGAGAGCGAGAAAGAAACATCAATGATGAGAGAGAATCATTGATTGGCTTCCTCCTGCACACCTCCCACTGGGGATCGCACCTGCAACCAAGGCATGTACCCTACCCTGGAATCGAACTATCGAACCACAACCTCCTGGTTCATAGATCGATGCTCAACCATTGAGCCATGCTGGCTGGGCAAGACTTTCACTTATTAAAGTTTATATTTCTGGACTTCTATTCTCCTTGTGCTCATTCATTATGCACATTAATTCCTTTAAATAATTTTAACTATAGCTGTTTCAATATTCTTTTATGTGAATTTTCACATTGTGTTATTTCTGAATTTATTTTTATCAATTGTTAATATAACTAGTTATGGGTTATGCCTTTGTGCTTCTTCAAATGTTAGTAGGAAATTGTGGATATAATGTTATTAATTACTAAACTGATATTTATTCTCTTTATTTAAAGAGTACTGTTACTTCTGATATCTTCTTAGAATACAGGAAACTGGTAGAAGCACTGTTTGCATTCTTAAACCAACCAACCAACCTACTAACCAACCTATCAACCAACAAACAGGACAATGTGCACTTTCACTAACAATTTACAACTGATTATACGTTAGAGGGAACAGGGAAAACAACTAACCTGAAATCTGCAGAAAGACAAGTACCTGAAATGAAAGAGAAGACATAAGTATTTACATTCTGAGGTAGATGTAATCAGACAGTTGTAAGAAGAAATTGGGTAAAAATGTCAATGAGTTGTGATGTAGTGTGCGGGCCAGCAAGAGAATATAAGAACCCTTGAAGTCACAGGTATAAGAAGAATACACATCCACCCATGGGTTCTACTCCATAAACGTCACAGGAGCTCACAAAAAATATTGGTGACAGTAGTGATATTGAACCATTAGTGGTTCACGCTTTCGGAAAGGCATAGCAGCTGCTCTGGAAAAAAACAATGTCTGTTCCTCCATTCTTTTACCCTTTCCTCCCCTAGAAATAAGATCAGTTACAGATGTACATTGTAAGTCATTGGTCAACAATGAAAAGTAATTTTTAAAGAGAGTTATGAGTAACTTTCAGTGGTAGAGATAAAATGAAATTGTTTTTAAAATTTTAATTAACCCAATGAGGGTAGATTAAAAAAACACACACACACACAACAAAAAAACAGATTTTAAAATAGGACATAGTAAGATGAAAAATGTTAATTAAACTGTATAACCCAAATAAAGAATAAAGAGAACCATTTAAACTTAAAAGCATGTATGGGAAACATTGGATTTTGTTGTCCTAGAAATCTTTAATGCCTTTAAGTTTGTGCTCTGTCATAGCTGGGTACTTTTTCACTAAGCTGGTGTACATTTTTAGGAATTGGAATAGATTTTATCTATATTTTTAAAATTTTCTTAAGTGTTTTGTTTTAGTTTGGTTCTTCTTTTTAACCTTAATGTTAATATACTCTAGGTCTGATCAAAATTGCCCAAATCCCTCATTTCCCCCAGAAGAATGTAAGATATTCAAATAAGTCTTTATTTTTATCATTCATATTGGGTTTTCCTAATGCGCCTTAATTTTGAGTGGCAGATTTGTATTTTGATCACATATTACAATGCAGTCTCAACACATGCTTGTTGAATGAATATTGTTTTCTGTTGGCTTTTAAGCCAAATATAGTTTGTCTTTGTTGATGTATACATATGCTTTCAGATGAAAGGTTACAATCCAATATGTTTCTTTTTCCCTTTGTTTTCAAGAAAGCGAAGAACAAATTTTAGTGCCATGTTGTAGCTATTAATTTATTACAAGTGTTTAGAAACATTTACTCCTGTTTTATATAAACGTATTCCACAGTGGTCAACCCATTAATTTTCTTTTCTCTCCTCAATGTGTTTTCATGAAGGGGATATTCAAAACCTTCTCTGAAATGGATTAGTCATGAATTACATACACACAAACACACATGCTTGCACCCCCTCCCACACAAAAATACTGAAGAAAGCAAGTCACTGATTATAAGATAACTAAAGGCCCGATGCACAAGTTTGTGCACGGGACTTGGTCCTCACAGATGCAGTGGCCTGCCTCAGCCCTCGCAGCCCCGGCTTTATGTAGAAGGTCGTCCAGAAGGATGTCCAGAAGGTCGTTCAGCTGTTCGGTCTAATTAGCATATTGCACTTTTATTATTAAGATCATAGATAATGACATTAAATGGAATGGACACATACTTTCTAGGATACAAAAAGAGAGTTTATATCTCTATTACACATAAAAGAGTAGCATTAGCTAAAAATTAAATGTTATATAGGAATCATAAATATGGAGAAAATATGAACAATTGTTGGATAATATAAATATTAATTTTAGTAAACCAGTCAGAACAATAGCATTATGAAAATCAAAAGAAAAAGTAATAAAAATGTGGATTGATTTATAAGATAAAAAATATTAGGAAACTTTAAACTATACAAATTTTCTTAGGAAAAAAATGTGACTTTAAAAACCACAATTTTTTCACTGCACTTTTTAATTCCTGTTTGTTTACTCTGTGAAGGACAGTACCAATGCAGCTGCATGATAAACCTGAAAAAAAAATCTGGTTTAAAGGAAAAAATTGGACAGAAACATTTTGTGAATCCAGACATGAAAGCCATCAAAGAAAATTCTAGTGGAAAAACACAAGATGCCAGTTTCTTAAGTCTCTGTGAGACTCAGAATTTTCATAGGCTTTATGACCTATAAAGCTCCAAGATAAAATTAGTGGTGTTTTGATATTCACCCTAATATTCCTACTTAAATCAATGATAATAAACATAACCAAGTGCACTGAAGTCCACATAAGTTAAATTTCCAGGTGCATTCATTTGTATGTTTATACATGTTCCAGCAATGAAGTAGGGGGAGAGCAAAAAAATCTCTAATTAGCCCTAGCTGGTGAGGCTCAGTGGTCTGAGCACTGACCCACTCACTGAAGGGTCTCGGGTTCAATTCCTGGTCAAGGGCAACTATCTGGGTTGCAGGTTTGATCCCAGGCCCTGGTTGGGGGAGGCAACCAATTTCTCACATCTATGTTTCTCTCTCTCTCTTTCTCTCTCTCTTCCTCCCTCCCTCCCTCCCTCTCTCTCTCTCTCCCTTTCTTCAGTTTCTCTAAAAATCAATGGAAAAAATATCCTCAGGTGAGGAATAACAACAACAGCAACAACAAATCTATAATTATGTGGCACAAGGAATCAATATGAGCAGAATATGCTTATTCAGGGACATAAACACACGACTATTTCCCTCTTTACTAATTCCCTGCAAGAATTTATAGTTTAATCCTCTCCTGGGCCCCCAAATAACTGACATTTTCTATTCCTCTACTGCTTCATTTTCCCTTCCCACCAGAATAATGCATTGATGAGTATTGTTCTTAGTCCCTAGGACTCACAGGATAAGCATCCTATGCTCACATCATGGACCAAAATATCAGGAACCAGAAATGGGTCAATCAATTAACTAACTGTTGTTAGTTTCTCTGAAGCAAAATCATGCCAGCTTTATTCAAATTGTCCCATGTGAAACATCGCTAAAGATATGAATCTGTTAGATACAGACAACAGTATTGTGATTGACTGAGGAAAGGGGGGTAGGGGCAGGTGGAAGAGAGCAAAGGGGAGATAAATGGTGGTGGAAAGAGACTTGACTTTGGGTAGTGAGTGCACGATGCAGTATACAGATGATGTGTTACATAAACTTGTACACTTGAAACCCATATGGTTTTATTAGTCAATGTCACCCCAATAGATTCAATTAAAAATATGAGTCTGTTATCATTATTAAAGGTACCTTAAGTACAACTTTACTTATATTTAGGATATACATGGCAGATTAGAAGGGTACACAATTTAAAATATTCACAGCTACACATTGGAATTAAAAATGGAATGTGCATAATTATATTGTCCTTCTGGCATAGTAGCAGTATGATTCTATAAAGATTATATCTTGTTTGGGGATGAAAAATGATAAGCCAGGGTTACTAGTGTGGGCCAAACAATAACATATGGGATGAAGACCAATAGTATCACTCTAAATCAGCCTTAAAATTTCATAAACCATCGAATGTCACAGATGGGAGCTGTTATTCATTCCACCTGCTCGACATGAAGAGAGATAATGATAGTTCAGAAATAAAATTAAAATGAAGATAGCTAAGCCTGCCTCTACCCTACTGGCTATAATTATTAGTGATGTAGTGGCTGCAGAGATCAGAGATTCATATTGATCTTCAGGCTATGTTTCATTACTTCTAAGAAAAATTTTATAGGAATCTACTCTAGTAAACAAAATGCTCATATAATTCTCCTTATAAGAAATATCCTTAAAAAAAGGACACATGTCCAGTTACCTGTATATGTATGTAAAGACTAAAACAAGTGTAGGAAAAGACTAAGAATTTATTGCTGATTACTTAGAATATTGCTTTTTATTTTTCTTAAAATTTTATACTATGAATCCATATTAATTGTAAAATATTCCAACAATACAGAAATTTAAAGACAGAAAAAGTAAATGTTAATCTCTTTCCCTTTCACATGCACATATACCTAAGTCTTACTCTTCTCCTTAAATAATCCTACCTAATAATAGACAAATATACCTTTGCTATGCCCGCGATTGGCCAGGAAGTGCGGGAGGGCAGGACTCGGGGTGGCCAATTGGGCCGGCGGGACGCTGAGCTCGCGTAGCCAGCGGCGGCTCGAGCTCAGCGTCTGTGCCATGGCTGTGCTGCCACAGAAGGGGCCTCTGGGGCAGCGAGCTCACGTCCCGCCATGGACCATCAAAAGTGGGGGAGCTGGGTGCCTGTCCGCTCTGGCACCAGGACTTTCAGAAGCCTCCACCGTGCTGGAGGCTTCTGAAAGGCCTGGTGCACCAGTGATCAAAAGCAAAAGCATGGGAGCTGGGTGCCTGTCCGCTCAGGCACCAGGTCTTTCAGAAGCCTCCGCTGCGCCGGAGGCTTCAGAAAGGCCTGGTGCACCAGCGGACAGGCACCCAGCTCCCCCTCTACACGTGCATGATTCAATCATGCACTGGGCCTCTAGTTATATATACATATAAATACATACTATATATGCACTTTGCTTATGTACACATGTATTATTCTTACCCACAGAAAGGGAATTTCATTTTATATGTAATTTAATAAACACAAACATAATTTTGTATTTATATAGTAAATGATGTTGTGTTATGTATACACCCCTTTGACTTGCTCTTTTTATTGAACAATATAAACAAACTAGAGGCCGATGCATGAAAATTCATGCAAGAATAGGCCTCCTTTCCCTGGCTGCCGTCACCAGCTTCCCTCCGGCACCCAGGACCCGGGCCTTCACTCTGGCCGCCGCCTTCCACCTTCGCTCCACCTTGCCACCCTCCTGTAGCTACCTCCATCCCCCACCCCACCCCCATAACAGGCGTCCCGTCCTGTCCCAGCCGATCTGCACCTGCTCACATGCTGCCCAGAGGCCTAGAGTAGCCTGGGCAGGGCAGAACACATGCATTGTCGCCATGGCAATGATGCAAGCATCCTGGCCTGGCCGCTGCCATCTTTGTTGCGTCAACTTGCATATTCCCTCCTTATTGGCTGTGGGCACCACCAACTTTGTTGTGGAGTGACACTCAATTTGCATATTCCATCTTTATTAGGAAGATTTGTGTTTTTTTTTAAAAAAGTTCTGTATAGTATCTATAATAATATAAGCATAATATGCTAATTAGACCGGACATCATTCAGGAAATCCTTCCAGATGAAGCTGGGGCTGTAGCCACAAATGGAGGCAGCTGGCCCATGGCTGCAAGGGAGTGATCTAGGCAGCCACTCTGCGGCTGCGAGGGACAGATCCAGGCCGCCACCGCAGCTGCAAAGGCCTACTCTTGCACAAATTTCATGCATCGGTACTCTAGTTTCTTACAAAAGAGATAAGAGTATTTAGCTATTAATTTATTGAATAACTTTGTTTTTATTTTAATTGTTCACTATCATAAATAAGCTTGAAGAAATTATATAGCTATATAGACATAGATATAGTATAGATGGATATCCTATATATTAAAAGGCTAATATGCAAATAGACCGAATGGCAGAACAACCAGAACAACTGAACAACCAAACAACTGGTCACTATGACGTGCGCTGACTACCAGGGAGCATGCGCAAAACATGGCGGGCATCAGCCGCAGCAGGATGGTAGAGCAGTTGAGCAGGGGTGCCAGTTGCTATCATCAGGGTGAACCTCTGGTGGTTACTGAGAATTCTTAGCTTCTGCATGCCGCGGTCCCGCCTGGTACTCGCACCTGCTGCCAGCACTGGCCCCGCTAACACCCACTGCTGGTGCTGGTGCCACTGCTCACACCCACTGCTGGCACCCGGTGCCAGCCCCAATCTCTTGGCACCATCAGCAGGCACGAGTGGAGCTGTCACCATCAGCAGTTGCTAGTGGCGGCTGCCGGCCCCAATTGCCCCTCAGGGCTTCTCCACCTCCCCCTGCTCCTGAGGGGAGATCAAGGACAGCAGCCACCCTCACACCCGTTGCCAGAGATGGCCCCGCTCGCACCCACTGCTGGTGCCGGAACCACTGCTCACACCCACTGCCAGCACCAGCCCCACTCGCACCTGCTGCTGGTGCCCAGTGCTGGTCCTGATGGGTTGGTGCCATCAGTGGGTACCAGTGGAGGTTGCCAGTCCTGATTGCTCCTGAGGGCTTCTCCACCTCCCCCTGCTCCTGAGGGGCAATCAGGGCAGCAGCTGCTGCTCGCACCCACTGACGGTGCTGGCCCCACTCACACCCACTGCTGGCGCCAGCCCCAATTGCTCCACATTGTTAACGGGTGTGAGCAGGGCCAGCGCTCAGCCCATGGGAGCTGTGGCGGTGAGAGCAGAGCTGCTGGCAGACAGGGGACCAGGGGGCCATGGCAAGAGGGGCCAGGCGGGGGCATGGAGGATGGGTCAAATCCCGCCCCTGTGCCTACCGTAGCCTTGTGTCCCACAGTTCCTTTCAAGGTGCACGAATCTGTGCACTGGGCCCCTAGTATATAATGAACACACATGAGTGATATACCCAACACACACACCCACACACATCAGAATGTTTCCCCACTTGCTTGAACAACATAGAAAACTCCCACTGAAATGTCTTTTTTCATTTTCACTTCTAGTCCAATGTTTTCTATGAATATTTATGCATTAGTATCTTTATAGTATTTATATATATATATGAGAAAACCTATTTTTGCATTTTTATTCCTCAAGATGAACTTTGAAGTTTCACTTGGGATTACATCTTTAGGTTCCATTAAAGAACTATTAATGTCTGCCATCTAGATATCATATGTCTTTCAATAATATTTTAATAATTTTCACAAAATATTTGCATACATGTTCTCACATTTATTCTTATATATTTATAGATTATTTTGAGTTTACAACAGTAATTATTTTTTTATTTTTTTTTTTTATCTGAGTTTTGCTGGTGAACAAGATGACTTTTTATTTTTGTTAATATAGAAAATAAGAAATACTTTAAATTCTCTTAAATTAAAAATGAATCAAATGATTCAGCACGTTAAAACTGTCAGTTATTCTCAAAATGACCTATAAATTTATCGCAATTATAATCAACCTTCTCCCAGCAGTATTATGATAGATATAGACAAGCTCACTTGAAAAGTTATATGGAAAGACAAATGAATTAAAATAAGAAATATATTGGCCAAAACAATTTTAATAAAGAAAGATTGATTTAGAGGCATCATGCTACCTGGGTTTAGGAATATTTTAAACTATTATAATTATGAACATATGATCTTATCATATAGATGAGTAGAACAGAACAGAGATGACCAATAATTTATTTTTTAAGTATATAGGTAAATAAATAGGAAAATTTATCTTTTCAACATATGAATACATGAAAAAGAGAGAGAGAACCTTAAACCTCATATCCTATTTAAAAATTATGCAAAATCAATCATAACTAGTATTTTATTTTACTTTTTTAAATATATTTTATTGACTTTTTTACAGAGAGGAAGGGAGAGGGATAGAGAGAAATATCGATGAGAGAGAAACATCAATCAGCTGCCTCCTGCACACCCCCTACTGGGGATATGCCCACAACCAAGGTACATGCCCTTGACCGGAATTGAACCTGGGACCCTTCAGTTGGCAGGCTGACACTCTATCCACTGAGCCAAACCAGTTAACGCCATAACTAGTACTTTAAAATATAAACTAAAGAAATAAAAATATGCCCCCAGTAAGTGCCATCTTAGACAAGAGCTGAGTAAAATAATTTGTTCAGCTAAAGATACTATTAATAGAATAAAATAATTTGAAAAAGAATTTGCATTTGTCATTTATTAAAAAAAACAAAACAGTCAAAATGCTACAGTAAGAAAATTAATAGCTCAATTAAAAAATTGACAAAAGCCTTGAACATACACTTGGCCTAAGAGCATAAACTTATGTAAACTAGGACACAAAATAATACTTATCATCAATATACAGTAAAGAAATAAATTATCAAACTGATAAGATAACACTACTTACCTAATATAATCATTCCAATTAAAAATATATGCATATTATTGAAAATAGGAAGTGCTGGTAGGATTCAGAGCAATGAGACCTCTCCTACATTGATTGCCAGTAGATATGCAAAATAAGACAGCCACCCTGGAAAGAAGATTAGCAGTGTCTTAGGAATTTAAATGTATCCTTACCCCATGACCCAGCAATCTCACTCTTAGGAATTTACTCAAAAGGAATAAAATATTATGTTCACACAAAAACCCGTATAGTACTGTTCATAACATCTCTACTCATAATTCTCAAAAACTGGCAATGGTACAAATATCTTTCACAAGTGAGTGATAAACTGTGAAATATTCATACCATGGACTAGTGGTCTGCAATAAAAACTAATGAACACACAACTTGGATACATGTTAAGGGAATGTTGATGAGTGAAAGAAAACCAATCACAGTTGTGTAGTATATATTTCCATTTATTTGACATTCTGAAAAAAATAAACTATGATGATGGAGAAGAAATTAAGGGCTGCCAAGGTTAAGTGAGAAAGAATCTGATTACAAAGGGATATAGCATGAGAGAATTTTGGGAGGAGGCAATAGAATTATGCTGAATTCCGACTGTGGTAGTTATGAATGACCACATGAACCTGTGCATGTGTTAGGATTCATAAAACTTTACACCAAGAAATGCATTAATTTTCAAAACATTAAGTTAAATTAAAATAAACTCTAAGAAGAAAGGAAAATTAATTTTTTTCCCATTCTAAAAGATTCCCTCCTGCATAAGGTTTCATGTGGCACTCGTTTGAAAGAGTAATCTCTCCTTATCTGCAGTTTTGCTTTTCAAGGCTTCAGTTACCCAAAGTCAACCGCAATCTGAAAATATTCAATGGAAAATACCAGAAACAAACAATTCATAAGTTTAAATTCTGAGTAGCATGATGATACCTTGTACCATCACGCTATGATCCGTGTGAGATGTGAATAATTTCCTTGTCCAGTGTATTCGTGTTCCACTCTCTCTCCACCCCTTAGTCATTTAGTAGACCAGTTTACGAGCCTGATTGTTGACGTGTCACACACAGTGCTTATGTTCAAGTAAACCTATTCTAGCAGTGCCCCAAAGTGAAAAAGTAGTGATGTTGGACATTCAGATATGCTAAAGGCATAAAGTGTTATTGTTAAGTGAAAAGGCAAAAGTTCTTCACTTAAGAAGCAAAGAAAAAAAGTCATATGCTGAGGTTGCAAAGACCTATGTTCAGAACAAATCATCTATTTGTAGATTGTGAAGAAGGGAAAGAAATTCATGCTCGTTTCTTCTGTTGCATCTCAAACTGAAAAAAAAAATAAAATTATAACCACAAGTGCATGATTAGTGCTTAATTAAGAACGGAAAGGCATCCAGCTGGTGGGACTCAGTGGCTGAGCATAGACCCATGAACCAAGAAGTGCCCAATTTGATTCTCGGTCAGGGTACATGCCCAGGTTGTGGGTTCCATCCCCAGTAGGGGCTGCGAAGGAGACAGTCAATCAATGTTTCTATTCGTCTACCCCTCTCCCTTCGTCTCTCTCTAAAATCAATAAAAACACTTTTAAAAAAATAAGGGAAAGGCATTGAACTTTATCCTAGGTATGCATGTATAGCGAAAAACCACATTATATATAGGGTTTGATACTATCTATAGTTTCAGGCAATCATTGGAGATCTTGCAACACATTCCCTCTGGATAAGAGGGGACAAACAATTTTATTTCCATTCTTTCATGTACTCATAAATTTGGTAACTAAGGGGATGACCAAATTGCTTTAGCACTGTGAAAGGACTGAAGTGAAGTGTAGGTGGTGGAAAGAATAGGTAGTGAACATCTTCTGAATGCCTATGTTATCAGGAACTTAAAATGAAAATGTTTCTCAGTTTTAAATAATGCTCTAAGAATATAGGCAGCAAGTACTTCATAGCAGGTTGCATTTTCCAAAATTGGCTATACTATCTTCCATGTCATTTGCTCTTTACCAAGGTCACCTTGCCACCCTGCATCACAAGATGACATCCATTTCTCCACCCCCTTATCAAGTCTGAACAGGTCCTGTGACTGCTATAACCAATTGAATAACTAGCCACGATTCTGTGCCACCCCAAACATGGTCCCTAACAGCCCTGGCAGCTCCTGCTTCCTGTCCTGTGGAGCCTTCTGATAACTCTAACCTGAGTTGCTATTTGACAAACTCATGAAAAAAACCCCAAACAAGAATCCTACAGCTGAACCAAATAAACCATAGAACCCTAAGAGGTAATAATCAACTGTTGTTGTCATTAAGTTTTGTTAGGCTATAATAGGAAACTAGGACATACTCCCTTCCTCCAAAGTCCCACAGATCATCTATCCAAATAAACTGTGTGACCTACAGTAAGTACCAGGTTCCAGCCTGTGAAAGAATCTGGAAAGATCAAGAGAGAGGTAAGATATAAACGAGGGAATTTCAGTCAATGTACTTCCTCCTAAGCTCAGACCTATAAAGGGGGCTCCAAAGAGACCATGTAGAGGACTTTTATTAAGTATCCTCAGGAGTTGGTCGGGGGCGATGGGAAGTGGGTCACAGGAGGTATGTGTCTACCTCAATCCTGAGCATACATTCTAAAAGGCAAGAAGCCGAATGAAGTGGCTCATAGCAGCAAAATGAAGGACTGTGGGAGGGAAGTAACTGCTCTCCCACCAACAGGAAGTGGTTTGTGTTTCATGTGGACTAAGTGTCTGAATATCTGGGGGGAGGAAGAGAGGGAGAGAGGGAGAGAGACAGACACTTTGAAAGCATAAAACATGTCCCATAAAATGCCTGCCAAGCCCACAGTGTATCTCAGCTAACCATAGCAAATATGAACTTTCTGATCCTTTATCTTTGCTTCTTTCTTTACTCTGGCCACCGAGGAGTGAGGAGTAATAACTATTAATGGAAGGTGAGGGAGGAAAAATGTCCATTTTTTCCATTTCAACTTCCTGCCATAAGCAAATCTGAACTAGGAGAAGACGATGGTTTAAACTTTAAATAAACTTTGCAAGTTTGAGTATATTGTCGAACACGTGTTTTAATTACGGAACTAAGAGTAGCTTTGCCTCTTGAAATTCTGAAGGGGATTTTCTTTTTCATTATCTGAGAATAGCCAGAGAAAATACAGACCTTTCCTGGATTTCAGCCAAGGGTCAGAACAGATTGTGTTGATAGGGAAAGAGAATAAGATTGTGTTGATAGGGAAAGAAAATAAAGTTGTTTTCTCTTCTTATTATTAGTCAAATTGTTTGCAAGTTTGATTACAGCTAGTATGTTGTAGGGATAATGATAAGTTGTTTATTCGGTTCTCAGAAGTACCCAAAAATGTGGTCATTAAAATCTTCATGAGAAAGCTAATGATTGGGGAACTTAATGGCCAAAGTTTAATAGTTAAAGGACAGCAATGAGGAGTCCAAGAGCATGCTTCAGAGTCACATTGTAGGACTGCTCCTTAGCTGTGGCTTCTGGCACATCTACCCGAGCATTACAGAGCAAGAAGAGAGTTGGTGAGAAAGACCTCTTGTTTAGTTGAAGTCTGCTTGTTTTGAAGAGCCTTAGTAAAGAAAAATGCTATTGCTCTCAACTTGAAAATCTTTTTCTTTTAGCATTGCATTTATTTTTAAGAATAATGACTCTTTCTTAAATATCTAGTCATTAACTTTTTAAAATAACAAACTAGTAAATAAGATTGATTTAAAAATTATTTAGTTCTTTTCTTAAGCATGGTTATTAGTTTGGGGATATTATACCTTTTTCTTGTCTATTTAGACTTACTTAATGTTGCCTTTGATGAACTATACTTGTTCTATTTTTAGAAATATCTTTCCCTTTTGTTTAATATATATAACTTTTAAAATTTTTTTCAAATCTTTATTGTTGAAAGCATTACATATGTTCCCCTTTTCCCCCTCATTGACCCCTTCTAACCCATCCCTGCCCCAGGCTTCCACCACCCTATTGTCTGTGTCCATGGGTTATGCATATATTTTATATAGTAAATTTATATTTTAAAATGGTCTCTCTTCATTTATAAATTGCCATGGAATACGTTTTATCAAAGGTCATGTACATCTAAGAGATATGTGATTTTGATATGATATTTAGTCTAAAAAAATCCTCACATACTTTGTAGCCAGATTAGCTTTAATGGTGCAATTTCTCATCAGCAAGCAAAGCCTTAAGCTTTTTAAAATCTCCTTTTTTAAAATTTTAGTAACAAAATTTTATTCAAAAACTAGTGCCCTGGTACACAGATTCGTGCACATTGAAAGCAAGTTAATTAGAAGGTGGCCGGCAGGGTGGGACTGGGTGAGACAGGCTGGACATGCCCTGAAGCCAACCTCCTGTGGTCCCTCCCCATGCCGGCCACACCTGGGGCAGTGCCATGGCTAGAAGGGTGTCTGCACAGTGAGCGGGATTCCTCCGGCCAGTGGGGTCCCTCAGCCTGGCCTGTGAGGATTGAGCTGCCGTTAAGAGGGGGGGAGTGGGGAGGAGAGAGAGAGAGAGAGAGAGGGAGAGAGAGAGAGAGAGAGAGAGAGAGAGAGAGAGGTAATTGTGCAAAATAAACAAAGAAATAAAGCTGGCTCTCCAACATCCCCTGAGGGGTCCTGAATTTTGAGAGGGCGATTCTCAGGTGACTCACCTCAGAATCAGGCTCCCACCTCTCTGGTTCCAGAGTGTGTTACCCGAGAATCGCTGCTGTCAAGTCACCACAGCTCAGCAGCTTCTGCATTGAGCATCTGCCCCCTAGTGGTCAGTGTGTATCTTAGCTACCAGTCAGATGGTTGCTTAGCCTTTTACATATATAGAGTAGAGGCCTGGTGCACAGATTCGTGCACCGGTGGGGTTCCTCAGCCTGGCCTGTGCCCTCTCATAGTCCAAGACCCCTCAGGGGATGTCAGAGAGCCAGTTTCGGCCTGATCCCCACAGGCCAGGCCAAGGGACCCCACCAGTGCACAAATCCATGCACTGAGCCTCTAGTATGCCAATAAGATCTTTGGTTAATCTCTTCCTGCCCTCCCCCTTCTCCCTTCTCTCTGAGATTCATCAGATTTTTCCATGTTTCCATGCCTGTGGTTCCCACTCCTGCATTGAGCGTCTGCCCCCTGATGGTCAGTGCACATCATAGCTACAGCACAGACGGACAGTCAGCCGGTCAGCCAGTTGGCTGGTCACTTAGGCTTATATATATAGATTAGCCACAAAAGGCAAACTGCAGGTATTCCTGGAGCTTTCACATTTGCCCTTATTCACAAAAGGTATACTTGACTTTGAAACACTTCTTGAGAGCAGAGATTTGGAAATGAGCACATAGGTAAAATGTACAGCTCTGGGTACTATAGAATAAGATCTTCCTAGAAACCAACAAAACCCAGAGAGGGGAAGCTAGGTTTTGGGAAATTATCTTTAATCTGAAATTTTGCTAGAAGGTTTGACACTTTTGGTAACTAGCATTACATTTCTTTTAAAAAGATTCTCCCTCTTCTTTATCCTCCTCCTTGTAGCTTTATTTCTCTTATGTTTTCCTCTTCTTAACATTATTTCTTTTTCTTATTTATGCTTTAAGCATGTCATTAATATAAAGAAGCCCCCAGTCACTGAATTTCAGTAACTGCATTAAACATATTACTAAAGCTACCTTACAAGTTTTAATTTCTTCTTAATTTCATGAAAAATGGGCATTTGAAATTGATTTTGAAACTTTTCTAAAGTAGTATTACAGAGTAACCATCTTGGTTTCTCAATTATACAACTTGTTTATCTTATTTACCTGCTTAATTCACCCAATAACTATAGATGGTTTATTTGTGATAACAGGAAAGAAGAAAAATAAGTCATCTTTGTGATAACTTTTGTTCTGTCAACTAACTCTGACTTTTGCTTTAAAAAGCTTTGTCTGTTTCTCTGTGGGATAAGTTTTACAAAATCATCTTCATCAACTTAATTCCATTTTCTCTTAAAATGTTACATAGATTTTTTTCCCCAAACACAGAACAAATATGTTTTGCCTCCTGAGCAGTAAATGTTAAAAAGAATCCTAATACTGGTTTTACATAAACTAATACATGTGACTAATTTAATTTATTAAACACAAAAATAAAGAGCATTTTTACAATTAAAAAAGTGTTTAAGAACAAATGTCAGAAAGCTCTTAATCATCACTCTAAAAATAGAGTAAGTTCTCTTTAAACATCTTTCACATTGATAAGCTAAATTGGTAAAATATTTAGCATCAAGACTTGAGACAAAAAAAAAAAATCTCTGAAAAGCTACTATATTTCATCCCTCAAACAATTGGGTAAAAATATAATAAGAATATTTGCTCTACTTAACTTTTATTGGGAAGTTCTAGAAAAAAAGAAAAGAAAATATATTTTGTTTAAATGAGAATACCATGCTAAAGTTATAGAGCTGAAAATGAATAAATAAAGGTCATGACTGTGGCTGGGTTACTGGGCAGTGAGGAAACAGAGTTAGCCATCAGGAAAGCCAAATATCTTCTTTACACCTTTGCAAAACATTTGGAAAAATAGCATCTGAGATCAGGTGAAGGCTTACAAAGTCCCTAGTGAGTCTGTAGCTCTGGGGGACATGGTTGGCTTCTCCATGCTTTCTACAAGGTATTCCGAAAGCTTCTTACAAGGCGAGGGATTAAACTACTGGGTCTGCACACACATTGAGGACAAGATAGAGAATCCAGAGCTCAAGCTCTTGCCAAGGTTGGGAAAGCCAATTGTTCCTGAAGCCCAAAAAGCAGAAAATGAGACTGAAAAAAACTTTGAAAAACAAAGGTTCTAGTGGAACAGTAAAATGATACCTACCACGCTCTCCAAGAAAAGGAATTTGAGCAACAACCACAAAAACATAAAGAAGCAGTCAAAGACAGATGTAATGAGGTGTGGCAAAATAAAATAAAATTGAAAGCATGGCCTTACCAGTCAATCTTATGATTTCAGATCTCTTCACGTTAGCTGCCGTTAAGAGGGGGGGAGTGGGGAGGAGAGAGAGAGAGAGAGAGAGAGGAGAGAGAGAGAGAGAGAGAGAGAGAGAGAGAGAGAGAGAGAGAGAGAGGTAATTGTGCAAAATAAACAAAGAAATAAAACACGCTTGAGAACTACCTCTAGAAAATAACTTGAAGTATAGTTATGTTACTGGGGAGAAAACAATTAGACCTTGGTTCTTGTTTCCTTGAAGAAAAGATTTCAATCAAGAGACAAAGTATAGCAAAGTAAGTATTTATTGGCTTCAGCAAAACTAGTGAAACAAGGAAGGGCATAGAAGAAGCAACAGGAAAACCTTGTCTGGGCTGCTTTGTCTCACCGAGAATCAGAGAAAAGGGGGCCTAGGAGACAGGTTCAGGGGGTTGGCCTGGGATGAGCTGCTGCTGCGTATTGCTCCCCTAGTTGCAAATCCCATGGGGTTAGAGGAGGTCTCAGGGGAGGGCTCGGTAGAATATTCATCAGCTTTCCAGGTGTGCTCTTTCAGGGTCATGGTCTCCACTGATTGCTTGGCACCAGGGCAGGGGTTCCTTAGTCAATGTAGCTGGTCCTGAGGTGTCCCTTGTCTGGTTTTGCTGCTTTTCTGGGCCTGGAGCTGACATATAACTGAGTCTAGATGTTATCTTTAGGGAGGAAAAAGTCAGGGGGTCCAAACTGCCTGGCCATCTATATGAAAGATCCGGGGTCCAAACCGCATGACCAGTGATATGTTGAAGGAGGATAGGTTACCCTGGGGGCCAGGTTCTTGTTTTCCCCATTTTGCTCCTTACAAGGCATCCAGGGCTTTCTGCCCTGGTGAGTATCTGTGCCTGGCCCATCGCCCTTGCTCTGCCCATGTGTACTAGTATCTACCTGCCCATAAAATTTACTATCATACAGAAATGTGTGGAAGCAGAGAAGTAGAACATTATTTTTAAAATGTTTGAATAAGCTATTTATTAAAGTATGTTCACATCGAAAAACACACAAATTGTAATTGTAAGCTAGATAAAATTTAGTTATTTACTTTTTAAAATATGTTTTTATTGATTTTTAGAGAGAGAGAGAGAAATAGAAAGATCAGTGAGAGAGAAACATCAATTGGCTGCCTCCTGAACACCCCCGACTGGGGACCGAGCCCAAAACCCAGGCATGTGCCCTGACTGGAAATCAAACCGGTGACCTTTGGTGCATGGAGCAATGTTTAACCAACTGAAGCCACACTGGCCAGGCTGCTAGGTGAATTTTAACAAAGTTTATTTTTGTTTTTTTTTAAATGTGTAAGCCACACCCAGAGGAAGAAAAATAATGTTAACTGCCCACAGTAGTCTTTGTGCCCATATTTATACAAATATAATAAATAAATACTATGTAATATACTTTGAGATACGTTTTAATGGAATAGTTTAATATAGATATAATTACTTATATCTACCTTTTTAAAATGATTTTCTATTAGATATGTATGCTTTGAAAGGAAAACTTGAAGAGTTTTCTCTGGTTTTTCTTTTTCTACATATAAAGACAATGATATTTTGTTTAAAATACATTTATTTCTTTGAGTAGGATGATTAGGTCATTTAGACACAAATTTGTAGGTATGTATGCAGTAGAGCATGAGTTCATGTCATTGTTGAAATCAGGGAATTCAATTAGATGATAACTAGTTACAAATCACTTAATGTTCACCATAAGCAGAGGATACGTTTGGTGTTATATAAGACTTAAGGGTTAAAGCTTTGACTCTAGTGTTCAGTTAGTATTTATATATCATGTCCACTTCTCTAATCGTCTAAATGTAAAATTCTCAATATGAAAGAAGAGTAGCAAACCTCTTATAAATACAAGCCTGAGGATTTAAAAACAGCTACCACATACGAAAATGATAACAATTAGCAGTTGTCACATTCAGTGTCAGAGAAACATAAAGAAGTTAGTGTATCTCTTTGGTTCACTTTGATGAAACTCATATCAAATACTATCAATAGGATTTTTCACTCCTTCAAACTACAAAGAAAATCTGTCGCCAGACATTTTTCACAGCTCTAATTACAGCATTGCTTTTGCAACTCTATAAGTAAGAGTGAACTACAATTTTGCTTCCTACTCTCAGCTGTAAAAAAGTAAAATAAAATACAAATAAGAGATTTAAAAAAAAAGTGTTCTTAATTTAACATGGTATTTTGTTTCCTTAGTCTTCAGCATATTTGCCTCCAAAATTCTGTTGAAATGAAATTTAACTCATCCATATATGCCGCTAATTTGCGATAGATGTCAGTCTTTAAAAATGTACGTCTACTTTTTTTATAATGTTTTTTTCTTTATTGATTAAGGTATTACGTCTATCTCTGATAATGCCTGTTTTTTTTTCTAAATTTCTATGTAATAATTTTCAGTAGTTCATCTGCATGAATCAGCATGCTTACAAATAAAGTGCTTGGTTTCCTGTTCTGTTCTCTTTCCAAAGCATGTGAATATTTTTCTTTATTTTACAATGTTATATATTTATATTTCAGGTTAAGTGCTGTCTTTAAAAAATTATACGATGCCCAGCTGATGTTGGCTCAATGGTTGAGTGTTGATCTAGGAACCAGGAGATCACAGTTCAATTCTAGGTTAAGGCACATGCCAGGGCATGGGCTCCATACCCCGTGTGGGTTGCACAGGAGGTCCATCAATTGGGACTCAAAGAGCCAAACCCTTCTCTTCCTTTAGTCAGACAAGGCTCTTCACCAAATATCTTTTCTCTGATTGTCACCAACCTTCCTGCCTCCTCTATCCGATATCTGCATGTCCTTTTCTCCAAGCCCCTCTCTCTCTCTCTCTCTCTCTCTCTCTCTCTCTCTCTCTCTCTCTCTCTCTCTCTCTCTCTCTCTCTCTCTCTCTCCTCTCTCTCTCTCTCTCTTACTATTTTCTTCTCTCTCTTTTCTGGCTTCCTTTCTTTGATGGAAGAGAGAATCTAGGTTTAGAAGCAAGCCACAGTAGAGTGACTAACCTTTTGAGTAAAATATATTCCTCAGTACCATAAATCTCTAAAACAGAAACTACAAAATAAGAAGTGTATTAGAGAAGTAGTAGCAGTAATAATAGCAATTACTCTAATTGTAACTAGCATGTGTCGGCATAATCTAAGCACTCTACAGATATTGAATCAGTTAATCCTCACATCAATCCTGAAAGCAAGGGGCCTTATGACTTTGATTAAATTTAGCTTAACATCCTAGCTCCAGAAATAATTCTTCTCTCTCTCTCTCTCTCTCTCCAGAACCGTGTCTTCAAGAATAGAAGAAATGATTTATTTCCCTTACCTCATCTCCTAACCCAAGGTGTCTTATGATTTTTCCCTCTATGATCTGTAATTTACACACCAGTAGGGAGTTCAGGCTCCAAGCATTAGCTTCCAATACTCCCCCCCAAATCTCAGTGGTTAGTGTTGGCTCTGCTAGCGCTGGGTGGATGAGCTCTTACTGTTCTGTAACAACCTATGAGGTAGATGTTATCACTCTCCCCATTTTACCTGTGAAGAAACTGATTTGCAGAGCAGTTAAGTAACTTGTCTGAGGTCCAACAGCTGGCACACGAAGAAGAAACAGGGATTTGGCTCTCTGGTTCATTTTTTTTTTTTAAAGAGAGATTAACTCTAAAGGATCATCTAGCCCCAAACTTTCTGTTAAAATCAATGTAAATATTCAGTATAAATCTTCCAAGAAGACAATGCACTGCCCCACTGTTAAATATCTGTTGAAAATTGGACTTTATATTCTTGTAATTCTTAATTTTGTCTCAAATCAAGTTGTAGCTATTTTCATAAATGTGAATTCCAGCACAAATACATGTGGTTATTATGGACAGACTACACATAATATTAAAAAGGGTTGTGAAGGCCAGGATGGCTTTATGAAACTCATAAAGCTTAAAAGTGAAAACAACAAAAAACATGAAGCTTGCTAATCCACTTTTTCAAAATCATCCTATCTAAATATTAAGAAAAGTTTTGGACCATCTGAAAGTATACATATTGGTATCTCTTGATGTCGAATGATTAGAATCAACAAATTCTTTCCCTAACAAGAACATTGAACATGTTGGCACTTCCCACTAAGTGAATTTATTACCACTCCTTCCAGCAGCTCTCATTATTCCGTTTACTGTGATTTATTGTGTTTATCCGTGTATTGCTAAATGCAAACTGCTTTGCCATTGTCCTTACTTATATTACTTGTAAAATGTATTCTGGTGGGTTTTACACTTTACTCTTTGTTATAATGAGGATGAGGCACAGTGTTATAGTGGGGATTAACCGGGAGCAGGCAGCAAGCTAGCCCAGGCTCCTTCATGACCCAGCCCTGTGTCTTTCTCATCTAGGTGTCAGTTTTCATTCTGCTAATGAAGTTGTAGATGACATCTCAGGTTATTTTCTGGTCTAATACTCTATGTTATTCCCCTCTATTGGGGATTAAACAAGCAAATAAATGTGTGTACTTCACCCAGGATAGGCTGCCTTTCCTATTGCATTCATTGGTGTTTGCTTCTCCTTGTTACAAGAGATGAATGGTATTTAAATAAGGGTATCCATCTTGGCCCAAGGAGTGGTTCATTCTTGCTCAAGGCTGGTTATGCTATGTTTATCCTATATTACTTAAAATATTATCAATCAGGTTCACATTTTTTAACTTGAATAAATTAATATCTTATTTTTATATGTAGAGAGGCAGAATATGAGTATTTCTCTGGAAAACATCAAGTAAATCTTCTACTCGACCTCATTAGATTACATTACCCAAAAATAAAACCTTAGGTAAAATGCTCTTCATTTCACTGTTTGCTTTTGCACTATCAATGTTGATTCCATCACTGTTCCCAAGGCAGAAGGATTGGAGTAACTGCTAGCATAGTGTTACCTTTATATGGAAAATCTGTTTACATAGAGAGGTATCTATCAATTGTGATAGTAAAACTCATCAGTATTTCTCTTTACAACAAACATTGTTGTACTACTTTTATTCATTTTACCATTCAATAAATATGTATTGATCACTCACTTTCTCCTAAACTAGGATTATAGCACAAAACAAAATAGAGGAAGACCCCACTTTCAAATGATTCCTAAATTTTAAATTGCACACCATTCTGAATAACATGATAAAATCTCCCACTGTCCCTCTCTGCTGGCCCCCCACCCGGGATGTCAATCATCCCTTTGTCCAGCTTATCCACACTGCATAAGCTATCCACCCTTTGGTCACTTAGGAGCCCCTGGGTTATCCTATCAGTTATCAGAAACAGAGAGCGGGGGAGAGAGAGAGAGAGAGAGAGAGAGAGAGAGAGAGAGAGAGAGAGAGAGAAACAATGAGAAAGACACATCAATTGATTGCCTCTCCCAAGTGCCCCAACTGGGGGCCAGGGACTGAAGCTGCAACCCAGGTACATGCCCTTGCCCTTGACCTGGAATCAAATCCAAGACCCTTCAATGTGCCAATGACACTCTAACTACTGAGCACCACTGTCCAGGGCAAGTACATTTACTTTTGTAAGAAACTGCGAAATGTCTTTCAAAGCAGTTATACCATTTTGCATTTCCATCAACAATGAATGAGCTCACCGGAGTTGTGGCTCAGTGGCTGAGTGTCAACCTATGAACGAGAAGGTCAGAGCACATGTTGGATTGTGGGTTTTATCCCCAGTGTTGGGTTTGCAGAAGGCAGCCAATCAATGATTCTCTCTCATCATTGATGTTTCAACCTCTCTCTCCCTCTCCCTTTTTCTCTGAAATCAGTAAAAATATATTTTTTAAAAAATGAATGAGAGTTCTTATTGCTTCACATCCTAGCCAGCATTGGTGGTTGTCAACATTCCTTATTTTGACCATTCTGATAGATATGTAGTGGTATCTCTTTGTTGTTTTAATTTGTACTTCCCTGATGACATATGATATGAAGTATCTTTTCCTATGCTTATTTGATATCCTATATAATAAAAGGCTAATATGCAAATAGACCAAATGGCGGAACAACTGAATAACCAAACAACCAGTTGCTGACCACCAGGGGGCGTGCACGGAACATGGAGGGCGTCGGCCGCAGTGGGATGGTGAGCCGGGTCACCAGACCAAGGCAGGGTGCCAGTTGCTGTCATGGGGGTGAGCCTTTGGTGGTTACTGAATATTCTTTGCTCCCGTATGCTGCTGTCCTGCCTGGCGCTCGCACCTGCTGCCAGTGCCGGCCCCACTTGCACTCGCTGCTGGTGCCGGAGCAGCCGCTTGCACCCACTGCCTGCTCCCGGTGCTGGCCCTGATTGCTCAGTGCCATCAGTGGGTCAAGTGGCGGCTGCCAGTCCCAATTGTTTCTCAGGGCTTCTCCAATTCCCCCTGCTCCTGAGGGGAGATTGAAGCCTAGAGTTGCCTCTAGCACTCACTGCTGGCGAAGGCCCCACTCACACCCGCTGCCAGCACTGGAGCCATCGCTTGCACCTGCTGCCAGTGACCAGTGCCGGTCCCAATCGCTTGGCGCCATCAGCAGGTGCTAGTGGTGGCTGCAGGCCCTGATCGCCCCTGAGAGTTTCTCCACCTCCCCTGCTCCTGAGGGGTGATCAGGGCAGCATCTGCTGCTCACACCCGCTGACAGCGCCAGCCCAGCTTGCACTCACTGCTGGAGTCGGCCCCAATCACTCAGCGCCTTCAGTGGTTGTGAGCAAGGCCAGCACCATCAGCACGTGGGAGCCATGTCGGCAGAGTGGGGTTGCCAGCAGACAGGAGACCAGGGGCCATGGTGAGAGGGGCCAGGCAGGGGAGTGGAGGATAGGTCAAGACCCACCCCTGGGCCTACTGCAGCCTCGCAGCCCACAGTTACTTTCAAGGTGCACAAATTTGTGCACTGGGCCCCTAGTTCATATGTTTGTGGTGAGATGATCCTTGAGGTTTTTGGCTCACATTTCAATTTTCTGCTTTTTTTACTGTTGAGATTTAAGAGCTTTTTCTATATTTTGGATAAGTCCTTTATCAGATGCATCTTTTGTAAATATCACCTTCTAATCTGTGACTTTTCTTCTCATTTTCTTGACATTGTCTTGTGCAGAGCAGAAACTTTCCATTTTAATGAAGTCCATTTTATCAATTTTTCCTTTCATAACTAGTATCTTTGACTATTGTATCTAGAAAGGCATTACCATACCCAAGGTCATCCAGATTTTCTCCTATATTATCTTTTAAGACTTTTATAGTTTTGCATTTTAGATTTGGGTTTATGATGCATTTTGAGTTAAATTTTGTGAAGGATGTAAATTTTATTTTGCTTGAGTATGTCAAGTTGTTCTAGCATAATAATGTATTTTTCATGGTGTTTTATTTAGTCACAGTTTCTACTAAGATCTGTTAATTTAGCAACATTTTAAGTATGCTAATATGAATTGTCATTTTTCACTAGATGGAGAGCAACTTGATATGGATTATATGAACTAAAATATATTTATGACCAGTTGATACATCATATATATGTATATATATCCTATCTTATATAATAAAAGCCTAGGTGGTGTCACATGACATTGTCACAAGATGGCTGCTGCAATGTTGTCACAAGATGGCCACCACAAGAAGGCTGGCAGGGGAGGGCAGTTGAGTGCAACCAGGCTGGCAGGGAAGGGGAGTTGGGTGCCACCAGGCCAGCAGGGGAGGGCAGCTGGGAGTGACCAGTCCAAGAGAGAGCAGTTGGGAGCAACCAGGCCTGCAGGGGAGGGCAGTTGGGGGCCATCAGGTTGGCAGGGGAGGGCAGTTGGGGGAGAGATCAGGCCAGCAGAGGAAGGCAGTTGGGGGTGACCTGGCCAGCAGGGGAGGGCAATTGGGGCTGACCAGGCCATCAGGGGAGGGCAGTTGAGGGCGATCAGGCCAGCAGAGGAGCAGTTAGGCATCAATCAGGCTGGCAGGGGAGCAGTTAGGGGTGATCAGACTGGCAGGCAGAAGCATTTAGGGGCAATCAGGCATGCAGGCAGATGAGTGGTTAGAAGCCAGCAGTCCCAGATTGTGTGAGGGATGTCCAACTGCCAGTTTAGGCCTGATCCGGGCGTAAACTGGCAGTTGGACATCCCCCAAGGGGTCCCTCAGCCAGGCCTGCACCCTCTCCAATCTGGGACCCCTTGAGGGATGGGCAGTTGGATATCCCCTAAATGGGCAGTCAGACATTCCTCTCACAATCCAGGACTGCTGGTTCCCAACTGCTCACCTGCCTGCCTTCCTGATTTCCCCTAACCACTTCTGCCTGCCAGCCTGATCACACCCTAACCACTCCCCTGCCAGCCTGATTGATGTCTAACTGCTCCCCTGCCAACCTGTTGCCCCCAATTTCCCTCCTCTGCCGGCCTGTTGACCCCTAACTGCCCTCCCCTGAAGGTTTGATCGCCCACAACTGCCCTCCCTTGCAGGCCTGGTCCCTCCCAACTGCCCTCCCCTGCTGGCCATCTTGTCATGGCCATCTTGTGTCCACATGGGGGAAGGATCATTGACCACATGGGGACAGCCATCTTGTGTGTTGGAGTGATGGTAAATCTGCATATTACTCTTTTATTAGATAGGATAGAGGCCTGGTGCATGGGTGGGGGCCAGCTGGTTTCCCTGAAAGGTGTCCCAGATCAGGGTGGGGGTTCCCTTGGGGCATGGGGTGGCCTGGGAGAGGGGCCTGTGGTGGTTTGCAGGCAGGCCATGCCCCCAGGTGACCCAAGCGGAGGTCCTGGTATCTGGGATATATTTATCTTCTACAATTGAAACTTTGTAGCCTGGAGCGGAGCCAAGCCTTCTGCTCGCTCCATGGCGGCAGCCATTTCTGTTGGGGTTTATTCACCTTCTATAATTGAAACTTTGTAGCCTGGAGTGGAGGCCTAGGCCAACCAGGGCAGGTGGAAAGCTTGGCTTCCTCCATCACTAGGGACAACCCTAGCCTGCTCTCTCCAGCTCCATGGCTGCCACCATTTTTCTTGGGATTTATCTTCTATAATTGAAACTTTGTAGCCTTAAGCAGAGGCCTGGGCTGGCCAGGGTGTGCAGAAAGCTTGGCTTCCTCCATCGCCAGGGAAACCCAAGCCTCCCTCCTGCTCTCTCCATGGCCGCAGCCATCTTGGTTGGGTTAATTTGCATACTCGCTCCTGATTGGTTGGTGGGCGTGGATGGTGGGCGTGGATGGTGGGTGTAGCAGAGTGATGGTTAATTTGAATATTACTCTTTTATTAGATAGGATATGCTGAGTGGCCAGATTATTATGATGTCTGAACGCATAATAATCTGGCCACTCTGTATGTGTATAATCAGGGAGGATACCCATGAATCTCCCAAGTAAATAAATCCCCTCTTACTATTCTCTCTCCTGGAACCCGATTTCCTTCTTTATATGACTTTACATGGTTTGTAGGTATATAATTTCTTAGTTTTCTTATCCTATATAATAAAAGGGTAATATGCAAATCGACTCGATGGCAGAATGACCAGTCGCTATGACATGCACTGACCACTAGGGGTCAGACGCTCAACACAGGAGCTGCCACCTGGTGGTCAGGTGCTCCCACAGGGGGAGCACCGCTCAACCAGAAGCCTGGAAGCCCAGAAGCCAAGCTCACGGTTGGTGAGGGCAGTGGCAGTGGCGGGAGCCTCTCCCACCTCTGCAACAGCACTAAGGATGTCTGACTGATGGCTTATGCCTGCTCCCCCCAAGGGCTCCCAGACTGCCAGAGGGTGCAGTCTGGGCTGAGAGACCCCCCACCCCCCAAGTGCACGAATCTCGCGCACTGGGCCTCTAGTGGGACTATAATGTCCATGAGGCTGAGAATCATGTCACTTGTTCACCACCCAACACAATCACCAGGTCTGGTTCAGAAATTTGCCAAACACAGATAATCCACTTATTTACATTAAAATTTGCAATGATAAAAAATGAGAACATTTTCATTAAAGTAATTCACATGCTCAAAGAAATAAACAAATTAAAGGTGCTATAATTATTTTGAGGAATTAAAGTTTATGATGTTAGTTCCCTCCTCCCTCACTCCACCAACCACCCTCAATGTGAAGTACACATAGGAAACAGAACAATAAATTAATATATTTTATCTATTCTGGTTTTTGGCATAAAATTCCAGTGTGCAATCAGAGAGCATACCAGGATTATATACAGAATACCTTTGCAGAGATGAGAGGTAGATAGACAAAAGAGAGATGAGATCTGGAATCGAAGCGAGACCAGTGGCCACCACTGCTCCCCCTTTGAGCTCTCATGACTCATGACTCAGGGAGGGGAAAAAATTCCCAGAGCTCAAAGCTTTTTAATTGGAGCTATTTCATGTGCAAATTAAACACATTCTGGTTCCCTATAATCCCATGGCTCATTATACTCTTATTCAGGTGTGAATAACAAACATGTTTCCATCCTGATCCTGTCTGGATCATCTTTGGTGGACTGCTTCTGAAAGCTTTGTGTATTTTATACTTGTGCAAAGATATAAAAATTAAAAAATTTCAATAACTGTCTAATATTTCTCAAGTCTTTGATTTTACTACTGAGTCTCTCTCAAGGATATATACACCTGGTGTTGTTTTTCCTGTTAATTATCATAAAGTTTTATGCCAATGTTGGAAGTTCAGGAATCACAACTCCTGACATGGATTTTCAGTATTTTACATTCTGTAGCAAGAAGAGTGAAAATGAAGGGAATTACATAAACTATGCTTGTTTTGGGGAGTCCAGGGAGCAATTAATGGGATAAAGATTACATTTTTAGGGTAATTTTTTCTGTTACAATCACATGCACCATTCACTGTCTCTAGCTGAGCATACAGGAAGTTGTATTTAAATTTTTATTCCTATTTATATGTTAGCAGATGTAGATATTTTAGTCAAAATCAAATGCATAATCTAAAGCAAGGAAACATAATTATATCCAAGAAAAGGAATATCACTTGTGGTTTGTATAAAGACATAATGCTTCTTAGAGGTGGTAGATAGTGATATTCAAGCTAGAATGTCAAGACTTCTAAGACCTCAAGAAATATATATTAAAATAAAAAGTATTCCAAATAAAATAAAAGTCTGGTGTTCCCCTTTAGAGAAAAGCATCCAATTAAATACATGAAAACAATAGAAAGAAAGAAGGCCATAAAGGTAATTTGAGTTCTAACATGAAAGTCTTTTAATATCAAGTGAAAAATGTGACATCTTATATAATAAAAGGCTAATATGCAAATAGACTGAACAGTGGAACAACTGAGCAACCGAACAATGGGTCGCTATGACGTGTGCTGACCACCAGGGGGCATGTGCAGAACATGGCGGGCATCGACCTCAGTGGGATGGTGGAGCAGGGGGCGCCAGACCAAGGCGGGGCACTGGTCGCTGTCATCAGGGTGAGTCTCTGGTGGTTACTGAAAATTCTTTGCTCCCACGCCATGGTCCTGCCTCATGTTTGCACCCGCTGCCAGAGTGGCTCCGATCACTTGGCGCCATCAGTGGGTATGAGCAGCAACTGCTGGCCCCAATCACCCCTCAGGGCTTTTCTCCACCTCCTCCTGCTCCTGAGGGGTGATCGGGGCAGCAGTCGCTGCTCTCTGCTCATATCTGCTGCTGACAATGGCCCCAATCACAATACACTGTCAGCGGGTGTGAGCAAGGCTGGCGCCGTCAGCACGTGGGAGTGGCAGTGGCGGAAGTGGGGCTGCAGGCAGACAGGGGTCTGGAGGCCATGGTGGGAGGGGCTAGGCGGGGGTGCAGAGTATGGGCCAAGAACTGCCCCTGTGCCCACCGCAGCCTCGCAGCCCACAGTTCTTTTCAAAGTGCATAAATTTGTGCACTGAGCCCCTAGTTTAAAATAAGAAACAATGGAGTCCTGAAAGGTTTTGAGCAATACACTGAACAATTAAAGCTTTGGCAAAAGCCCTCCTACACCTATGAATTAAAGTGAGAAGCAATCAGAAACCAATAACTGAGACTTTTGAACAATTAAGTATTAATTTGTTGAAATGTTGATGTTACCCCCAAATGAAGCATTTAAATTTTTTGCCTGGTGACAAATGATAGCAATTCAACAATTTTTATTAACTGACACAAAGTCAATGCTAATACATGCTATTTGGTTCTGAGACAAGCATAACTGAAAATGCACAAGAGAATGATGCACAAGTTAATTGAGAAAACATTATAAAACTGGAAACAGCTCTAGACTGAAACTTAGCAGATATTTTCTCAAAAAATCAATAAGCTTTCATAGATTTCAGCTCCTTATTTACATCATAATAACTATGGATATGTTGTCTTACATGACCCCTACTAGCTTTCTTAAATTCTACAAGCTGTGACTGAAGAATTGGGTATATTAAACTAGGTACGCTTTAAGATTGTTACTAGCTATACAATTATATTATTCTGTAAATCTATATTTTTGTACATTCTGAAATTGTAAAACTCTCTAGTTTTCTTAACCATGATTACATTGAGCAATAATTGGATTACCTTTAATGGATATTTCCTTGGTGGTATACACGTATTGGGAAAATACTTTAAGATGATATTTTTTCCATCAAGTTCAATCACCCCCTCTTTAACAGCTTTGTTGGGTTATATTATAGTCTTTCCTATTTCTCCAAGGTCTCCACATACACATATGTTAGGCCACTTAAAGTTGTCCTACTGTTCCTTGGCACTGCATTCATTATGTTTGTATATTGTTATTCAATTTGTTCTCTTTTCTAGTTTGCATAATTTCTACTAAAGTATCATAAATTCTACTAACCTTTTCTTCTATAATATACAATCTATTATTAATAGAGTATATTTTCCACTTCCCATTGTAGTATTTTATTCTTTGATTTTTTAAATCTTTCCTGTCAAGCATTTTATTTTGGAATTAGCTATGGGTCAGTCTTTTTTTGTATTTCCTGTTTCTTTTCATGTTTGGAAATTTTTGAGTTGATGTCAAAATCATTAATTTTTACCTTGTTGGTAAATATTCTTGATTTTTTTTCTGGGCCAAATTAAGTTTGTTGAAAAGAATTTAAACATTTGTTGTTGTTGTTTTGCTTTCAAGGTTCATTAGTTAGAATCAGAGTAGTACTATCTAAAGGTAATTATCCAATACTACCTTTCTGGGTACTTTATCCTCCGTAATATGAATCAGGATGTTTTCCAATTTGCTGGTTGGACCAGACAATCTTCTAAGCACTGTGTGAAGTCCTGTCAATGTTCTCTCTAATCCTTTTGGGAAAGTCCTCAAACTTGTGTACTTTTTTCACAAGTGTTCATATGCTTTCAGTATACATTTGAATACTTGATGGGACTTTCTATAGGCCTCTGGAATTCTTTGTAAGGGAAGCTCTCTACTCTTCTGTACTTTCTCTTGTGAACTCTGTCTTCACCTGCTCAACGTAAGGAGTTTCCTGGGTTTTGTCGGAGTCTACCATCCCGTGCTGCAGCCTGGTAACCCATGGGAATAAGCTGGCACAATCATGGGGTTCATTCATTTGTTCACAACACTTGGAGATCCTTCATTGTCTGATATTTAGTCTCTGGAAACCACTGTATCCCATGTTTGTGCATTTTTTGTGGCTTTTTTTTTCCAGAAAGGGGGGGATGAGGGTAAATTATGTCCATGTTTTATTCCATGTTGGCCAAAGGCTCCATTCACTTTTTTAGTTTAAGCGTCTCAATATTGCAAGATTTTTAATAAGTTGCAAGAGTATTCTACTTTTTAAAACTCTCTTGCTTGTGTAATTAAACATTGACATGAACCTTCCATCTGCCCAAGAGTTGCAAACTACTCGTGGAAGAATATTCATAGAAACCTTTCAACTATACTCTGCTTACTGTGTCAGGGTGCTCTTGTCACCATGAAAATAAAAAATGGATAGTATCATTTGGGGGAAAAATCACTGACAACAAGGAGATAATCTCTGTGAAATGGCATTTAACTTGAACTTAGCACTGACTGAGGTCAGTCCCTTTATTTTGGCAACACAGAAAAGGAGTTATGTCAATATGCGTGGACATAGAGTACTTGAGATTCCCAGTTTAGGCAAAAGAATTACAACATTCTGCACAGAAAGAAAGAAATAAAACAAAAAGAAAGCAAATAAAATCCTATCTAATAATAGACAAATATACAAATTGACCATACCTCCAACACACCCACAAGCCAAGCCCACAAGCCATGCCCACCACCCAATCAGAGCGAGTATGCAAATTAACCCAAACTAAGATGGCTACAGCCACAGAGAGTAAGGTTTCCTAGGTAACAGAGGAAGCCAAGCTTTCCACCTGACCTGGCCAGGCCTAAGCCTCCACTCAAGCTACAAAGTTTCAATTATAGAAGGTAAACAAATTCAAACAAACGGCGGCAGAATAGAGCTTGAGAGAGCAGGCCAGGGTTGCCGCCGGCAACAGGGGAAGCAAAGCTTTCCACACACCCTGGCCGGGCCCACCCGCTTAAGGCAACAAAGTTTCAATTATAACCCCAACACAAATGGCTGCTGGCCTTGGAGGGAGCCCCAGGCTTGGCTCCGCTCCAGGCTACAAAGTTTCAATTGTAGAAGGAAAATAAATTCCAGATACCAGGGCCTCTGCTTGGGTTGCCAGGGGGCGTGGCCGGCCTGCAAACCACCACAGGCCCCTCGCTCAGGCCGCCCCACACCCCAAGGGAACCCCCACCTGATCCAGGATGCCCTTCAGGGCAAACCAGTTGGCCCCCACCCCTGTACCAGGCCTCTATCCTATCTAATAAAAGAGTAATAATGCACATTGATCATCACTGCAACACACAATATAGTTGCCCCTATGTGGTCAAAGATCCTGCCCCCATGTGGACACAGGATGGCCATCACAAGATGGCCAGCAGGAGAGGGAAGTTGGGAGGCACCCGGCCTGCAAGGGAGGGCAGTTGGAGGTGATCAACCCTGCAGGAGAGGGCAGTTAGGGGTGACCAGGCCGGCAGAGGAGGGAAGTTGGGGGCAAACAGGCTGGCAGGCAGAAGCGGTTAGGGGCAATCAGGAAGGCAGGCAGGCAAGCAGTTGGGAGCCAGCAGACCTGGATTGTGAGAGGGATCCCAGATTGGAGAGGGTACAGGCTTGGCTGAGGGACAACCCCCCTCCGTGCACGAATTTCGTGCACCGGGCCTCTAGTAAACAAATATATATTGAACACCTACTATGTGCCAGACACTATTTTAGACATTGAAACTGACATGTAAAAACAAAATACCCATTTATAAATTTACAATGAGTAATATCATTGTTATAGGGACCAAACAGACATTTTTTTCTGATGTATTTTTTCTCTTTCTATGAGCAAGCAATATGAAAACTCAGCATGCCTAGTGACTAAAAATTTATATGTAGAATATCATAAAATCAGTTAAATGAAAATGCATTTTTCCATGGTAATGTTCACTGTGAAGAACATATTTCTAAATAAATTTAGTGTAGAAAATAAATTTGAGTTTAGAAAGATAGATACAAAAGCTGCCTTGAGTGGTTAAACCTTCCACTGTATCTTAAACATGATATGATTTGAAAACCACTTCTCTCTTTATTAGATTCTGAGAGGAATTTGCTTTTTCTTTTTTAAGATGAAGATCATTGCATCTACTGTGGGCTTTGAAATAATATTACATTCCAGAGACTAAATTGACTTCTTCAGCACATTTATGAATGTTTCACAGGCCATTTTAAGAAATCTCAAACATTCTAGTTTGTCTTTGCACTTAGGATGTGCATGGTAAAAAGAGAACATTGAATTTGGATAACAAATATCACATTTTAGTGCAGTGTTATAATTTGTAAAGCACATTCATGCTTTTCTGTATTTGATTGTACAACATTAAGAAACTCCATAATTGTCTTATTGGGGTTGCATACATCTGCATTCCACACAGTCTTTTCACAGTGCCAGATTGTCCTTGTATTTAGAGATGTTAATGGGTTCTAATGAGGCTTCAAAGATGTTAAGTGTTCAGAAGTTCTCTTTGTACCACTCAGGACTCAACTGTGTTTGTAATAACAATGCAACAGTAACAGACTAGATTGCTTTGCTTGGGGTATCTGCCTCTATGCTTTTTAGAGAAAATTGTTCTTATCCATGTTTTTTGTTGCTGTTTTAAAAAGTAATTTCTATTCAAATTGTTATACTATAAAAAAAGATTATTTGTGTATTTTGAAACTAGTTTTTTTAAAGTTTAAATATTTACTTAATGAGGGACAAAATAGAAAATGCCCAATGTTTTAGAGAGTTGAGTTAGCAAAGATTTCAGATAAATAAAAAGCCTTTTAAACACACCATATATTTCTTGTTAAATAGTCAGAAAATTATGTTTGGAACATGTGACAAATCTGAAAGTTATTCTGTGTCCACCATCAGCCCTCATGGCACAAAGGTTGTGACACTCCAATAAAGAAAGCCATTCAGCCCTAGCTGGTTTGACTCAGTGGATAGAGCGTCTGCCTGTGGACTGAAGGGTCCCAGGTTCAATTCTGACCAAGGGCACATGCCCAGGTTGCAGGCTTGATCCCCAGTAGGGGGCGTGCAGGAGGCAGCCAATCAATGATTCTCTCTCATCATTGATGTTTCTATCTCTCTCCCTCTACCTTCCTCTCTGACATCAATAAAATATTTATATATATATATATATATATATATATATATATATATATATATATATCCATTCAGCTTCTGCTGTGTCTATAGCTATCTTTGTCTGGGCTTTCTCTCTTCCATTTCTGGAGGCTTCTCATAATTGGTTATTGTAAGGGGAGTGAGGGTGCATGAAAGAGGGCCTCTCCCACTGAGCCATTTTACAAATTGGGTCTTTCCTTGATTCAGTCCACAGAATGTTCTGGTAATGATCTCTGGCTTTTGCTAAACTCTCAGGAGTCATTTCTTTGGAGTTTTGGATGACGATTTAGTATTGACAATCATAGGGGAAAAATAACTCGGCATAGAAATGTGCAAAAATTCCTCTATCTAGACAAATTAAGTTAGGCCTCCTGGGCATGCAGTTTGAGGATGAAAATAACTATTCAAACTACTCTAACTTCAGCTTCAATGAGGCCAAATGGGGATACTTTGTGTTTGTATTGAACTGGTCCTGCTCCTCCTATTCACCATGTGCCTGCCTTCCCTGCATATCTGATTTTTTTTGAGGGGGAAAAATGGCTCTAGGGAGAAATAACTAGAGAAGAATAAAAACTTTGTCATGATAGTTAATGTACTTTAAATATATACCTGTTTCTGTATTTTTAAGACATCCATGTGAATTGACTTTGCAGTGAAAAATGTTTGATTTAGGAAATAAAAGGTGAATAAAATTATTTATGGATTTAATGATTGCCTATATTATTTTGGGTTGGCATTATCTTTTTATCCATATTCATTTTTCCTCTGGTGGTGTCTTTGTAAAATAGACTCCTCTGAGTGGAGAAACTTAATTCAATCAGTACAACTAGACTGATATTTCTTAAATAAAGGTATAAAAGAAAATATGTGTATTAATTTTGTTTATTACAGAGGTTTTAGTTACTACCTCTTTTAAAAAATGTACCATTTAGAACATTTCTATTTTACCTTTTTCAGTTGTCTAATTTTGTTTAAAAAATAATAATAATTTTACTCTTGCCACATAACGTACAACTTTCGATACGTTTGAGATCTTTATTACTGAACCAGGGAGAAAGACAACTCTACAGTTTTGTACCTGGGTGTATGGCACATTGGAAAAGCCCTTTAATGAGGCTTCAAAGGGGTTATTCTTTGGAACTTGCCGTTGGTGGTTATTGTTATCAGTTCCATGATCACCCACATTAAAGTACATTAAAAACATTTTTTTTTTTTTTATGAAAGGAGCCTGGAGTACATGGGGGAAGAGGAAACAGAATTAGAAGGAAAAGGAATCCCAAATATAGGATGTGGTAGAATATTATAAAGAAGAAAGAATAACATGTTCAGTTGTTAGACCTGCTGCAGAAGAAATTAAAAACAAAAACAAAAACAGGGAAGAGAACTGATGAAACAGTAGAACATTTTCTGGAAATGATTTATAGGTCACTGGTCAGGAGCAGGGAGTGAGGGAGCCAGCTAGGACATCAGAATCACGTTTAGCATACATTCTGTTTTCCTAGGTGCAAAAGTGAAAAGGGGAAGAGAGCATTTGCCTTGCAATGCTGCCAGTGCGCAGGACATGGAGGTGGTAGCAGACCCCGGAGAGATGATTAGAGTGGTCTCCTCAGCACACACACGTTTGCCAGTTCTTGAAGTTCCACTGTTGTGTACATTTCATTTCTACAGCTGGGGGAAAAAAGCAGATGAAAATAATTATACTATACCAATTTAAGCTGCATCAAAAATATAAACCCTACTGTGGAGTTTATCCAGTGTCTTCTTAAAAGAAGTTTTTGACAGAGTGAGCATGAAGAAAATAAGAAAGGAGTAGAATTTTGAGTGTCTGGAGGGGTTGGTGTGGGAAGGCAGCCAGTGTGGCTGGGGAAGAAGGCAGAGAAAAGCATGAATTTGGATGCCAAAGATAAACTTGGCTTATTTCGAATTTTGCCTAAAGTGACATGATAAAAACTTTGTCCCCCAGCACATGCAACATTTGACCGCCTTGGGAGGAGAAATTGCCTGAAAAAGACAGATGGATTTATGTACTAAACAATGTTAGTATACCATCTATCATTCTACAATTGTTCAGTCTCTTTATTCTAGGGAACCATGGGATTCTTAATTCAACTGCCTCTAGGCCCTCATAAACAATACATATTACATGATATGTTTGCAAGATAAAATCTGCATCATAAAAGTTCCCTGAACCTGTCTGTAGAGATTTGGAGATTACCATACTAATTTAAATGAATAAAATTTACTCACCAACTCAGAGGGTCATAAGGCAATGGCATTAATTCATTCTCTGTTCTTGAAAGAAGGAGGAGTGACAAAAAATTTTTCCAAATCATCTGGACTTGAGGACTCTGCTGCCTACTCTTTCAATGGTTTTATCAATTCCTGATTGAGTTTTTGAGTCTGCAGTTTAAAGTCTAGTTGGTCTTTGTAATAGATTTGGCAGTCCAGAGAAGGTCTCCAGAATGAATTGCTAGCACATTCATTGTTCCACCAACCTTTTGATAATTCTGTCAAATAACCTGCTGGATTCCAATTTTCTATTTCTCCAGTCAGATATCTGTCTTCAATCCAACTGTTTTGATGTTTTGAAATTCCAACAAAAACAATTTTAACCTGCAATAAATTATTGGCAGTTAGCAGAAGAAGAAAAATCCTGCAGCCTTGAACCAAGACTCTGAGTTATATGCTCAGCAATGCCATAGAACAATGCAGGAGAACCTACTATAAAAGGAACATATTGGAACATAATCCATGTCTTCAGTCCTAGAATCCCTTGTGAATTTTTAAGAGTGCAGGATTCAGTTGCTTCCTGAAATAAGAACGTATAAAGTAGAATTTAAACTATGGCAACCATCCCACCTCTTAAACTTGCTGCTATTCCTATACACTGTTTTTGATTTGGAAAACAAACATCCATCCAGTTACCCATCATCAAATATGGTAATTATCTTTAATTCCTTGTTTTATTTTAATTTCTATATCCATTTAGATTGAGTTTCACCAATTCTGATTCTTACATATCTCTAGAATCCATCCACTTTTCTGTTTCCATTCCTACTTCTTTAGCTTGTATTCACCTCATCTCTTCCTATTACAATATTACTAGAGGCCCAGTGCATGAAATTCGTGCACGGAGCGGGGAGGTCCCTCAGCCTGGCCTGCACCCTCTCACAATCCGGGACCCCTCTCGCAATCTGGAACTGCTGGCTCCTAACCGCTCACTTGCCTGCCTAATCACCCCTAACCACTTGCCTGCCTGCCTGATCACCCCTAACCGCCTCTGCCTTTGCCCCTGCAGCCAGGACCCAGGCTTCCCTTCCTCTGGCCAGCCGCAGGCACCCGGGACCCAAGCCAGCTTCTCCCAGGCCAGCTGCGGGCACCCAGGACCCAGGCCAGCTTCGCTTGGGCCGGCCTCGGGCACCCAGGACCTGGGCTTCCCTCCCTCTGGCTGGCCCCAGGCACCTGGGACATGGATCAGCTTCACCCAGGCTGGCACAGGCACCCGGGACCCTGAGTGGCACCACCCGGGCCCCAGCTTTGTCAGGAAGGATGTCCGGAAGGTCGTTCAGAAGACATCCGGTCTATCCGGTCTAATTAGCATATTACCCTTTTATTGGTATAGATGATAATTACTCACTGGACCCCTCCAAATCTACATCTATAAATGTTCAAGAACTTAACAGTGGTTTATTTTTTCCAAAGAAAAAAATTTATAATAATAAAAGTGTAATATGCTAATTAGACCAGACGTCCTTCAAGACAACCTTCTGGACAAAGCTGGGACTGCGAGGGAAGCCCAGGACCAGGGTGCCAGAGGGAAGCTGGTGCCAGCAGCGGAGGGAAGAAGGCCTACTCTTGCACGAATTTCATGCATTGGGCCTCCAGTTAATTATAATAATATTAGGTGCCCAGTGCATGAACTCATGCACCTTGAAAGGAACTGTGGGCCGCGAGGCTGTGGTGGGCACTGGGGCAGGTCTCGGCCCATCCTCCCTGTCCCTGCCTGGCCTCCAGTCCCATCTGCCGGCAGCCCTGCTCCCACTGCTGCAGCTCCCATATGCTGGCGGCACAAGCCCCACTCACACCCGCTGATGGTGCGGAGTGATTGGGGCCAGTGCCAGCAGTGGGTGCAAGCGGGGCTGGCACCGTCAGCAGGTGTAAATGGTGGCTGCTGCCCTGATTGCTCCTCAGAAGTAGGGGGAGGTGGAGAAGCCCTCAGGGGCAATCAGGGCCAACAGCTGCCACTCGCACCTGCTGATGGCGCCAAGCGAATTTTCAGTAACCACCAGAGGCTCACCCTGATGACAGCAACCGGCCCCCCGCCTTGGTCTGGTGCCCCCGCTCACCTGCTCCACCATCCTGCCACGGCTGATGCCCACCATGTTCCGTGCTCTGCTGCCTGCTGCTGACGCCTGCCATGTTCTGCACATGCCCCTTGGTGGTTAGCACACATCATAGAGATGGGTTGTTTGGTTGTTCTGTTGTTCCATCGTTCAGTCCATTTGCATATTAACCTTTTATTATATAGGATATGAGCTCCAAAATTAAATTCTAAAATATAGGAAGGAAATCTAGGTGCTTTCAGGATCTGGCCAGTACCTATTTCTTATAAGCATCCTCCTATACTTCCATATATACCTTAACATCCCAGGTTTTACTAAATGAGTCATGTTTTCTTTCTCTGGTTCTTATGCCTAGAACACTTTTCTTCCTCCTGTTCATTTAGCAAACATCTACTCACTCCTCATCTCAGATATCATTTCTTTAGTCAAACCTTCTCCTGAAAACTCCCTCCCCAGTCAGAAAAATGTCCCCACCTCTTAGCTTTCCAAGAACCATGATCACGATTCAATTAAATATATATATGACTTAAGTTTTCCACATGTAAATTTCTCTGCACCAGCCTGAGCTTTATGGAATTTAGGGATCACATCTTACCCTTCTTGGGTGTCAACACTGCTTCATGGATAGTAAGGATGCCACACAAATTGTTGAGAGTGGTATCTGAACTTTATACAAATGTAATGCATTTTTGCAGGTACTTTGGCTTTTTAAGCTTGGTTCTCTTAATTATGTACATTGTTTCAATTGGGGGGATATCCCTTATAATTGTCTACATTTTAACATCTTATTGTTATAAATTTCATAGGGGTGGTAATTCCTTAAGGTGAAATGTTTTGTTTATACAAATCCCACCAAACTCCTGTTGACTGTCAGAAGATGCTTGCTGAAGTGTCTGGAGGAGGCAGTGTTAAGAGTTAACACTTCCAATCTCTTAAATTCCAACTGGCTCCCAAGAGAGAAGTGAACTTTAAAAGGATGTGTGCCAGAGAATCATTTCAGGAGAAGTCATTTCTGGAAAATAATCTGTGTTAATGAGAAAAAGAAGTGAAGGAAAAGTGGGATGTGTTCTTTGCTGTATTCAGCTTTTTGTGTTGCTTTCAACAACGTGTCTCTAATCCTTGCTGTAGATATTGTACATGCTGTCTGGGTCTCATGTTCCAAGAAGTGCAAATGAAATCATGCCGAGCCATGGCACACGCCATGTGTGAGAAGAATAACCTGAATCATTAACTTAAAGATAATTGCCTCTGGTGATGGTTCTGCTGAAAACAAAGGACACAATTTGTTTTACTCTTTTAGACTCAGAAAGCTCAAAAGAACACTGCTGACTGAATGAACAAGCAAAATGTGGCAAGCCATGCACACCTACTAATTTTATTAGCTATTCTATATGTTCAAATCCCAGGAAGACAGGGTTAGAGAACTCAAACTCCTTTACTGTCTCTGAGAAAAATTAAAAACTTGCAGCCTGCCTTGATTAATAAAATAATAGGGAATTTTTTTTCAGCCAAAAAATGCCATTAATTTTAGTAGACTGAGTATAAAATAATGTCATTTATAGCTTTAGTTCAAATATTTTCCCCTGATCAAAGTAAGAAAACCCAAGCCACTCAAAACTCTTCCTATTCATCTGACCCTTTACAGCTCACAAGTAAATAAGTAAGTAGTTATTAAGCCTGCTTTAATATTTCATGTTGTGCAATGGTGCTTCAATGCATGTATTCCCTACAAATAAATAAAACACATGAGAATCCCTGTTGTCCTTACATGAAAAACTAAATAAAAGGTAAGTATCCCTTTGCTATTTCATTTTGTGACAAACTTTGCTATAAATGAATACAATGCCAGAACACATTGAAGCATACCTTTGTATTTAGAAAAAGCCTCATCTTTTAAAGCAAAGAAATGGAATTTTCTCAGATAACACTTTTTTTTTCAGGTGAGGTGATAATTTAAGATATAAGTATTACTACTTATACATCTGAGATGTTGGTCAATAACTAATCTGCCTCCAAAGTCACTAAATACCAGGTTATTCTGGGCTATTCTTACCTTCCCTCAAGAAGAAAAGCACAGGTAGATGGTGTGTTGGTGTGCAACAGATACTGTTGTCCTATCGCTACATCCCATGCTCTGTGGGAACAAAGGCACGTGCCCTTGACCGGAATCGAACCCAGGATGCTCTATCCACTGAGCAATACCGCTAGAGTATTATTGCTGATTTTCATTTGCTCAGATGAGAAAAAACTATAGCTCAAACTTATGTGACTTGATGGATGTCACCAAGCATAGCAGTGGTAAGCACAAGATTTGAACAAAACTTTTGTGTTTATACTAGATCTGTACAGTCCAATACACCTAGCCATGAACCATATGTAACTAAGAAACACTTGATATATAGCTAGTTCCAATAAATATATATGAAACATATATCATATTTTGAAAACTTAAGATGAAATAAAAGATGTAAACTATCTTATTGATAACTTATACATTGCATTTTGAAATGTTAATATTTTTTACATTAGTCTAAATATATTATTAAAATTTATATCAACTGTTTATTATTTTAAATAATGTGGGTACTAGATAATTCAAAATTTTATATGCGGCTTACATTTTGGCTCATGTTATATTTGTATCAGACAGCATTGTCTTAGACTATACTGTCTACATCTGTACAGGAAAATTGTGTAGGAAAGTTGATTACCTACTGTCTTTTTAGGAGAAGTAAAACACTTTTCTTAAAAGTGGATTGGGATTTCAGACTCAAACTAAAATGTATGGTTGTTTTTACATGTCCCAGTAAAGCTGATCACAGTTGAAGGAAATTCACTTTTACCAAGATGGTGCTCCCCAAATTCAACCTGGAGAAACATCACGTTGTATGCTCTGTGTAGATTTTTTTTTTTCTCTCTGTGCTATACTATCAAGTATCATCTCTTCTTGTGGATATTATTTGTACTTCAAAACTCCCAACACCTGGATCTCTGAATGACTGGACAGTTTCTCCAGATAATCAAAGTGTCTGGAATCGCATTTTCATATTGAAGGAGGGGCTTCATATTAAAAGTTTAGCAGCTGTTCTCACACTTTTGTGTACAGAACAATGTTGAAGGAAGCTTGTTAAAATTATGAATCCCCAGGTTTCTATTTCTGTCGAGCTTTATTCAGGCAATTTGAGTAGTAGGCAAATTTTCATTTGTCAGACTTCCCAGGTGATTCTAATGTATGTAGCCTGTAGACCACCCTCTCAGAAGCATTTCTGTAGAAAAAGGGCTGTGTGAGCATTTGGGGGCAGAGGACATAAATGTCCCAGCCAATGGTAAAGATGTTCATGATCAGAACCAGGTTTGATTTTATGTATTGTTTGCAAAACTATATAGATTTTTATATAGCCCTACCATGAATCAGTCATGCTAGGAAATATAAACTAATCGGAAATGGAATGTTTGGGGATAGATTAATGAATTTCTGATCCCTGGAATTTTAAAGAAAAATGTTTTTTAGTTATTTAAAATTAAATGTTATTACCTGTAAAATGAAGCAGAATTACTTAAATCACTAGAAAATGCTGTAAAATGTTGTTTTTAATTCTTTAAACTTTTGTATACAATAATTTAATTCATGAATATCTGGTAAGATCCAATCTGTAACCTTCACTATAGCTTGAAAAAATATATGAACTATACTACTTAAGTTAGAAATTAATAAGCATTCTGACATTTTTTTTCTCTGATTCAAACCATACATAGGACACCTTTCAAAAAATGGAAAAGAATTTGATATTTTAAAACATATTACCTTCTAGTGAAATGTTTCCTCTCTCTCAATAGATAGATCAGAGAGAGAGAGACAGAAACAGAAAGAGAGAGAGAGATTATGTGTATTATATTATATTTTATATTATTCCTATGATGGTCAAATATTGATCCTCTTGTACTTTGGTTTTTACTGATATTACTTCCAAATTTCTAAAATCTAAAGCCTTCTGGCCTTGCATTCTAAAGTCAATTACTGAACTTTGCTATTTATTTATTTATTTATTTATTTATTTATTTATTTATTATTTTATTTTTTTAGATAGAGTAGAAGGAAGGGCGGGAGAGAAGGAGAACAAGAGAGAGACAGAGAGAGAGAGAGAGACATCAATATAAGACTCGAACCCACAACCCAGGTATGTGCCCTTGACCAGGAATCACCTATGGTGCACAGATTGAACCTCTAACCACTGAGAAACCCTGGCCAGGGCTACTATTAATGAAAGAATGTCAATGGAATATGAAATTGGCAAAGATGTGGCATGAGTATGATGCAATACATGTGATTGATTTCTAATTATAAAAGATCAGTACCTATAACATAGAAAATAAAGTATTGCCTTTATATTAATAAAATTCACTGACCATCTTCTTTCCCCTTTTTTTATCAATCATATCATGGGGAACCAGCAAATGTTAAAGTAAATGTAATACAGCAATTCTTTTCCAAGAATCATTTGAATAGAATTGAGTAATCATGATGTAAAGCATCTTACTAAGCACATTATAATGGGAAAGCAAAAGTCATGGTCTATGCCTTGCAACATAAAGGCTGGCAAATACAATATATTCCATTTGGAATAGAATCAGCATTCATTAAAAATTGATCATCAGTAATAAATGAGTTAATGAATAAACAAATGAACAAATATGAGTGGAGCTAAGCAGCTCTGTGAAAATTGAGGAAACAACACATTCCTAACTATGGATGCTCTATTATCAGTGAATATAAAACATTTCTTCTTAGGTTTCAACAGCCTCTCACAATGTTTCAGGAGGAAAAATTTTAACTGTTAAGTTTAATTGTCTTACACAGACATGTATGGCACAGGCTGAAGGTTCCTGTAAATTAAACAAACAAACAAAACCTCAACTGCCAGCTATGGGAGTGGAGCCTGAGAAATTAGGAGAATGCACTCATTAAATTAGGGGTATGTCAGGTCCACAATCACAAAGACCACCAGACCACACAAAAGTAACAATGACAAGATGCAAATCTTTCAGCAGGTAGTTTTTCACTTGTGCAGAGGTGTGACAACACTCAATGCTTAGATTCACAAGTTAACATTAATGAACAGATTATGCTCAAACCAGCACAGTGCTGTGAAGAAGCATCAGGGCAAAGCGAATAGGGGAACTGAAGAAAGAGGGTCCAGAATTTGTTGAGGGATTGCTATGTACTGGACCCTTTACATTTGCTTATCTAAATTAATCCTGACACCAAAACAGAGAGGTAAGTATTACTCTAATTTTTCAGCAATGGAAATTGAACTCCTATAGCCTCAACTACCTAACAAAGCCATATGGTAAGTAAATGATAGATCCAAGATGTCCATTTTAATTCTTCAATTTCCTGTTCTGTTTTTTTCTCACTCTTCCATCTAGGAAGAATAGTGCTATGCAACCATGTGAATCATTTCTGGTGTCACTGGTATCAGTTTTAACTTCCAGTCTATGCCAAGAGCCTCTGGTGCCTTCTAATGTGATATGCCACACAGTAAGAAGAAACAATTATGGTTAGGAAAATGTCCTAATGTTCAATTCAAATGAACTCTGCATTCCTAAATAATGTGAAAGGTCAACGTACAAGCAGGGCAAATCTATGAAATAAGTGCAGACTTATGCAGGCAGAGTTTGTGACAGTCTATTAGAGGAGCCACCTACCTGCTATGAATCTCCACGCAGATTCCATTCATTTCACCACAACAAATTAGAAAGGCGAGAGGGAAATAAATAGTTAGCACTTTGGCCAGTTCCAGTAGCTATGGTCCTCCTGCCACTCACCCTGGTTCCCCTGTTCATCATCACTGATCCATCGGAGCCTGTGGGCCAGGGGGAGGTACCGAGAGGTCAGCCATTCTACCCCGATCGTGCATTGGTGGGGTCCCTCTTGCAATCCGGGACCCCTTGGGGGATGTTGGAGAGCCAGTTTCGGTCCGATCCTGCAGGCCAGGCTGAGGGACCCCACTGGTGCACGAATTTGTGCACCGGGCCTCATCCTATCTAATAATAGACAAATATGCAAATTGACCATACCTCAGACACACCCACAAGCCACTCCCACAAGCCACGCCCACCACCCAATCAGAGCGAGTATGCAAATTAACCCAAACCAAGATGGCTACAGCCACAGAGAGTAAGGTTTCCTAGGTAACAGAGGAAGCCAAGCTTTCCACCTGCCCTGGCCAGGCCTAAGCCTCCACTCAAGCTACAAAGTTTCAATTATAGAAGGTAAACAAATTCAAACAAATGGCGGCAGAATGGAGCTTGAGAGAGCAGGCCAGGGTTGCCACCGGCAACAGGGGAAGCAAAGCTTTCTGCACACCCTGGCTGGGCCCACCCGCTTAAGGCTACAAAGTTTCAATTATAACCCCAACAGAAATGGCTGCCAGCGGAGGGAGCCCCAGGCTTGGCTCCGCTCCAGGCTACAAAGTTTCAATTGTAGAAGGAAAATAAATTCCAGATACCAGGGCCTCTGCTTGGGTCGCCAGGGGGTGTGGCCAGCCTGCAAACCACCACAGGCTCCTCGCTCAGGTCGCCCCACGCCCCAAGGGAACCCCACCCTGATCCGGGATACCCTTCAGGGCAAACCAGCTGGCCCCCACCCGTGCACCAGGCCTCTATCCTATCTAATAAAAGAGTAATATGCAGATTGACCATCACTCCAACACACAATATGTCTGCCCCCATGTGGTCAAAGATCCTGCCCCCATGTGGACACAAGATGGCCACCACAAGATGGCCAGCAGGAGAGGGCAGTTGGGAGGCACCCGGCCTGCAAGGGAGGGCAGTTGAGAGGGACCAGGCTTGCAAGGGAGGGCAGTTGGAGGTGATCAACCCTGCAGGAGAGGGCAGTTAGGGGTGACCAGGCCGGCAGAGGAGGAAAGTTGGGGCAAACAGGGTGGCAGGGGAGCAGTTAAGCATCAACAAGCTGGCAGCAGAATGGTTAGGGGGTGATCAGGCTGGCAGGCAGAAGCGGTTAGGGGCAATCAGGAAGGCAGGCAGGCAAGCAGTTGGGAACCAGCAGTCCTAGATTGTGAGAGGGATCCCATATTGGAGAGGGTACAGGCTGGGCTGAGGGACAACCCCCCTCATGCACGAATTTTGTGCACCGGGCCTCTAGTGTGTGTATATATATATATATATATATATATATATATATATATACGCATATGAGAGATTAGACAATCTCTTGACTGGATAGTCAACTCACATCATCAGTGAGTTGCCTCCAGAAGTGATACCTTGAGAGGGAAACAGTATCACTTATATAGTATTCAAGCTGGGATGCATAATCTAACCATGAAGAAACATCAGAAAACCCCCAAAATGAGGAACTTTCTATTAAACACAAAAACAGGATTGTACCTTCAAAAATGTCATAAATGACAAAGAAAGCCTGAAAAATGTTCCAGATGAAAGGAGACTAAAGAGATGTGACAACTAAATAAAATACTTGGACCTACATGTGTTCCTATACTAGAGGAAGAGAAAGAAATGTTATAAAGAACACTATAGAGTAAATTGACAAAATTGGAATGTGCATGGTAGATTAGATCAAATATTGTATTGATGTTAATTTACTGAAGTTGACATGTAAGAGAATATTCCTATTCTTAGCATTGTACTGTTTAAGAATAAAAGGGCATGATGTATGCAAAATATATATATATGTATGTATATATTTATATACATACTAGAGGCCCGGTGCACGAAATTTGTGCACAGGAGGGGGTGTCCCTCAGCCCACCCTGCACCCTCTCCAATCTGGGACCCCTTGAGGGATGCCCAACCGCCCATTTAGGCCCGATCCCACTGGGATTGGGCCTAAATGGGCGGTTGGACATCCCTCTCACAAACCAGGACTGCTGGCTCCCAACTGCCTTCCCCTGCAGGCGTGGTCCCCCCCAACTGCCCTCCCATGCTAGCCTGGTTCCCCCGCCTAACTGCTCTCCACTGCAGGCCTGGTCCCCCCCCAACTGCCCTCCCCTGCAGTCCAGGTCCCCCCCAACTGCCCTCCCCTGCAGGCCTGGTCACACCCAACTGCCCTCCCCTGCAGGCCTGGGTCCCCCCCAACTGCCCTCCCTTGCTGGCCTGGTCTCCCCCAACTTCCCTCCTCTGCTGGCCTGGTCCTCCCCAACTGCCCTTCTCTGCTGGCCTGGTCACCCCGAACTTCCCACAACTGCCTTCCCCTGCAGGCCATCTTGTGGTGGCCATCTTGTGTCCACATGGGGGCAGCCACCTTTGACTACATGGGTAAGGTGACCAGATCATCCTGCTTTTGGCGGGACAGTCCCAATTTTTAACAATTTGTCCCGCATCCCACGGTGTTTTTAAAAAGTCCCTATTTTTGGAAAAAAATAGGGACGTTTTTAAAACGCCGTGGGACGCAGGACAAATTGTTAAAAATCAGTTTTGTCCCGCCAAAAGCAGGACAATCTGGTCACCTTACACATGGGGCGGCCATCTTGTGTCTTGGTGTGACGGTCAATTTGCATATTACTATTTTATTAGATAGGATATATGTGTATATATATATATAATTCTACATTCAAAATAAAATAAAATGAAGGAGGCCTTCTATATACCAATGATGATATCATACAAAGAGACACAAACTAAGATTGATCTAATTCTGTGCACCTGACATCCACCAAGAAATAAAAAGCTTAACCTAGAATTTTAAAATAATTTGATAATAATTATAAGGTAGAAACACCAATCAGAAAGGATATATGCACCCCAATGTTCATAGCAGCACAATTTACCATAGCTAAGATTTGGAAACAGCCTAAGTGCCCATCAGCAGATGAGTGGATTAAAAAACTGTGGTACATCTACACAATGGAATACTATGCTGCGGTAAAAAAGAAGGAACTCTTACCATTTGCAACAGCATGGTTGGAACTGGAGAGCATTATGTTAAGTGAAATAAGCCAGTCAGAGAAAGATAAGTATCACATGATCTCACTCATTTATGGAATCTAATGAACAACATAAACTGATGAACACAAACAGTTCCAGAGACAGAGAAACATTGATCGGACCATCAAACCTCTGAGGGAAGGTAGGGGAAGGTGGGGTAAGGGGGAGAGATCAACTAAAGGACTTGTATGCATGCATTTAAGCCTAACCAATGGACACAGACAACATGGGGGTGAGGGCATGAGTGGCGGGGGGGGGGGGGGTTGCGAAGGTAATGGGGGGATGAGTAAACATATGTAATACCTTAACCAATAAAGAAATTAATAATAATTATAAGCTATACAGGTCTTCTTTAACATTAATTTCAGATAGAAATGTAAAATACACACACAAGGCAAGACAACAAAATCTATCATTTTTGAAGATGCTTATGCTCAAACACCGAGAATGATGATATGAGTGAAAATCTAAATTAGTTGTAACTTGCATGGGTTTACAGATCCTCATATGCAGTTCCCAGAGCAATATGCAACAGTATTCCCAACATGGACACATCACACTGACTTGGTTTCCAGGGTGTCCCAGTGCTTGTTTTGGATTTGCTCACACACAGATTCAGATGCATTTTAATCTCCGGCTCAGCCCATATGGTCACCCCATGAGCATTCAGAATAATTCTCAGGTACTTAGTCACTCAGCTTTGAAACAAAAGTGTGAGCATGCCAGGCGTGTAAATTATTCATTTTCAATATAGTAATTCATGAACCTCAAAGAAAATGGTACAAACTCTTCCGAAGCCTATTACTTCCCAATTCCATTTAATAGCAGGATCAAAAGCTGCCTCTGCTCCCAGTGTGAGGGGCATACACCGTGAGAGAATGGAAGTCTTTCACCACTAAGCCGGGGTACAAGCTTCCATGTGAGTAGGAGTTTCGGATCTGTTCTGTGATTTCTGTTGCTAGGCAACCGCTTCCTTTGTCTGTTTTGTTCGGAACAGTTGCTTTATTTATACTTGGTTTAAATGATGCAGATCATAATGTGAAATCATAAAAGAAAATAGAAAAAATATATTAAAATTGTTCCAGGGAATTATAATTCTGTATGAAAACTAATGAATGTTAATGCAAATACAGTTCCCACAAAAAAAAAAAAAAAAAAAAACACAAAAAAAACCCAAAAACCCAGAGAACTAAAACCCAGCAATACCATCTACCTAATACTTTTTGAATAGGCAAAATAATAAACTAGAGTTAACTTCTGATTTCATCTACGACAGAGCAAAATAAAATCAAGTGCCTAGACAATAATTATTACAAAATATATCTTGAGAGCAATTTACAGGAAAAATATAACTTTGTTCATTGTGAGATGTTGAGATAATTTGAAGGAGATTAAAATGTTTTAAAATAAAAAATAAACTGAAAAACAAAGAAAGCAAAGTAAATAAGGAAGTTAAATACAGGAGAAGAAATGTATAACTTTCCAAAATTTGAGAAACCTTGAAATAAGTTATGTAATAATTTTTCCTGTAACACTGATCTTCAGGGTAGTGAAGACTTGAACTAATTTAATCTTCTTCATTAACAAAAATCTCACCTTTAATCAAGCATCTAACTTTAAAAAATTCTTCCAAATCTATTATTTTTAAAGGCAATTATTCAATGAAGCAAAACAATGGTTTTGTTCAGACCCTCCTGTCCCTTAAATTTTGCCAATGCCATATATATTCATTGATTTCTCATTAGCTAGTTCTCCATTTTTTATTCACTCAGTAATAACAATAAACCACAAGGTCCAGATATTTTAGCACTTTACAGATTTTAATTCATTTGATCTTCAAATGGCTCTATGAAGAAAGTACTGTTATTATTACCGTTCCCTTGTACAGATGAGAAAAATTAAGCACAAAGGTGTAAAATAATTTTCCCAGAGGCATCCAGCTAGTAGGTGGCAGAACAAGAATTAAAACCCACATACCCTGGTGTGTATCCTACCTGCTGAGCCACTAATTTATGAACTGTGAATTTTTTCCCCTGTGACACAATTTTGCAATTGATTACTTTCTCTCTATACTTCTTCATCTGGGTTTTCATTTAAAAATAAATAAATAAATAAATATCCCCCCCCCCCCCCATTATCTTTATCTTTAAGCCTAAGCACTGTGGGCTATAAAACATTTGAACTGCTACATTCTAGTTACAACAAGGTCTATCTAACATGTGTCCTATTTGCGGCATTAATTTTCATGGCTTTTTTTGTTGACTAAAGTATTCGATTTTCATATTGTTGATGTAGATTAGCTTGCTTTCCTACTTATTAATGTCTTCAGGCCTTTGGTTTCTCCATTATGTAGAAAAAGTGTTAAATAAATACTAATAATTAAGGATCAAATACAAGCATAGACTATGCCCGAAGTCTGACTATTGATATTGTGGCTAATGAAATTGGGTTTTTACTAATTTAAACAGAGGCCTCAGAATGATTTTTTTAAATGCCCCCATAATTATAAAACCTTTATTTTGCCTGCCTCATTATTATTTTATAAGGAAATGGTTTGTCTAATTTTTTGAGTCAAGAAGAAATCTGGTGTCAGAATTTTTGTTAACCTTATGTCTAAATTAATCTAGAATTTGAGAGGATACTCTCTTATGCAGAGGCATTACTGAAAGCAGAAAAATGAATGGGAAGCACAGAGAGATTTTGATTCATTGGGATTTGTTGTTTTAAGGCTAACCTTCAATAAAGGTCAATTTTGCTTTATCCCATAAGCAATTGGCTCCTGATGAAATATTTCTCTCTAAGTCAATACTTTTCAAACCTTGGCTTCTAGACAAATAGAGAAGAGACTAGACTCTCAAGAGTACATTGTTACCACTTCTTCATTGACTAGAAATACAAGAGCAAGACAAAGCAAACCAAGAAATATTGGCCATCATGAGGGGGCATTAAATTGTCTTAACACTTGTAGATTTTATGTAATTCCATCCAATGGTGCTTTGACCAAATAAAGATCTTTTCAATTCATTTACAAAGTTATAATTTTTAGAGTGTAAACTTTTTCTCTATCAATAACATTCTCAAAATAAATGTATTTGTTACTAAAATTATTATCAGTGTTAAATTGTAAGAAAATTGTTCCTTAGAACAGCTCTTTGACGGAATGCACTGAGACAATAGACTGTGTGTTTTATATAAGGTAATCTCCTATTTAAAATTTTTTTTTATTGATTTCAAAGAGGAAGGGAGAGGGAGAGAGAGATAGAAACATCAATGATGAGAGAGAATCATCGATTGGTTTCTTCCTGCACGCCCTCCACTGGGGATCCAGCTGGCAACCCGGCCGAGTGACCTGACCTGGAATTGAACCGTGATCTCTTAGTTCATAAGTGGAAGCTCAACCACTGAGCCACGCTGGCTAGGTGGTAATCTTCTTAATGGTTTCCATAGTGTCTAAATAGTAATATTTAGAAATATTATTAACTTCTCATACAATGAAATGTATTTTTGAAATGAAATGTATGTTATAAAATATGTAAATAAAAGAGATGAAAAGTAATTAAAATATAATGTTGGGTCTATAACAAGAAGACCCTAAGTGAATTGCATATAGAACTAAAAAATCAGCTAACAATGTCAACAATAAAGGTTTTTTTTTTTTTAGTTTACTATGATACAGAGAATATACAGGATTCAATCAAAGAATAGAGAGGTATTATTCAAAAGCCCACCATAAGGTGCTACACAGTCTCAATATTCACTGACAAGGTAAATGAGAGGGCTTGCAAGGAAAGGAGGGATAAGATTGCAAACTTCTCATTTTTTGTAAATTCGTGAAAGTTCTGCTTCCTTCTACTTTAGAAAATTTATCTGGGTATAAGTTTCTTTTCATAACATCACATCAGAAAATTAAATGACTGTAAGGGCAACACAGGTGCCAAAAGCATTTGGATTAGACCCAGTATTAAATAATAGGCAGTGCTAATTTTTTGAATAAATATTTTCCCATTTGTTATCTTCAGTTAGAGTCATAGGCAGCCAACAGAAAAAAAAAATTGAGTGGGGAGTCATTTTGTATAGCAATATGGCAAAGTTTCTTATTCAAATTAATAATAATAACTATTAACAACAAGGAACAGGTATGTAATACTAACTTATACCAAGCCCTACTCTAAGATCTTTTATATCTTTTAATTAAATCTTGATTAATCAAAATCATGTAATAACTCACAAAATAGAAACTGTCCTATTCCCATTTTAGAGATGAGGCGCCGAGTAGGTAAGTAATTAATCCAAGGTCACATAGCTATTAAAATAGTGTAGGTAGCCCTAGCTGGCTTGGCTCAGTGGATAGAGCGTCTGTCTTCAGACTGAGAGGTCACGGGTTCAATTCCGGTCAAGGGCACATGCCTGGGTTGCGGGTTTGATCCCCAGTGTGGGGTGTGCAGGAGGCAGCCAATCAATGATTCTCAGTCATCATTGATGTTTCTATCTCTCCCTCTCCCTTCCTCTTTGAAATCAATAGAAATATATTTTTAAAAAAATAGTGTAGGTAGGGTTAGAATCCATGCAGTCTGGATCAAGAATCTCAGTGTTTACACTGACCTATACTTATTTTGACTTTATATTGCTTTCCCATTTAAAGAATTAATGAGCATTGTCTTTTTTGAAATTTTTAAGTTAAATATAATTTTCTCTATGTTGGGAACTTGCTAAATTTTTTAGGCACTCAAAACAGAACCAAACATTATAGCTGAGATCCATATTCCATAAGTATAACTTGATGTCACAAACTCCACTAAAATGTAGACTGCCACCTCTGTTCAAGAGAATAGATCCTCTTAAACTTCATAAAATATGTTTCTGTATTATCATCTATCTTCTGGTTAAATATAAAATTATCTTTAATTTTAGAAAATAAATTGTAGATAAATAATAGCTTAAGTTCAAATTATAATGCTACCAAAAAAATAAAAAAGGAAAGTACAAGCCCAAACCCATTTGGCTCAGTGGATAAAGCGTCAGCCTGCAGACTGAATAGTTCCAGGTTTGATTCCGGTCAAGGGCATGTACCTTGGTTGCAGTCACATCCCCAGTACGGGGTGTGCAGGAGGCAGCTGATTGATGTTTCTCTCTCATCGATGTTTCTCTCTATCCCTCTCACTTCCTCTCTGTAAAAAAAATCAATAAAATATATTTTTTTTAAAAAAGGAAAGTACAAGATTATGACACAAATATTTCAGCATAACAATCTATGTGATACTCTACTTTCTACTTCTCAACCACGGGTCCTCTGATGATTAGGTGTTTGAGCAGTGGACACTGACTGTGAAAATGCGGTGCTTCTTCCTGCCCGTCAGAATATAATCACTGGAGATTTATAGGTGATATCTGAGTTTGTCCTTTGTTTTATATAAAGCTTCTGGTGTTTTTGCTTGATTTATCCATATTTGCCTTTTTCCCCTTTAATACAAAGCTATTGTGAGAGCTAAGGGCACCTTGAGCATCTAGTGATGGAGTAGCTCAAGCTGTTTTTGATCTCTGATTAATATAGAATCCCAGGATGGGGAATTAATATAATTAGCTTTAGATGAGAATAAATTGTTTTCCAGGTAATTAAAAACACTCACTATACTACAATATTTCCTATCTATACCTCAGGGGGAAACAAAAAACAAAAAAATTCCAAATGACCAATAGATTATGAATCTACTATTTGTTAGTTAAAATTACTAAACAATTGTATTTTGTACTCAAGAATCTTACATGCTAAATAACTGTAAATACTGAGTCAAGTAAAGATTCATTGTCTAGTTATATTTGGAGCTATCGAAGGGCACAGAATTATATGATGTTCATCATCATTTAGAACTATTTTAAGTGCTAGATAATTAATAGTATGATTCATATGGAAATACAACATCTGTCTAATCCTAGAAAAAGGCCTTCAAATAAATGTATGTATTTAAACTGATAGTGTTTATTGGTCTATAATGAGGCTGTGCAAACAGGAAAAATGTTACTGTGACAGATAATAAATTCATATTAGCTGAAATATAAGAAAAAATCTCATGCTGGTGAGAATGATTACATTAGAAACAGTGGGATGACTATGAAATCTGAGTTTTCTATCCAATTTGGCCAACTCACACTATCCCTAGTTATGACTTTGTTCCCCTAACTGGAAATATTAGAGTATCTATGGTGTGTTTAGAAATTTCTGGCAGTCTGCTATAGGCCAAGTCAGAATGTCATGCTAATTTAAGTATATACCACAAATGATTATAAAATAAAAAAGTTAAAACAATTAAGAAAAATCTCTTTTTAAAATACCCTTAGAGAAACAAAGCTTTTGTTTTTGTCCACAGGCCAACCCATTAGACACAATTATATGGAGATCTTAGAGGTAACTGGATTGTCATTTGGAACACTGTTATTCTTCTGTTGCATTCTTTAGTTATAAGCTCTATGCTACCGGGATTTTGAAAACTCAGAGTTTAAATGATTGTGGATTAAAACCAAAGACATTTGGCACACAGAGAAGGTTTAATGCATTACAGGGGGTATCATCAATAAGAACAGCAGGGGTGAGCTTTATGAAAGTAGTTTTGCCACCCTTTGCCTATAAAACTCAAGCTGTTCTTAAACATTAGTTCTGATGTAGGTTGCCTCCAAGAAATGGAATTCTTTGCAAAATTTCACAGTGCAAGTTCTTGCCCTTGGCATATCAATAGGTTTTTTTGTGTTTTTTTTTCTTTTCAATTTTTTATTAAGGTATTATATGTGTACATATCTTACCATTTCCCCCCCACCACACTCCCATATATGCCTTCACCCCCCAGAGTTTTGTGTCCATTGGTTATGCTTATATGCATGCATACAAGTCCTTTGATTGATCTCTTATCTTCCCCACCTCTCCCTAACCTTCCTGCTGTAATTTGACAGACTGACGCTTTACTGCCTCTGTATCCATCTTTTTGTTCAAGTTTTTAATATTCTTTATTATCCATAAATGAGTGAGATCATGTGGTATTTTTCTTTCATTGACTGGCTTATTTCATTTAACATAATGTTCTCCAATTCCATCCAGGTTGCTGCAAATGGTAAGAATTCCTTCTTTTTTATGGCAGCATAATATTCCATTGTGTAGATGTACCACAGTTTTCTGATCCAGTCATCTGCTGATGGGCACCTAGGCTGTTTCCAGATCTTAGCTATGGTAAATTGTGCTGCTATGAACATAGGGGTGCATATATCCTTTCTTATTGGTGTTCCCAGTTTCTTAGGATATATTCCTAGGAGTGGGATTACTGGGTCAAATGGGAGTTCCATTTTCAGTTTTTTGAGGAAACTCCATACTGTTTTCCACAGTGGCTGCACCAGTCTGCATTCCCACCAGCAGTGCACGAGGGTTCCTTTTTCTCCGCATCCTCGCCAACACTTGTTGTTTGTTGATTTGTTGATGATAGCCATTCTGACAGGTGTGAGATGGTACCGCATTGTTGTTTTGATTTACATCTCTCGGATAATTAGTGACGTTGAGCATGTTTTCATGTGTCTCTTGGCCTTCCTTCTGTCTTCTTTGGAAAAGATTCTATTTAGGTCCGTTGCCCATTTTTTTATTGGATCATTTATCTTCCTTTTATTAAGTTGTATAAGCTGCCTGTAGATGTTGGAGATTAAACCTTTATCAGTGATGCCATTTGCAAATATGTTCTCCCATACAGTGGGCTTTCTTGTTGTTTTGTTGATAGTTTCTTTTGCTGTAAAAAAGCTTTTTATTTTGATGTAGTCCCATTTGTTTATTTTCTCTTTAGCTTCCATTGCCCTAGGGGCAGTATCGGTGAAGAAATTCTCTTGGCATATGTCTGAGATTTTGCTGCCTGTGGATTCGTCTAGTATTTTTATGGTTTCCCGTCTTATGTTTAAGTCCTGTATCCATTTTGAGTTTATTTTTGTGTATGGCGTAAGTTGGTGATCTAGTTTCGTTTTTTTGCATTTATCTGTCCAATTTTCCCAACACCATTTATTGAAGAGACTGTCTTTATTCCAATGTATGTTCATGCCTCCTTTGTCAAATATTAATTGAGCATAGTGGTTTGGGTCAATATCTGGATTTTCTATTCTATTCCATTGATCTATATGTCTGTTCTTGTGCCAGTACCAGGCTGTTTTGAGTACAGTGGCTTTGTAATATAGCTTGAAATCTGGTATTGAGATCCCTCCTACTATATTCTTCTTTCTCAGGATTGCTGTGGCTATTCGGGGTCTTTTTTTATTCCAGATGAATTTTTGGAGAGTTCTTTCAAGGTCTGTGAAATATGCCATAGGTATTTTAATGGGGAGTACATTGAATCTATAGATTGTTTTGGGTAATATGGACATTTTAATGATGTTGATTCTACCAATCCATGAACATGGTATGTTCTTCCATCTGTTTACATCTTCCTCTGTCTTTTTTCAGTGTCCTGTAGTTTTCCGTGTATAGGTCTTTTACCTCCTTAGTTAAGTTTATTCCTAGGTATCTTAATTTTTTGGTGCGATGGTAAATGGGATTGCCTTTTTAGTCTCTCTGTCTGTAAGTTCACTATTGGTGTATAGAAAGGCCATAGATTTCTTGGCGTTAATTTTGTATTCTGTTACATTGCCGAATTCATTTATTAAGTCTATTAGTTTTTTGATGGAGTCTTTCGGATTTTTTATGTACAATATCATGTCGTCTGCAAATAAAGACAGCTTTAATTGTTCTTTTCCAATTTGGATGCCATTTATTTCTTCTTCTTGTATAATTGCAATGGCTAATACTTCCAGTACTATGTCAAACAGGAGTGGTGAGAGTGGGCATCCCTGTCTTGTTCCTGTTCTTAGGGGAAATGTTTTTAATTTTTGTCCATTGAGTATGATGTTTGCTGTGGGTTTATCATATATAGCTTTTATTATGTTGAGGTATGAGCCTTCTATTCCCACCTTGTTGAGAGTTTTTATCAAGAAAGGGTGTGTTGGATTTTGTCAAATGCTTTTTCTGCATCAACTGATATGACTATGTGATTTTTATCTCTCAATTTGTTTATGTGATGTATCACGTTTATTGATTTGCAGATATTGTACCATCCTTGCATTCCTGGGATAAATCCTACTTGGTCATGGTGTATGATCTTTCTGATGTACTGCTGGAGCCGATTTGCTAGAATTTTGTTGAGGATTTTGGCATCTATGTTCATGAGGGATATTGGTCTGTAATTCTCTTTCATTGTGTTGTCTTTATCTGGTTTTGGTATTAGGGTGATGCTGGCTTCATAGAAGGAGCTTGGAAGTGTTCCTTCCTTTTGAATTTTTTGGAATAGTCTGAGGAGGATAGGTTTTAGTTCTTCCTTGAATGTTTAGTAAAACTCTCCTGTGAAGCCGTCAGACCCTGGGCTTTTGTTTGCCAGAAGCTTTTTGATGACTGCTTCAATTTCGTCCATAGTTATTGGCCTATTGAGCTGTTGAGATTCTTCTTGATTGATTTTTGGAAGGTTGTATTTTTCTAGGAATATATCCATTTCCTCCAGGTTGTCCAGTTTGTTGGAATATAGTTGTTCGTAGTATTTCGTAACAATCCTTTGTATCTCAGCGGGGTCTGTTGTTATTTCACCTCTTTCATTTCTGATTTTGTTTATTTGGGTCCTCTCTCTTTGCTTCTTGGTGAGCCTGGCTAGAGGTCCATCAATCTTGTTTATCCTTTCAAAGAACCAGCTCTTGGTTTTGTTGATCTTTTGTATTGTTTCTTTGGTCTCTATGTCATTTATCTCCGCTCTGATCTTTGTTATTTCCTTCCTTCTGGTTACACTGGGCTTTTCTTGCTGCTCTCTTTCTAACTCTTTGAGTTGTAGCTTTAGGTAATTTATTACCATTGTTTCTTGTTTTTTGCAATAGGCTTGTAGAGCTATGAACTTCCCTCTCAAGGCTGCTTTCGCTGTGTCCCATAGATTTTGGATTGTTGTGTTTTCATTGTCATTTGTTGCCATGATGTTTTTTCTTTCTTCCTTGATCTCTCTGGTGACCCAGTCCTTGTTTAATAGCATGCTGTTTAGTTTCCATGTGTTTGATTTCTTTGGATTGTATTTATTGTAGTTGATTTCCAGTTTTATGCCACTGTGATCTGAGAAGATGCTTGATATAATTTCTATCTTCTTGAATTTGAAGAGACTTTGCCTGTGACCCAGCATATGGTCTATCTTTGAAAATGACCCATGTGCACTTGAGAAGAATGTATATTCTGTGGCTTTGGGGTGATATGTTCTGAAGATGTCAATTAATTCCATCTGGTCTAGTGAATCATTTAAGATTGCTGTTTCTTTGCTGATTTTTTGTTTAGAGGATTTGTCCAATGGTGATAGTGGGGTATTAAAGTCTCCTACTATGATTGTATTGCTATTAATCTCTCCCTTGATATCCTCCAGGAGTTTTTTTATGTATTTGGGTGCTCCTATATTGGGAGCATATATGTTTAACAGAATTATTTCTTCTTGTTGGATTTCTCCCTTTAGTATTATGAAGCCTTCCTTATCTCTTGTTATGGCATTTACTTTGAGGTCTATTTTGTCAGATATAAGTATTGCTACCCCAGCTTTTTTTTCCCTTTCCATTTGCCTGAAAGATATTTTTCCATCCCTTCACTTTCAATCTGTGTGAGTCTCTTGTTCTGAGATGGGTCTCTTGTAGACAGCATATATATGGGTCATGTTTTTTTATCCATTCAGCCACTCGATGTCTTTTGATTGGAGCATTTAGTCCGTTTACATTTAAAGTTATTACTGAAAGGTATTTGTTTGTAGTCATATCTATTTTTGTGTCTGTATTCCAGCTTACCTGTTTATTTCTTCTTTTTACAGTATTCCCTTTAGCAATTCTTGCATTGCTGGTTTGGTGATGATAAACTCCCTGAGTCTTTTTTTGTCTGCGAAGCTCCTGATTTCCCCTTCAATTTTGATTGATAGTCTTGCTGGATATAGTATTCTTGGATTCAGTCCTTTGCTTTGCAACACTTTGTATACCTCCTTCCATTCACTTCTAGATTGTTGTGTTTCTGTTGAGTAATCATTTGACAATCTGATGGGTGTTCCTTTGGAGGTAAATCTGTCTCTCTCTTGCCGCCTTTAAAATTCTCTCTTTATCATTTATATTTGCCATTGAAATTATGACATGTCTTGGTGTGGGTCTTTTGGGGTTAATCCTGCTTGGGACTCTCTGTACTTGCGTAACTTTTATCTTTTCCATATCCGGGAAGTTTTCTGTCATTATTTCTTCAAATAGATTTTCTAATCCCTGCTGCTCTTCTTGTCCTTCTGGCAGCCCTATTATACGCATGTTACTTTATTTCATGTTGTCCCGAAGCTCCCTTAGGCTTTCCTCCTGCTTTTTAATTTTTTTCTCCAATTGCTGTTCAGATTGAGCTTGTTTCTGTACCTGATCTTCTAACTCACTAATTCAGTTCTCTGCTTCTTGTAGTCTACTGTTGAAACTTTCCATGGTGTTTTTGATTATAGCTATATCACTTTTCATTTCTTCCTGATTCTTGCATAAGTTGTTGATTTTCTCATCCATCCAATGTATAAATTCCACAACCATTACTCTGAACTCCTTTTCGGTCATGTTGCAAGCTTCAGTTTCACTAATTTCCTTTCCTGGCGACTCCACATTTTCTTTCCTCTGTGAGTTGTTTCGTTTCCCCATTCTGGCTATCACCAGAAAGCTCAGGCTTCCGTTTGCGTGGACCTGGGCCGTGTGCTGTGGGGACTTCGCTCCACCCAAGTTTCACTGAAGTGCTCTGACACTAGGACGTGTGGCTGCCTTTGGTTGGTGGGAACCAGACTTGCCCAAGGCCAGTGTCCCCAGTGTTCCGTGTGGTCTCGTGTGCTCACTTAGAATTAGGGGCCCTGTGTGCACCGCACTGTTGGTATGTGCCGAAAATGAGATCCTTAGCATGTGCCAGGAGTCAGAGTTTCCCTGTGTCTCCACCAAGAATCAAGTGTCAGAGTCTCTGTTGCCTTGTGTGGTTTCTCGTTGAGAATCAGGGTCCCTGTGTGTGCATGCACCAACAGTTGGGGACGCTGGCTCTTAGTGTGAATGCGCTGTGAGTCAGGGATCCCAGGCAGCTGTGTCCGGCGTGCCAAATTCCCTGAAGTGGAGCTGCATCCTGTGTGTGCTCTCTCTACTGAGCCAAACCGGCTAAGGCGCACACTCTCAAATCCCTGAAGGTGAACTGCCTCCGTGCAGTCTCCCAGATTCCCCAAAGGGGGGCGGAGTCCATCCTGTGTGATAAATTCTCCCCAAAGGGAACAAAGGGAAACCCCTCTGTGCACGCTCTAAGATTCCCCGAAGGAGAGCTGTGACCCGCAAGCCAAATTCCCCCAAATTCCCTGGAGGGGAGCCCTCTGTGCGCACTGACAGATTTCCCCAAAGGTGAGCTACTTCTGTCCCGCGCGCCAAATTCCCTAAGGGGGAGCGCGTCCCTGAGCAAAGCTCTGCAGCTTGGGCAAGGGGCGGGTCTATTAGTTACTATGGCGCTATCTGTGCGCCTGTGGGGAGGGGGATAGGCTCTTTGACTCACGGAAATCTGCTGGGAAGTCTGGATTCTTGTTGTTTGTTGGTCTGAAGCTGTGATAGCAGTTCTCTGTCCCCAGTGGCTGCAGGGTTCTGGTTTGTGTCAGAAGCCAGGATGTGAGTCTCAGGCAGTTCTGTTTCTCAGGATGGCGTGGTCTCTGCGTCCACACCAGCCGCCGAGAATTGTCCGCTTTGTGCGCGGGGCTCCGCCGTCTAGGACTGCCTGGTTAGGCAGCCCCTTGAAAGACCTGCAGAATCTAACTGACCCTAGCTCAAACACACACACCACACACGTCTACACTCTCCTCTATGGGTTCCTCATTCACACTCTCTCTCTCTCCCTACCTTCCTGCCGGTCGCCATCTTTTTTTCCTTTTCATCAATAGGTTTTTTAAAAAATAGGAACAAAAACTTCTTTTATTGGTTCTAAATATTGATGTTCTTTCTCTATATTTTTTATTTTTCTCATAAGCATATGCTCCTATAGTTGAATGGAAATAGTCAAAATTACATTTTTTTAAATATGTGGATATTTTGCATTTTGAATATATTGTGTTTTGTCCTGTAGCATATGTTCTATCCAAGCTCCATACAATTTTTCAATTTTAGCTTACATCTGATGCCGGGGTTCTTGTCCCAGCATTACGAAGGGTTCAGCAATCTGCAGAAAGGCTGTGCGAAGATCAAACAGTAGTTCAAAGATGAAAGATAGTTTTGAAAGTCATTGGGTGTCAGAGGAGCTTCAGCTAAAGGAGCTAAAGACTCTCTTTGACTCAGGACCCCATGCTTTTTATTAAAACAATTTATCCTAAGGCAAGGTGGAGATAATACACTTCAAAGGGTAGGGTTTCAAAGGGTAGGGTACAGAAGCATTGTCAGATTGGGGAATAGCCTACAGCTGTTCAGGTGTTTGGCCAACAGGAGGGAATAACATGTAGATTAAGATGCCCTGAGCTATCTGGCAGCAAATGATTATCCTATTCAGGTTTGGGGGAGATGCTTTTTAGCCATTCCAACAGATGATTACATATGTAGCTCAGCCCTTGTTGAGCCCCCAAGCTTCATCAACTTTTTGATGAAACTCTTATAATTATGACATGCTGGAACTGGCTCCAGGCAATCTGACGCTTTACATTTGATAACCCCATTTTATCATAATTAAGTCCTCTTTTAGGAGATACTTAAAAATTTCACTGAAGCACCAGATAATACATCTAGTCAACCCATTGGTTGGGACCCACATGATTCTTCATAAACTTTTGATTGATCTGGTTCTTGAATTCCAATTGCCTTCTGTGTTCATTAGACTGAAATTATCCTGTATTTGTAGCCTGAACATTCTATAGCTTACAGATTCTCACACTAGGAAAGAAGCAAGTTGTTCGTAGTGCTATACATCTTCTGGTAGTATTTTTGGGTGTCACTTAGTGTGATATGTTTAAAAACAGCAAGAAAACAGATGATCAGAGAGAGGCTTGTTTGTGACAAATTCACCTTTATGTCGCTCTTTATGCAATAGTCATGGAGCATTATGGGAGGGGGTTTCTGTCTTGTCCTGTGGATCCCTGCTGAAAATGATTGCATGGTCAAGGATTGATTTTTGAATTTGCAACAGAGAGGTCAAAATGAAAGAATTGGAATAAAACAGTAACAGAAGGCAGATAAAATTTAAAGAAGAATTTTACAATCACATATGTTTTTAGATTCATAAGAGATGAAAGGCAAATTGTCAGTTCACACATGTCCCAGCCTAATCCCATAAATCAAAAGAAGATGGGACTGCAGAGCCTTAAGAAATCCATTGCCATGAACAAGTGGGATTTGGAAGCAACCTGTCATCCTATGAACTAAAATAGAGCACCTACAGCATAACAGAACTGAGGTACCATGGAAAACACTGGCCTCAGATTACTAGATTCTGCCCAAAAGTTTTCCCAATTCCAAGGCGCAAATATTTTAATCTGTATGTTGATCAAATTAAACAAAAATTCTTTCACCTTTATTTCTTTATTCCTTAACATTTCATAGTGTTGAATCATATTCTGATTTTTTTTTCATCTTATTGGGATATTCCTGTAAGCCACACAAACTTAAATGTGGTTCTAAGTAATGCTGCCCAAGTCCTTAAAGGCACATCATTTCCCCGTTGCCTACCTTTGAACTCTCACCTGTCAAAGTGGACCCTCTAAGGGCCTGAAACCAGGCTGTTTAGATTTTTTGTTTTATTTTGTTTTTAGTTTTTCTTATCTTTTAAAAAATCTTAGCTTCCTTCCAGAACAGAAAAATCACCTGTCTTGCTTTTTTGTTCCTCTCTTTCCTTTTACTTTTCCATCAAGCCACCATTACCCCATGGATTTCAGTACCCTCTGTAGCTGGCATCATGCCTACTTACTAAGAGAAAACTAATTATGGGATCTGATTGTGATTATTTCCCCCCCATGGGTGTTAGTAAAAGATAGTGATGTTTTGTATTTATTTGATGCTATCAATAAAAAATAATAAGCCTCTACTTGTCAGTTATATTTAAATAAAATAGTATTGGTCTTTTATTCTCTATCTCTCTAAGCAAGATAAGTGGGAAACTAAGAATAATTGGAAACACAAAACTACTCTTAGGTGTAAATATGATAATAAGAATTAAGCCCTCTACCTTGGAGCGATCAGGTAAGAATTAAGTGGAAGAAATAATGTATATTGCTCGGCCAGGGTGGGTTAGTGGTTGACTATCGACCCATGAACCAGGAGATCACGGTTCAATTCCTGGTCAGGTCACATGCCCGGTTTTTGGGCTTGATCCCAATAGAGGGCATAAAGGAGGCAGCCAATTGATGATTCTCTCTCGTTATTTATATTTTTATCTCTCTCTCCCTCTCCCTTCCTCTCTGAAATCAATAAAAAATATTAAAAAATAATGTAGGACTGTTGATTCACCATACGATTTATTAATTCACATTGTAGGAGGACTTTTCATGGCACATGTCTTTTCCTTTCACATGACACCTTGAGGTCTGACCCAACCTCCTTACCTTTTCCTGGAAGAGTGGCCTTCGAAAAGATCCAGTGCCCTCTAGACATGATTTTAAAAGAGTTGAGATGTTGTAGCCATCACTGCCATATTCATTTAAAGAGAAAAAGCCTGGACCATGGAGACAGTTGAGAAGATTTATAATTTTCACAAATTCCCTTTGAAGATGACAGACTGCATAAACGCATTGTCCTTCTTTCAGCTACAAAACTCTTGTGAAATAAGTCTGACTACACAAAAGGAATGAATCTATAACAGCAAAGAGAATGTAAAAAAGTGGTCACAATAGAACAAGATTTTTATAACTTCTAGAATATAGAATGAGGAGGCTGCTGTGTGACTGCTAAGGAGTTAGGGCCATGTAACTGTGAGAGCACTGGAGAGGATCAAGGTTCTAAATCAGCAGATATTTGGAGTCTGAAGTGAGAGGTAAAGATGCTGTAAATGGAAGATCTGTCTGTGGGTTATGTAATAGTCAGTGACAATGACATTAACCAGAATAAACTTGAACTTGACCATGCTAGGATAAACAATATTTGCCTAATCAAAATAATGATAAAAGTGTTCTCAAATTTCTGAGCCAAGACATAGGCAAAGATGTATCTTTGATTGAGAATGTAATGTAATCTTAATTACCTCAACAATATGAAATTAAAATAAATAGAGATAGGATATGGAAAAAAAGGAAGAAAATAAATTTACAGGCACTATTATTCACTGTTATTTGCATATTCAAAAACAGTGAGTCAATAAATACTATAAAAAATGGATGAAGCAAGAAATAAAATTTTAAGGTTTTATATAATCAGTGCCAATAAAATAATACTATAACTATCAAACATTGAGAAGATGGAAGGACAAGAAGTGAGAATATAAAATGAGCTAGATCCTTAGTTTTTAAAAGTATAGTCGAATGTCAGAAGTTGATAAATTAAGAAGTTGATGTAAAAATGCTGTCTATAATTATGGAAGAAATTGATAGAGAAAACTAAAATAGACTACTGTTAGAATGCTGCCTCAGAATACGGGCACAAGTGCTGGGAAAGGTGACCTTGAAGACATGATTTTAACCATAAATTCTTCTATTGTACTATTTGGTTAATCATAGCCACCACATAATTTTTATGATAGGCTAACAAAATCATATTTATTTAACTCCTAAATTTAGATATACAGTAGTTCTAACATTTATTCTTTCTAAATTACAATTTTCTTGGGTCAAAATGAGATAATGAAGGTAAACTGTTGAGTATAATGAGAACTCAGTAAAACATTTGTCATTAATATTATGGTTCCCTTCATTAACATCATTGATATTTCCTTGGATGACAGAGTAATTGGTAGAGAGCAAGATAATAAATAATAAATCATGTGGTTTTATATCCACATCGTTCTAATGAGTGAACTGGAACTCACTACTAGAAATTGAATCCCAGAAGTTAGCAATCTCAGAGCAGACAAGTCGCATTTCCGCTATCCTGTGGAAAACTTAAAAAATAATATAAACAGCCTGGGTTTGACTTCTCTCCCTACAATTAACATCATCACAGAGATGAGGAGCTGGAAGCCAGGCAGAGATACGAGCTGGAAGCCAGCATTAACACAATAGTTGTTAAGAGTTATTGCACTTCGATTAGTGTCTACCCCCTTAAGCATGGTGAGGATGCAAACCATTCTGATTCATTTCATATAATTTTTAGGCAACCCACTAGAAGGAAATGATGTTTTTTAGACTGCTCCCCATTTTAACCTGAAGTGTTTACCATTTATTAAAAAAAAAATTCTGTTTTTTAATACATTTTTCTATTTAAGTGTAGGAGGTTTTGATTGGAGATGACATTAATTATAAGAACAGCTAATATAACAGATGGATGATAATGAGATACATTGGCTCACCAGTAGAAAGAAAAATACAGCCTTAGGGGAGAATGCCTATTTACTGGTCGTTAGTAGGGTATGTGTTCAACATTTTAAACAATCATATTTAGAATAATATATTACCTTTACTAGGTAGTACATATGTATCATAAATGTGAGCTATGCTTATACCAAATTACATCATTTCAGGGACGCTAAAATATCTATACATGGACATTGCTTATGTGTTTATGAGTGGGCCAAAAGTTGAGGCAACCATTATTTACACACTATGTTCCAATAAGTTCTGTATTAACATTTGAATTTTGCACAGCGAATTTATTTTTTTAACATAATGAAGTGGTTGCATGAATTTCTTTAAACATTGTGTAAGCATATGACATAATTAAAACCCAAGGTGCTTACTTTTCAAATCTGACTTAATGACATTAAACCATTTTTGAGGAAGTTAAAGGCTGGAGAAGTCTTTTTAAAAAAAGGGATTTAGGAGAAATGTGTGGTTCTGCATACATGCTATTAGATTAATGGATTGGTGAATACACAGTGACCATTACTTCCCCATGGCATATTTGAAAGTTAAAGAACATATCAACACATTATTTTCATTCTCTGAACACAGAAAAGTCTCCTCTGGAAGGGACAATAGTGACAAAAGTTTGCTTTAGATTATTCTATCAGTTTTCAGATATGTTAACACTTCGCTTTAAGGAATTTCTTTACCTTTAATTAGTCAACTAGAATAAGATATTTTAACATGAACATATTCCTGGTAGTTATTTCTCCATTAAGATTTTTTCTCTCTACATTTTGATTATTTTAACACACACACAAAACACACATTGTGGACTTCCTTGATAATCACTGTCTAGTCAGGCACTGCAAATCAAATATAATGTGTAATGCCTGCCTCTCAGTTTAAGATAGATTTAAGAGCAGACAGCACCGTTTTATTTGTCCTGAATTGTTGAGAAAAGGATTCATAGAGTTAACTCCTAAGTTTTACATTCATGTCAAGTGAAATTCAAATGTTTTTCACAATGCTCTATAACAATATATATTTTTCCGTTAAATTAAAAAAATAAAACCAAATCTGCTTAGGATGTCTTGGATATCACAACGAAAAAGCAAAGACAACAAAAGAAAAAACTAGCTAAGTTGGATTTCATCAAAATTAATACATTTTTTTAAAATTAAAAAACCATCCCTAACCGGTTTGGCTCAGTGGATAGAGCGTCAGCCTGCGGACTGAAGGATCCCGGGTTCGATTCCAGTCAAGGACATGTACCTTGGTTGCGGGCACATCCCCAGTGGGGAGTGTGCAGGAGGCAGCTGATCGATGTTTCTCTCTCATCGACGTTTCTAACTCTCTATCCCTCTCCCTTCCTCTGTGTAAAAAAATCAATAAAATATATTTAAATTAAAGAACCATATCAACAGAGTGAAAAGACAATCCATGACTAGGAGAAACTATTTGCAAACCATATGTCATGTGATTAATATAAATAGTGTATTAAAAATTTCTTCAGCTTAACAACAAAGAACCTGATTTAAAAATGGGAAAAGGGCTTCAAAAGACATTGTTCCAAAGAAGATATAAAAATAGCTAACACTTACATGAAAAGGTGCTCAACATCACTAATCATTAGTGAAATGCAAATCAAAACCCCATCAGCAGATGAATGGATAAGAAGGCTGTGGCACATTTACACAATGGAATACTATGAGGCTATAAAAAAGGATATCTTGATCTTTGCGGCATCATGGAGAATATTATACTGAGTGAAATAAGCCAGTCAGAGAAAGGAAGAAACCATATGGTCTCACTAATATGTGGAATCTAATGGACAAAATAAACAGAAAAACAAAAGTGGAACCAGAAGCATGGATACATGGAACAGACTGGCTGGTGCCCAAGGGGCAGGGGAAGGAGGAGACTGGATAAAGAAGGTAAAGGAAATAGCTAAAGAACATATATGCATACCCTATGGACACAGACAGTGATTTGGTAAAGGTCAAGGAAGAGGTAGGTGGGGGGAGGCTGGAGGTGAGGAGATAACACACAATGAGACTAATGCCCACAGGATGGCTAGGACAAAACAAGTTAAACTAAATGGAAATTAACAAGTGTTTGTGAGGCTGTGGAAAATTGAAACCGTGTGCTTTGCCGATGGAAATGAAAAACAGTGCAGACATTATTTTTGGAAAATGAGATGGCTTCTCAAAAAAGTAAGCAGAATTATTATATGTATATACCTAAACAAATTAAAAGCAGGCATTGAGTAGATATTTGTATACAAATATTAATAGAAGCATTATTCACAATAGCCAAAATGTGGAAGCAGTAAAATAATATGGTATATACACATAATGGAATATTGTTCACCTTGAAAATGGAATAAAATTCTGGTACATGCTACAACATTACTAAATCTTGAAGACATTATACTAAGTGAAATAAGCCAGGCACAAAAGAACAAATACTATACAATTCTACTTTATAAGGTGCCTAGAATAGCTAAATTCATAGAAGTGATACAAATAGAATTGTGATGGCCAGGTGCTGGGGAGGGAGTTGGCTAGCTATTGTTTAATAGGAATGGAGTTTCAGTTTGATAAGATGAAAAAGTTCTAATGATAGAGATGGTGGTGATGGTTGCACAACAATGTGAATGTACTTAATGTCACTGAATTAAATACTTAAAATCATTACATGGTAAATTTTATGTTATGTATGATTTACCACAATTCTAAAAACTACTAGTAAAATTGAAACAAAGTACTGTTTAAAGGGTGTCTAAAAAGTGTAAGCATCAAATCAAGGGGACTTCTTTAAGAAGATTATTTCTCACTACCTGACATTCTAATGGTTGCAGAGGGGTGGGTGGGATTTGCTCTTGGTATTGACGACTCTATTGTAGTTAGATCAAAATGGAAAAAAATGTGTTGCAAAACAGAAAAAAGTTAAAATTGACCCTCTCAGAGGCCATTCTTATTTTTAAATGTTATATATTTCTTGGCATAGAAGTCATTAAATACACAGCCCAAAAATTTTTTTATAGATTTAAATGCATAGCAAATCTAGTATAGACATTAGTAACTCTTAGAACTTCAAATTTCTAGAATAATTTTCTTTTGTGTGTTTTTCTCTTCTGGGATTCAGCTTCAGTTCCCCAAGGGTATGAAATAATTTCTTCTTTTCTGAACATTCCTCTGTTTCAAAGTCTAAAAAAAAAAAAAAAAATCTGTTCTTCTTATTAGCATTTTTTTTCAAAACTTTTCTAATTTCTATCTGGATGAAACCAAGTTGAAATATACTGGGCAGCTTACATGTCTTTTCTAGTATCTTGTGGCAATATCCCCTGAAACAAATTATTGAATTTTAAAGCTTTACATTGGTCATCTAAACAATAATGAAACATATTTTTGTGAAAACACTTTGTTGAAGTATAAATTGCATTATATAAATTGAACCCTCTTTGAGTGCAGAGTTTAATAGCTTGTCAAATGTAAACACCTTTTAACCACTAATATAATCAAGATGCAGAAGACTTCTATTACCCCTCAGTGTTCCCCCATAACGATGCCCCATCACTGCAAACCCACTCCGTGGCAACCAGGCAACCACTGATCCGCTTTCTAAAAATATAGGTATGGGTTTTCTAAAGTTTCATATGTGAAACTTTACAACATGTGCTATTTTGTGTACGAGCCCCTAAAAGTAGAGGGTTTTCTGGAAGAAGAACAGCGATGACAGAAGGAGAAGTCAGAGAGATTTGAGGCACCAAACGGACTTGACTTGCTGTTGCTGGTTTGAGAATGCATGCGGCATTAAAGAAGCTCCCAGCTCTCAGCCAGCAAAGAAATGAGGACCTCAGTCCTACAGCCAGAAGAAACTCAATTGTAAGAACCCTGGGTAGCCAGCACCTTGGTTTTGGCCTTGTGAGGCCAAGAGCAGAGGCATTGTTAAGCTTACCTGGGCATCTGACCTACACACTGTAAGATATGATTTATTCCAGAAGCAATAGAAATCAAATGGAATGTATAAATAAAAGAGAAGAGAAACAATTATAATTGCAGAAATAATTAAAATAAAAATAACCAAAAATTTAAAAAATGACCAAAAATGGGAAAACAAGGCTCTTTTAAAACGCCCATGAAAGAGAAAATCTTAGAGCAAGACTGATTAAGAAAACAAGAAACCTAAAAGATTTTAGAAAGTTAAGTATAACAATGCTAAATACTCACACTACTGGGTATTTAGATTTATTCAATATTATTATATTTAAGGCAGGATGATTTGGCATAAGTTTAGAAAAATAAATCATTGGAACAGAATGGAGTCCATAAGTAAATTCACACATAGATCTGGTTTATAACAAAGAAATCCACTGCAATTCATGGGGAAAGCATATTCTTTACCAAAAAAATTAGTGCACAGCCAAGTAAATATTCATAAAAAAGGAAAAAGAAACTTTGAACATTATTTCAAATAATTCATAAAAATTAATTTGATATGGATTTTAGGTCTAAGTGTTAAAATTACAGCCCTGGCTGGCCTGGCTCAGTGGTTAGAGCATTGGCCTGCATACCAGAAGATTGCGGGTTGATTCCTAGTTAAGGGCATGTACCTAGGTTGCAGGTTCTATCCCCAACCTGGGCCCAGGTGAGTGCAGAGTGCAGCCAATCGATGTGTCTCACTCACATGGATGTTTCTCTCTCCTTCCCCACGCCTTTCCACTATCTCTAGAAATCAATGGAAGAAATACCCTCACTCCTTGGGTGAGGGTTAAAGAAGAAGAAAAAAAAAAAAGATGTAAACAAGTGGCTGCTAGAGGATAATCTAGGGCAGTGGTCGGCAAACCGTGGCTCACGAGCCACATGCGGCTCTTTGGCCCCTTGAGTGTGGCTCTTCCACAAAATACCACGTGCGGGCGCGCACATACAGTGCGATTGAAACTCTGCCAAAACCAGTTTGGCTCAGTGGATAGAGCATCGGCCTGCGGACTGAAAGGTCCCAGGTTCGATCCCAGTCAAAGGCATGTACCTTGGTTGTGGGCACATCCCCAGTAGGGGGTGTGCAGGAGGCAGCTGATCGATGTTTCTCTCTCATCGATGTTTCTAACTCTCTATCCCTCTCCCTTCCTCTCTGTAAACAATCAAAATATGTTAAAAGAAAGAAACTTCTTGGCCCATGCGCAGAAGTCGGTTTTCGGCTCTCAAAAGAAATTTCAATGGTTGTACTGTTTATATTTGGCTCTGTTGACTAATGAGTGGTCAGCAAACACACTAGTCAACAGAGCCAAATATCAACAGTACAACCATTGAAGTTTCTTTTGAGAGCCAAATTTTTTAAACTTAAACTTCTTCTAACGCCACTTCTTCAAAATAGATTCGCCCAGGCCGTGGTATTTTGTGGAAGAGCCACACTCAAGGGGCCAAAGAGCCACATGTGGCTCGCAAGCCGCAGTTTGCCAACCACGAATCTAGGGCAATAAAATCTTAACCTTTGGATAGTAATAGGTTTTTTTAAACAAGGCATAGGAGGGACTACCATAAAAAAGCCTCTGTGCATTAAATTACAGCAATAAAAAGTGAAAGTCACAGACTTACAATAAATATACTTGAAAAAATATATCCATAAATTATTCAGCATGCATATAGTAAAAATATGTGCAACATCATTGGTCATCAGAGAAATGCAAAGTAAAACCAGAAGACAATTATACCACATAAGAATGGCTATAATTAAAAGAGCAAATAATAATAAGAGTGTGCTAAGAAGGTAAACATTTAGAACTCTCATACATTTCTGGCAAGAGTTTAAATTGATTAAACCAGTTGGGAAATTAGGTGTATTTATATGTAAAAAAATCATCAAGTCGTACACATATGATTAGTGTATATGTCATTTTTCACTAAAAGGTAAAAAGAAGTAATGTAAAAACGAGAGTCACAGGAAAGTACAATAAACTATATTATACAATATATTTGAAAAATACTTGTTTAATTAATCCAAAGTATTATATATTTTTAATCCTGAATCAAGAGGATATTTTTGTCAATGCCATTATTTAGTGAAAAAAATGAGGTTTAAGGATTGAAATGAAAAAACAGAAGTATCATTATTCACAGATGATCAATTTTTTTTTAGATGACAGATTTTAAACACAGAAATCCAAACAACCTACTAACAAAAGTTATGAAAATTTCAGCAGTATTGTTAGCTCAAATATATATTATCAAAATTGGTGTAATTTCATACACTGGAGACTAGTTAGAAAATACAATATTTTAAGTACTATTTTAATATCTCAACTACTGTAGCATATCAAATGTTATCTAATATTTTAAAAGTTAAATTAATAAACATCAAAATGTAAAAAAGGAGACTCAATAAAGAATGAGAAATACCATGTTTCATAGAAAAATTGAACATTTAACATAGCTATAAAAATATCAACACAATTTTAATAAAAATTATCGAGTTATCTAAAAGGCATGTAAAGGAATAAAAGAGTAGCCATGACAATTTTGAAAAGTAATAAGTAACAGAAACTTGTTAATAAGATTTGAAAATGTATTGACTAATTAAAACTATGTGGTTTTAAAGTAGTGTTAGCCAAATATATATTTACTAGAGGCCCAATGTATGAAATTCGTGCAAGAATAGGCCTTCCTTCTTCCAGCTGTTGGCACCAGCTTCCCTCTGGCACCTGGGAACTGGGCTTCCCTCCAGCCACCAGCAGGTACCTGGGACCCAGGCTTCCCTTGCAGCCCCAGCTTCGTCTGGAAGGTCATCCAGAAGGACGTCTGGAAGGACATCCAGTCTAATTAGCATATTAGGCTTTTATTATTAGAGATGCTACAAAATAGAGAGGACTAGTAAAAGACACAAATTTCATGGAAATGTGTCATAAACAGATCTCTGACTATACTGGAAGGTGGTTTTGGCAGAAGAAATGCTAAGCATCAGCAAGAGAAGTATGCATTCTTCCTATAAATGATGCTAGGACAACTGGCTCTCCATATGGGGAATGACAAATTAGATGCCTACCTCATACTGCATTTAAAAATAAATTCCAGATGGGTTAAATAACCACATGTATAAAACAAAACATTGCAATATTTATAAGAAAATATATAAAAGTATCTTTATGACATCAATGTGAGAGATTAAAAATAAGACAAACAATATTTTCCCTATAGAGTTAAATAAGAGGAAGTCCACAGTCTGAGAAAAATATTTGCAATGCGTATTACTAATGTAATTTTTGTACTCATTCTCTTTCTGGAAATGCATGTATACAAGAAGACCTGTGATGGTTTTCAGGTGAAGCATTGTTATAAATAGTGAAAAATAAGTAAATTTTGGAAATAATGTACATACACACATATGTGTATATGTGTGTATACAGACATGTACATATATGTGCACATTTTATATGATGCCAATTGTAAATACAGTTTTAAGACATTGTATTTTCTACTTACAATAAATTGCTTATAAAGTATAATGGTATTCCCCTTGCCTGTGCACATATTCCATATTTGAGTATGGAGAATGCCCAATTATTTACTACTAGAGGCCTGGTGCACGAATTCATGTATGGGTGGGGTCCAGCCAGCCCCAACCATGATTGGGGTTGGGGGGCTGATCTGGGGTGGGGCTGGCCGGGGGGAGTGGCCACAGGCAGTTGGCCAGCCAGCCCCACCCCAGTTCTAGGTGGGGGGGCCGATCAGGGACGGGGCTGGCTAGGGGGAGGGGCCGTGGGTGGTTGGCTGTCTGGCCCCACCCCCTGGTCAAACTCCCAGTGGAACTCCTGGTCGAGGCGATAATTTGCATATTAGCTTTTTATTATATAGGATAGCAGTTATGACATTTGTTACAAATTTGATTCCTTCAATGTTTTATCATGTGCAGCAATGTTAAATCTATGCTAAGATTAGGTTAATCAACCTCCTCAATGGTGAGCCCCCAGGGAACACCACCAAATGTAGGGGCCTCACCAGTGGGAAGCTTCCAAGCATTTCTTCCCCATGCCTCCTGCATGCTGTAGCTTGGTAATGTTGGGGTTGCAGATTTTCCAGCTCTTGCTGCTGATGTTCAGATTCTTCCTCCTCTGCAGCAAAGGGCTGATTTAATTACACTTGTCAAGAATCTTCCATTTGTCCTCATTGTTGATCTTGCCTTGAAGTTTTACATCTTCAACAGTTCCTTTCCTATTGAATGCGTAGGATTCACGTGAATTCTTGGAAAACTCTTGCCACTTGCTGCTTTTCACCTTCAGGTTTGTACTTCTCAGCTTCCATATACTCAATGTCTTCTGTGCTCTTGTTTGTGTGTATACACACACACACACACACACACACACACACACACATATATTATATATATATATATATATATATATATATATATATATATATATATATATATATATACTTGTAAATGTGTATATATTATTTTTGTTGAAGTAAATATAGGATCAACATACCCATATGCACATACATATATACATGTATAAATGCAATTACATATATTTGTGGTAAAGTTTTTTTTTTTTTTTTTTTTTTTTTAATATATTTTATTGATTTTTTACAGAGAGGAAGAGAGAGGGATAGAGAGTTAGAAACATCGATGATAGAGAAACATCGATCAGTTGCCTCTTGCACAACCCCTACTGGGGATGTGCCCGCAACCAAGGTACATGCCCTTGACCGGAATCGAACCTGGGACCTTTCAGTCCGCAGGCCGACGCTCTATCCACTGAGCCAAACCGGTTTCGGCTGTGGTAAAGTTTTAAGTGGAATATTATGTGAGTTAATTAATCTTATTTTTATAATACTCATCATCTAAAAGGATGCTTACTAATGCATAATAAAAAAGCAACATAATTATGGAGAGAAAAAGAATAGATTTCAAATGCATGGGTAATGTTCTACTTTTATTAAAATGTTGAAAAAATATATATGTTAGCATTTGACAAATCTTCTATTCTGCATCTCATTATTGTTACTAATTTTCAAAATGTTCAAACACAATACTTTGAGAGACATGCTGCATCTCATAATAATGTCCCTTTATGTATTAAATTTTATAATTTCTACTTTATATACAACTACATGTACAGGGTCTGGTCTGTACAACTTTATCTATCCTATATAATAAAAACCTAATATGCGAATAGACCGAATGGCAGAACAACTGGACGGCAGGGAGCGGGGCCTGTGAGCAGGCAGTGCCAGGCCACTCAAGGTGGGTGCCAGCAGGCAGAGGGAGGGGACAGCGATTGGGGGACGGCAGCAACCAGCAGTGTTAGCGGGATGATGGGAGGCAGGGCCGGAGCTGCCCCTGGTGGTCAGTACGCTCCCACGGGGATGTCTGCGGGACCGGGCCTAAGCTGTCAGTTGGACATCCCCCGAGGGCTCCCAGACTGCGAGAGGGCGCAGGCCAGGCTGAAGGATCCCCCCCCACCCCGAGCGCAGAATGTTTGTACACCGGGCCTCTAGTCTATATATTAAAATCCTAAGCAACTATTACAGTGGAACAAAGAAGCCGGGCTCATGGCTGGAGAGCGCAGTGGCGGTGGCGGGAGCTGCTTTTGCCTCTGCAGCAACTCTAAGAGCAGCAAGCCGAGCAGTAAGGAGCGAGCAGGTGGGTGATAAGGAGCAAGGGATCCCGGATTGTGAGAGGGATGTCTGACTGCCAGCTTAGGCCCAATCCCCAGGCAGTCAGATATCCCCCAAGGTGTCCCAGACTGCGAGAGGGCACAGGCCGGGCTGAGGGGACCCGAATTTCATGCACCAGGCCTCTAATAAGAAATAAAAATATATATAAAATACTATTTCCATTCTCTTGCAATACCATATAATTATAAGTGATACCTGTTGTGGCATCTATATATATAAAAGCCCAGTGACCAAATGGCAGAATGATCAGAATGACCAGTTACTATGATGCGCACTGACCACCGGGGGCAGATGCTCAACGCAGGAGCTGCCCCCTGGTGGTCAGTGCACTCCCACAGTGGGAGCGCCATTCAGATGACCAGGATGAGTGGTGCTCCCACAATGGGCCAATCCCCACAGGTGACACCCCCCACCAGTGCATGAATTCGTGCACTGGGCCTCTAGTAAAATATAAATGTACAAGGACAAAAATAACAGACATAAGAAAAGACAATGTAAAAGTGAAAGAATTTATAAGTTCAAGTGGGCCTCAAAATCATAGAATTGGGAAGAACAAGCAAATATAGTACAAGAAAAGGAAACAGGTCAGCAAAGTGGATATTGCTAGAACCTATTGAAGGGTGAATGATCTAAATAAAGCAGATTTTATATTGGGGACAAAATGAGAGATAACCAGGGATTTAGAAAGAAAATGGTACTAAATTATAATAGGCCTTGAAAGGAGTTGAGAGGCATTAATAGTTGATGCATTTATATTTCCTACATGAAACAAATTTAATCTTTATGATTAATTTTTTTGTTGCCCCCATAATGGGTATTTTTAGCTATTTCCTAAGGAAAGTGATTCTGTTACCAATTTACTGTCCTCTAGCAGGCTCAGACTGTTGAAGAATGATTTCAGGTTGGTCCAGAGTGACGATGATACTTGTACCCTTAAATGATATAAATTCTGCCTGACTTTCCACTCCCCAAACATCTTCTCATAAGAAATAAACTCTGCTCCCTAACCGGTTTGGCTCAGTGGATAGAGCGTCGGCCTGTGGACTGAAGGGTCCCAGGTTTGATTCCAGTCAAGGGCATGTACCTTGGTTGCGGGCACACCCCCGGTAGGGAGTGTGCAAGAGGCAGCTGAATCGATGTTTCTCTCTCATCGATGTTTCTAATTCTCTATCCCTCTCCTTTCCTCTCTGTAAAAAATCAATAAAATATATATATATTTTTTAAAAAAGAAATAAACTCTGTATCTCAATGGAAGTTAAATAATGTCCTGATTAACGGAGCTGGAGATTATTCCCAAACGGTAACATATGGCTGAGTTGGTAAATTGGGGTCACCTGCTGGGCTTGATTTTCAGATCTTTTGTTTTTCCTGGGATTTTCTGAGTTTATATCTGATTTGGACACCCCTCGGGCTATCAGAAGACCTTCCACATAATCTTCTCTAATTCCTCCACTTCCCACTCTCTTTCTGGTTTACATTAGAAATAAATATTTTCTTCTTTTCATGTAACGTTGACTCTATACTTTCTAAAAAAGCTATAAATACTTTTTCTCTGAAGCCATACTTTCTGGTTTGGAATATGAGTTCTGTTACTATCCATTTATCCTCTGGAAAGTCATTACATTCTTAGATTGTCCGTTTCCTCAAGATAGTAAAAGATCGATTTCATAGTGTTTTTCTGAATATTAAGTGAATTAACACTTATTCAGCACTTATGATAGGGCCTAGCAGATGGTAAGTGCTCAGAATAATTAACTGCTTCCAGTTTTACTATCTGGTATTACTTCACATCTTTTCTGGTAACCTCTCACTGATAACCTCTAGGGAGCACCATCAATCTATATGCTGCTAGAGTGTTCGATTGCTAATACTCATCAATCTATATGCTGCTAGAGTGTTAGATTGCTACTCTTGCTAATGATAACACCAAATAGAGCTTTTTACTGAGGAGCAGGCTAGCTATCTCAAAGAATATATCCAATCCTGAATAAGAAGGAGGCCATTTTCTCATCACTCAGTGATAGTGGGTATATTAAGCATTGTTCTCATTTTAAACTATTAGATAGCTTTTATGGCTCATTGTAGTTAATGAGATCAAAAGCAGGAATTTTATTTTAAAAAGTATTCTGTTATCAGAGTCATGAATAATAAAGTACTGGGACTATTCATAATTATTAAATTTTATAGAAAAGAAGAGAGAGGAATATCTTTTTAGTATAAAGAACTAGAAGAGAGAAAATATCTATGGAAAATCTATCCAAACTACAGAGAATCAGTGGATTCAACAAATTGATATATGAAGAAAAGATTCAACGGAAAAGTGATCTTACATGTGTGCCAGTTTACTCCCTTGGTGAACAGATTGCCTTGCTTAACACTTATAGGTTAGAAACATTTTTAACTCCTAATATCCCTCAAGTGTTTAATTGTAATAAAATGCATTTCAGATTTTCAAAAATTTTTGAGAAAAGTCTTTAGATTACACAACATGACATTTTATTGGTTTTAAACATCACCTCAGAACTTTTCAGATGTGCTTGCAGAGAGAAATATTTTGACTTCACTTTAAATCTTAGAATATATAGTGGAGTTGTTATTGAGAGTTCAAAAAGAATCACATTTCACCTTCCTCATATAATAAAAAAAGTTAATTCTGATTTATTTGCTCAATCTGATCTGTATTTCAATGTATAGTAAGCCTGAAATTTGCAGATTAATGCAAAATAGAAAAAATATTTTAAATTAAATTTGGTTTTAGAGTATCCATTTCTTAAAAAATCATTTTGTTCTTTATTTAAATTTTAGAGTAGCAGATGTTGGAAAGCTTTCTACCCCTTGGGTTTCCCAAATTAAAAAATAAGTCTAAAATTATAAAGCATTACACAAGTAATTTTAAGAATCTTAAAAATGAAATACAAATAGTGATTTAAAAATTTAAATAACAAAATATGTATAGCATTACCACCTCAAAGAATTTATTACAACACTGATTATTCATGATACTATATTAAGCCTTGATAATAATCAAGTGCCTTTAGTTACAATGACATCTGTTATATTGTGAGTTCCCAAAGGAAAGAAAATACACTATTTTTAGAATTCTCTGCAGTCTGAAATGCCATTGGTGATTGGCTATAATCATAAATAAATTACAAGAAGGTTATACATAACTCAGTGATCAGAAACACCTTTCCCAATTTTATAAGAACTATAGTTATTTTAATTTAATACATTTTACGTCATATTCTTGAAGTTTAACCTACATGTGATTAAAAAATATCTTTCTGTAAGCATATGGTTCAATAAGTTTTGCCAAATGAATACAGTAGTGAAATCACATCATAAGATATATTTTTATTGCATCATGCACTTTGTAGCTGATTCCCATCACCAATCCCAGACCCCTGGAAATCACTGATCTAATGTCTGCCTTCACAGTATTTTCTTTTCCGTAGTAGCATACAAATGCCAGCATTAAATACGTAGCTTTATAAAACTGTGTTATTTCACATGGCATAATGTTCTATTAATTCATCTATCTTGTTGCATACATCAGTAGCTCATTTCATTCAATTATTGAGAACTATTCTATTGTATAGAAACACCACATTTGTTTTTTCATGTACATGTTGATGGTCATGTGAATTGTTGACCGTTTGGGGCAATTATGAAGGAAACTGCCATAACTACTTGTGTACAGGTCTTTCTGTAGACATATGTTTTAATTTCTCTAGAGTAAATACCCAGAAGTGGAATTATTGGTTCATGTGTTCAGTGTATAGGTAACTTTATAAGATATTGCCCAAACTGTTTTCCAAAATGCTGTCTCAAAATAAGCCAGCCAGAGAAAGACAGGTATCACATAATCTCACTCATATGTGGAATCTAAAGAACAAAATAAACTGATAAACAAAATAGATACAGAGACATAAAAGCATGGAAAAGACTGTTGAATCTCAGAGGGAAGGTAGGGTGGGTGGGAGGGTGGGAAGAGATTAAACAAATAACTTATATGCATATATGCATAACCCATGGACACAGACAATAACGTGGTGAAGGCCTGGGGCAGGGGGCAGGTGAGGGCTAGAAGGGGTCAATGGGGGAAAGAAGGGAGATTCTGTAATACTTTTAACAATAAAGATAAATTAAAACAATAACAAAAATGCTACTTCATACTGCATTCTCAAAACAATGTAGAAGTGTTACAGCTGTTTAGCATCCTCATTAAGATTTGGAATTATCAGTATTTCTAAATGTAAGCACCATAGCAGGTGTGTAGATGTACCTCTTTATGAGTTTCATTTGCATTTTCCTCATGACTAATGTGAATTTTTTTCATAAGTTTATTTGCTCTCTATACATGCTCTTTGGTTCATATCCTTAGCGCTATAATTTAGTAAATTATTTTTATTCTTTATTATTGAGTTGTAAAAACTCTTCATATAATTTGGGTACAAGTTATTATTCATATATGTGTTTTGCAATTGTTTTCCAGTTCATAGCTTACATTTTTATATTTTACAGTGTCTTTGGAAAAACAGACATCTTTAATTTGATGAAGTTTAATTAATTTTTTAACTTATGGCTCATGTTCTTTTTGTTCTAATAATTCTTTGCCTAATCTGAGGTACAAAATTTTTCTCTTATATTTTAACTAAAAATATTACCTTTATATCTATTTCTTCAAGTTTCTGTTTACCTTTATATCTATTTCCTCAAGTTAATTTTGTATATAATGTAACATAAGGTTAAAGATATATTTCTTTTTACATATAAAAGTCCAATAATTGCAGCACCCTTTGTTCAAAATATTATTCTTTGAGCCTTTGAATTAACTTGGCCCCATTCACAAAAATAATAAATTTATATAGGTCAGTCTATTTCTGGACTCTGCAGTATGTTTCATTGATATTTATGTCTTTCCCCGCCCCCACCCCAAAAAAACACACTGTCTTGAATTCTCTCAGCTTTTGATTTTTTGAAAATGTTTTTATTTATAGCATGTGTTGAAATTTAATAGTCTGTTCTTCTTAAAAATTGCTTTGACTGGTCTGGTGCTTTTCCATATAATTTTTATAATTAAGTGGTCAATTTCTAAAAAAAAAAAAATCAGGAGATTCACTGGGATTGAATTGATTCATTTTGAAAAAAAATTGATATCTAAACATATTTTTCTTCCAAACACCAAATACCATACATGTTTCCATTTACTTAGGTCTGATATACACATGTAGACAAACAAACAAGCAAACATACGAAGACCCACCCTCAATCTACACCTTATACTAACTGATTCAAAATGGATCATGGACACAAACTTTAAAATGTCTAGATGAAAACATAGCACAAAATCTTCAGGACCAAATGTGAGGCAGTGTTTTTTGACTTGTCATAAAAGTGGATCCATGAGAGAAATATTGATAAATTAGACTTAATAAAAAGTAAGAACTTTTGTTATGCAAAGGTCTATGGGAAAAGGATGGAAAACTTCATATAAAATATTTGCAAACCTCAATTTGAAGAAGGATTACTATCTAGTTTATATAAAGAACTCTACCCCTGGTGGTTTTGACTCAGTGGTTAGAGCATCAGCCTGTGAACAGAAGGGTTTGGATTTGATTCCTGGACAAGGGCATGTACCTGGGTTGCAGGCCCAATCCTGGCCTGGGTCAGGTGTGTGCAGGAGGCAACAGATGTGTCTCTCTTGCATCCATATTTCTTTCTCTCTCTCTCTCTCCCCCCCCCCCTTCCCTCCCTTCCACTCTAAGAGTCAATGGGAAAAATATCCTCCAGTGAGGATTAACCAAAGTATAAAACAAACAAACAAACAAACAACAACAACAAAAAAAAAAACCCTCTCAAAGCTTAGCTGTCAAAAACAGAAGTGATTCAATTTGAAAATGACAATATGAAAAGAAGGTTTACTAAAGGGGATATACAAATGGCAAATAAGCACATGAAAATATATTTAACATCATTAGCCATTAGGAAAATACAAATTGAATGCTCAATGAGACATCACTACACACCTTTCAGTATGACTAAAATTTTTAAAAAGTGACAAATACAAATGCTGAGAAGAAACTCTAGATAACTCATATATTGCTGATGGGAACATAAAAGGCTACAACTACTCTGTAACCTTATTTAGCAGTTTCTTAAAAAATTAAACATGCAACTACCAAATGACCCAAACATTTTAGCCCTGGGCAATTATCCCAGAGAAATAAGAAATTATGTTCATGCAGAAATGTGCACACAAGTGTTCATAGCAATTTTATTTATAACAGCTCAACACTGGGGACAACTCAGAAGTGCTTCAAGGAGTAAATAGATAAAGCATGTTATATACCAGTTAGCAATAAAAGAAACAAACTTTTGATACATGCAACAACTTGAATACATTTCCAGAGAATTCTGCATAAAAGAAAACCCAATTCCCAAAGGTACATGCTCTATATTTTCATTTATATAACATTTTGTGATGAGCAAGTTGTAGAAATGAACAGATTCGTAGTTACCAGTGGTCAAGGATAGGGTGGGCAGAGGCTCATGAGTGTGACTCTAAAGAACAGCAGAAAGGATCCTTGTGCTGAGAGAACGTTCTGCATCTTGACTATATTAATGAAATTTGCTTTAAGCACTTGAAAATATACTAGTAAGATCCACTTATTAAAGAAATATATATGTTGATACATTTTAATATATACATTTCAAAATATAGACTGAACAAGTATAAATTTTATTAAACTGCAAATATATTTGCCTCGTTATTGTAATGCTGGATGTTTACAGTTAGCTTTTTGTATGGCATTGTTAATATTATCAATAGTATCATATCTAATAATGATAACTATTCAGTTTTAATAAACATTTAGTTCTTCCAACTACTGCTACTGATATTATTTATTTGATGAATAACCCTCTCCATATTTATTCATGTTTTCTTCCAATTTTTCATTAGATGTATTCCCACAAAGAAAATTGCTTTGGGGATAAGTATGTTTTAATTTTTATAATTTATTGAAATATTTCCCCCCTTCTGGAAATATTTCACACCTTCCTATCCAAAGGATGTGAGTGTTCCCATTTATCTAACACTAGAGGCCCGGTGCATGAATTCATGCACGGGTGTGATGGGGGCCCATTGGGCCGGGCCGGCAGGGGGTGGGCTGCAGGAGGTTGGCTGTCTGACACCGCCCCCGGTTGGGGTGTTGGGGGCCAATCAGGGGTGGGGCCAGCTAGGAGGAGGGGCTGTGGGAGGTTAGCTGGCTGGCCCTGTCCCCGATCAGAGTGTTGAGGGACAACTGGGGGCCGAGCTGGCAGGAGGTGGGTGGGAGGCGATCGGGACCCAGATCAGGCTCGTTGGCTGCCACAGTGCATGTCATAGCCACAGGTCATTCCAATTGTTCTGGTCGTTCCCCCGTTCTGGTCACTGGGCTTTTACATATATAGATTAACTGAACCTGGAGGAATGATCACTAGCCAGAAAACCCCCACTTTGAGAAGCCAGTGAAAAATTGCTAGCTATTATTGTGATAGAGGCTAGGGGTATTCAAGTAGTAAAAACGTGTTCAAGTTTGAATAACATGGAATGAAGCAGAAAGGTGGAAAGAGGCAATTTACTCTGTTTAAGCACCTAAGAAGGAATTCAAGGCAAAATGAGGTAAAGTCAATATAGTTTATGATAGTTTACTTTTTTGCAAACACCCAATGATTACATTGTTTCAGATATATTGGTAAAACAAAAAAAACAAAACAAACAAAAAAACAACAACAACTAGGTGTTATTGTTTCAAATTAGCAATGTATTACAAATTTTCAGCCATAGATTGGGGAACATAATTCTGATGAATTTAATTTTAGTGCCAAATGATTCAGTTGCCAGTTTTCGTTGGCCATGTCCATCTTTAATCCTCCTTTGCTGTCTACAATGTAGCTATAGGGCTTATGTCCTGCTTTTCTTCATGTTACACAGGAGATATTTTCTGAAAGCCAAGAGATTTTAAAAGGGACGGACTCATTGTAGCTCATCAAATCCCAGTGACCACAGAAAGACAGCAAAAGAAGTTCAATTGCTTCCCCCAAAATGTCATCAAGACAAAGCCTTTGATTCCTCAACTATAACAGACAATTTTTGATAAGCAATCTAAAGTTGTTGTTAGTCTTTATTTTGAATGACATGGCTATTTTAATGAATCAGTTTTATAGAAATAATTTAGATAATCCTAGAAAATAAATTTAAAACATATAAGTTACCTTTATGTCCTTATGCTTCAAAAAAATAGACTCATGGAACGGATAGTGACGTGTGGCTCATGAGGTTGTAAGCAGAGTCAGCTCGCTCTGGAATGTAATCCTGACTCCACCCATCCTTTTGCAGCATAGACATTAACAAGCCATTACCTCTTTAGTCTTCCTTTTCCTTATCTAGCAAAGGCAAAAGAAAACCTGCTTTATAGCATTTTGTAATAATTAGAGATAATGTCACATAGTGCTTCTCACCAAAGAGCTGATCAATGATTGTAATATTTATGGTGACTATCATATCGTTGTTCCTCACATGTTATTTCACCTAACATACCGAATTATAATTATGTGCTGCATGATCTCTATCTGCCAGCTGTACTGTGAGTTCACTGTATACAGAGGCCATATCTTATCTCTGTGCCCAACTATCTAACACAGGGTTGTTCCTCCATAAATATTTGCTGGGATCAATTGAAAAAAAAGTCCCTAAAACCACCTTATGCCAGTTGTAGAAATTACCGTAATTAATGTTAAGGATATGAATAAAGTGTTTATATAAGTAATTAAAATAGCCTATATAAACTTTATGTAATTTGACTTGTATTTTTTTATAAAGCTTTTTAAAGCTAATCAATGCATCCAAATGGTTCATTCTCTATCACCTATTCTTATTCTGTACTAATTAATATCCCGGAGCCTTGTAAGACAGAGTTTGATAAATGTTTTTAAATTCAATTGTGTATGTGTGGCCAAATTTACTCAAAAAATTCAATAATTTTCGAAATACCTTTTATGCATCAAGAATAAGCTAAACTGCATATTAAAAATTATAAAATGAAAATATTTAAAACTCCATATGTTATAGAAGAAAGGAAAAGAATGACTTGAGTACTGAGACTCACAGGAAAGAAATCAGCCTTGACCTTCTTGCATTTCTCTTTGGTGATTAGCAGATACAATGCTGTTGGCTGACAAACCGATGCCAATTGTAGCTAGTTCTTATGAACCTATCTACATTCTGTGTCTCTTTGTTACTATGATTTATCATATATTTATTATGTTTTATAGTGTGTTTATAACAGGACACATTATATATTTGTGTATTAACATTACAGAACATTAATCTAGTTTATGTTTATTATGTATATATTATTACTATTGTTACTAGTGAACATTGCTTACTATTCACTTGCCTAAATAATCAGCAGAAACTCTAATCAAAGTATGAAAATTTTAAGATATCTTTGACCCTCATTTGCTTTCTTCTGAGTTTTAATTTAATCATTACATCTACTATCAGTTTATTCCTATCATTTCATAGTATGAGTGTATCTGTTGTATAGTCTCTTGCCTATCTAACCTCCTCCTCAACTCTCCATTAGAACCTGTGGCTGTTCATGAATCAGGGCTCACACTTCTGTCTTCCAGACCTAAATGGGCCCATATGGTTTATACTTCCAAGGCCTTGCTCTCAAGATTATTTCAATGATACCTGCCTCACTGGGTCCTATTACCTGAATCATAGTCATCACTTCTGTCAGGGAGACTCATCATGCAAATCACACTGTGTCATGTCCTCGTTCAAAATTCTTCAGTGGTTCTCATCACCTGAAAGAAATTTTCATGCTGTGCAGGACCTTTGCCCTTTGGCCCCTTTTCCCACCACTGTCACCCCCAAACTTTATGTTACAGGAATTCATAAGTATTTGCAGTCTCCAAAATACAATTCACATTTGCTTTGCTTTTCTCTAAAGTAGTCAACCTGACTTATTTACCACGACAATCTTACTCCTCTTTCAGGTCTTAGATTATTGTTGCCTGTTCTGTGACACTCTATGTTACTCTTACAAATCAACCTACTACTGTTGGCCATTTCCCCACATCATGCCATACATCCTACTTATTATTGTTCATGTCTTAAACTAAACTACATATGTTTTGAGTATGTGGATTAATTATGGTCTTCACTGTGTTACTAGGTACTAGCATAGTCATAGCATATATTAGGAGCTCAATAAAAATTTGTTGAGTATATGAATGCATGAGGGCCCTGGGCTACCATTCACATCATGACTAGATATACTAATTGCTAGCTCACTTGTTAATAGTCATCACAATAAATTCAATAAAAAGAATTTTTAATAATTTAATATTATATAATACACTAGAGGCCCAGTGCACGAAATTTGTGCACTCGATGGGGAGGAGGGGGTCCCTCAGCCTGGATTGCAAGAGGGCACAGGCCAGGCTGAGGGACTCCACTGGTGCACGATCAGGGCTGGGGAGGGACACGGGAGGTTGGCCAGCCAGGGAGGGACCTCAGGAGGGCTCCAGGGCGTGTCTGGCCAGTCTCACTCAATTCTGATCGCCTGGACCCCAACGGCAAGCTAACCTACCAGTTGGAGCGTCTGCCCCCTGGTGGTCAGTGCATGCCATAGCAAGTGGTTGAGCGGCTTTAGCATATAATTAGCACATTACACTTTGATTGGTTGAACAGACAACTGGACCACCAGAAACTTAGCATATTAGGCTTTTATTATATAGGACAGTATTTCTAATACTTAATATTATCTAGTACTCTGTGTTCTTGGAAATTTTCTAAAAACTTTACATGGGTTTATTCAATTAATCCTTAGGTGCTATAATTACCATCATTTTTTAAGTGAGGGAACTGAGACAAAGATGTTTTGTAGGTTGCCAAAGATGTTACAGAAAGTAAGTGAAGGGGCAGGGATTCAAACCCTGACAGTGTAGCTTTAAAGGTCTGTTTCCAACCATAGCAACTATATCACTTTATAACTGACTGTCACAAGCTTCTGACTCAGCTTGTTTCTAGGCTTGTCTGATGAACAGTTGGTGAGTCCACCAGGAATTACTTGCAAGAGAAATTTTTTTAACCCGAAAAAATAAATTAGAGAAAAGGTTTCTGTGAAGGTGCCTGGGAGAATTAGAAAGGACTATAGAACACAGCGTGTTGCCTGCCTTGGGTAATAATTCTCCAGCAGGGGCAATGAACTGTGCCTGAGGCAAAAGGGGAGAGGAACTCTAGGCTGAATATAAAAAGCTGTTTTTACAGGAGGCACAAGGCATAAACAGCTCTCAGAACTCCAGATGACAAACAGTGCGGAGATTAGCATGTATCTCACTTCCGCACAGAGCACAGCATGGACTTGGCCTCTTAGTTCTATAGGTTTGTGCTTCCAAAACATTAACATACATTGGATACACCTGTGCCATTGTTAACATGCAGATCTGATCCAGTAGGTCTGGGTAGGCCCGGCACTGTGTGAATTCAGCCTCAAGCAATCAGCGAGAGCAATCAATGAAACCATACCTTTTATAAACTTTAAATTATTTCACAAAAGCAAACATCTAAATCACTGAGATAATGACAGAGCTGTGTCTTAAGAGATATCACCATACTTTGAGGTGTAACAACCCAAAATTAAAGTTATTGGTTATTGTTAAATTCAGCCATAGAAGGTAATCATCATTTCTCCTAGGCAGAGGCATTGATTTAGAGATCATTTTATTTACTACTGTCTTGTAAAGCCTGCATTTGGAGGGCTCACTATGCTTTTCTCTTATTTTTTTTGCAATGAGATGAGGTAATATTTTTTCTTTTGCTAAACCAAGATCATAAATACTATTCCTACAGTTATGAGCCACAGGCATCATGGGTTGAATGCCATATGGTTTAATGCAAAACATTCTCTGGATACTAGCTATTATTAATAGTCCAATAGGCACAATGCCAATTAACCTCCATGACCTAAATGGAAAAGGAGTACATTCAACTGCTAGAACAATGCAAAAGACCATGCTAGAATGTCAGGCCATAAGATGGTTACGGGAGGGAAAAAAAGATGCTAAAAAGAAAAGAAAACATATCATAATTGCCAAAGTCAAATGACAGCACAATAGGTGCTTGTACTAGACTGTTTAAGTGAAGGCCATCTCTCAAGCGGTAAATAAATATTTCTGTGCCCCCTTTCCCATCAGTAATTCATTATTTTAAGAGAGCAATACAGATATTGGGCCTATTTCTGAAAACCCCTAATCTTAGACTGCTGGATTTTTGCACAAAGCAGGTCAGAATACACCGTGCTGGGATGCTGGAGAGTGAACTGCACCACTACTGAAGTCTTTATCTAAAATCTCTTGTTCCAGGTCCCAGCTTGACCCTCTGTCTTTCTTTTCACAGTAAGATATATATATATCTCCTTTGGTTTTCTTGCCAGCGGGTGCTCTTCAGGGCTGAGACCCTAATCTACCATAACATTGTTCACTTCAGAAAGTACCTTCTCCAACAATCACAGTCTGGAGACAATAAAAGAGATGAAAGAAGAAGAAAAAATGTAGGAGGATAGGTAGGTGGAAGTGAGAGTAAATTGAAAGGTAAGAAATGAAGTGACTCGCTTCAAGAAATGGAAGATTAAAAAATAATGAAACCATTAAAAATGAAACCATTAAAAATACCTCCCCCAAACACACCTTACCTGCCCAAGTTCCCCCTCCCTCCCGCAAAAGAATCTGGACTCGGCAGTCCACTGCCTCCCCTGGCCCCTCTTCTCCCAACTTCTCTTTCCTCCCAACCAGCTCTTCACCAACACCGCACCTCTTTTACCCCTGTCCCCATCCTATATCCCAAACCCTTGCCTCCTTCCTCTCCTCTTACAATTACTCTGTCTTCCCAACACCTGCTCGATCCTATTACCCCAAGGTATACCCCCTCTCACCACTTCCAGTTCCCCCACCAGCAAAAAAACAAAAGAGAAAAAATACATCCAATATAAATTGGACATATTCAAAAGTCAAACAAACGTGAGGCTAATAAAGAAATTTATTCAGTCGGTAGAGCATGAGACTCTTAAAATATTCCACACATCTTTGCACATCTTCCACTCACCACCACCTCCTATTTTACCTCACTGATTTCATCTCACCCTTCTCAATCATCCCTCGCTAAATTGCCCTTGTTTTTTGAAATCAAATTTCTAAACATGTCTGTGCCTGTAGAATATACCCACTTTCCGGAATGGTCTGCTCTCAGAGAGCTTCTGGTAGCTCCTTTACGTCATTATTCCAATGTCACTATCTCAGGAAAGGCTTCCTGTGTCCTCACTCTAGCACCGCTTATCATCCTTCCTCTATATAGCAGTTGTCACTGTCTACATATCATATATTTTACCTATTTGTTTTATTTATTTCTTATATTTCCAGCACTATAATACCAGCTCCAAGAAAACATATTTCTTTTTGTTTGGGGTGTTTTTGTCTCATGTAATATACATTTTTTTTAGGAGATACATTCATTTCCTTCATTGACCATGTACATCCCTGAATTAGAAGAGCATTTGTCAAGCTACTCACTGCCTCGATGTGTCGGTATCTTCATTTTTAATATAAGGGTGATAGTTATGTTTATTTCATTAAATGTTTCTGATAGTTAAAAAGAAGGAAATACACATTCAAGAGTTGTCCTATGCTGGGCACCTAGTAAGGGTTCCATAAATAACAACTATGATGATGTTTATGAGTGATAATGTTTAGCTATGTGATTCAGGGAATAATTAGTTTGATTTGGTCTATTAAAATACAAAAATCAAAACAAAAAGCTCACTGATTAGTTTTTAAAGAGCATAGACAACTAAAATTTAATTAGCAGAGAAGATTCATATTCTCAGAAGTCTATTATTATTTTCTTGCCATCCTGTGTTCGCCAGGGCAGGCCATTTCATATCTACAATCTCCTTCTCTGTCTTACTTCTTTACTTTATTATAATTCTCCTTAGTTTATATACTACAAAGCAAAAAAATCATCTTTTGAAACAAAGGATTCCCTTTTCACCTGTTTCATTTTTCAAGCTGTGCAGTTCAAAACATACAGGCAAACATTTTATCTTCCTAAGACTTTAATTCTCTGTGGTAATTGTAGCCTCTGGCCTCTGTTACCAAATAATCTCACTTTTTAATATAACTTCTACGTACATGTTTTCCATTTAAACAATAACAAACCACTGGCCCTTCTAAATTATTGAGATGTTACTTAATGTACTAGAGGCCTGGTGCACGACATTCGTGCACTTGGGGGGCAGTGTCCCTCAGCCCAACCTGAACCCTCTCACAGTTCGGCACCTCTCGGGAGATATCTCCCTGCAGGGAGCCAGCCTAAGCCGGCAGGTGGACATCCCCTGAGGGGTCCTTAGTGCTGCAGCGGAGGCAGGAGAGGTTCCCGCCACCGCCACTATGCTAGCCAGCTGTGAGCCAGGCTTCTGGCTGAGCAGCGCTCCCACAGGAGGAGCTCCTGAATTGACCACCAGGGGGCAGATCCTGAATTGAGCATCTGCCCCCTGATGGTCAGTGCGTGTCATAACGACCGGTCGTCCCACTGTTTGGTTGATTTGCATATTAGGGTTTTGTTATATAGAATATCTACTTATTCCTGTTGTCACACCCAATCACATGTTTTTACACTTTTTTTTAAAAAATATATTTTATTGATTTTTTACAGAGAGGAAGAGAGAGGGATAGAGAGTTAGAAACATCGATGAGAGAGAAACATCGATCAGCTGCCTCTTGCACACCCCCTACTGGGGATGTGCCCACAACCAAGGTACATGCCCTTGACTGGAATCGAACCTGGGACCCTTGAGTCCGAACGCCAACGCTCTATTCACTGAGCCAAACCAGTTTCGGCCTGTTTTGACACTTTTGCTGCATTACCAACAACACCATTGTTAGAAAACTGGACACAGTTGTACCAGCAATTTAGTGATATTATTATTATTTCATCAAGTAAGTTTAAGAATGCAAATATTAAAATGATAAAGTATTATTACTATTCTGTGATCAGCTTCATATAAAGATCATAGTAATTTTGAAGTACATAAAGGCATTATCTTAGAGTCCATATAAATTTTTCTGTTGAATGTTGCAAATTAAATTTTCAATGTCAGATTTAAAAACTGATCTCAGTCCAGGTAGTGTTGCTTAGTGGTTGAGCATTGACCCATGTACCAAGAGGTGACTGGTTTCATTCCTGGTCAGGCATATGCCCAGGTTGTGGGCTAGATCCCCAGTGGAGACTGTGCAGGAGGCAGCCAATTGATGTGTCTCTCTCATAGATGTTTCTATCTCTTCTCCCTCTCCTTTTCTTGCCCTCTAAGAAAAATCAATAAAAATATATTGTAAAAACTAATCTCAGAACCTGAAATATGTAAATGGCTTATTTTTTCAACAATTTTACTCAATACAATTTGAACACACACCCAAAAATAAAAATTACCTTGCTTTCACCCAGAAAAAAATAAGATTTTAAAGGCCAAAAAATTGTTTTGCTTTTAAAGAAAACAAAAACAAAAAACTTTAGTGAAATAAATATTGATCCTATTTGTACTTTGAACATTAAATTGTACTTTGACCTTACCACAAAAAGGTATTTGTAGATAAGTTCACTTTAAAAATGCTTGCTTTTTAAAAATAATTATTGAATTCAATGATGGAGTGGACTTATATACATAGGTTAAATAACTTCATTAAATTTTACAGTGCATAGGCATATAATCATAGCAGAGTTACTTCTGTAGAAAAAAGTTTTTAAGGAGAAACGAAAAGCCTAAAATATTGAAAAAATAATTAGTTGATACATTATTCCCTTTTAATAAAGGCGTTACGATAATCTAATTATTTACATAGAAATACCTCAAAATTCAAAACACATTTTGCTTTTGGAAAGAGGATAATATTTAGTTTACAAGTGTGTACAAAAATTGCCATCGTCTTATAGGCCGTTTTCATGGGAAATGCAATGTCGCATTTCTTGCTGCATTTTGTAAGTTGTTATCCAAATAAGTGTGTGGAAATTTTCAAAGTGTAGCTTGTGACGTGTTGGGTGGTGGTGGCGATGGCTCTGTTTTGTTACTTACAGAGGGAAGGAAGCAACAAGATAAAGCTCCAGAAGCCTGTCAAGTGAATTCAAATTCTCAGCCCAATTAAAACACAATCTAAGATCCTTTTAGTCACATATTTCTGTCCCTAATTTTCTTTTTCTTTCTTTTTTTTTTTTTTTTTTTCTTTTCTTGGTTTGGCCATGATTTTGTCTTTGACTTTTAAAATAATTTATTTAAATTTTACAATTTTATTGTATTTAAAGACCTGGGGTGGGTGGGTAGGGGCTGGGAGGAGAGGGGGGAAGGGGGAAAAGTGGGAGATACCTGTAATACTATCAACAATAAAAATATATTAAAAATAACAAATAAAAGCTACTTCAGATTTTTTGTGGATGAGGATCTAAAAAGCAGAAAAATGAGGAAAATAAAAAATGAATAAATACATAAGGAAACAAGAGGTACATTTTATAACAGGTATTAGGAAGAAAATATTAATTTAAGCATAATAGAAAACTATTCCTAATTACTGCTACACAGATTTTTTTCCTCATAAAAGTCTCACTTAATACCACAGGTAAAATCTGGTTCAGAGGTATACTCTTTTCTTCATCATTTTAGAAATCTTAAAACATATGAAAACATGCTCAATGTTATTAATCAGAGAGATGTAAGTCAAAATGACCATAATGTATCACCTCACACCTGTCAAAATGATTGCCATTAATAAATCAACAAGTGTTGGCAAGGATGTGGAGAAAAAGGAAACCTAGTACACTGCTGGTGGGAATGCAGACTGGTGCAGCCACTATGGAAAACAGTATGAAGTTTCCTCAAAAAATTAAAAATGGAACTGCCATTTGACCCAGTGATCCCACTTCTAGGAATATATCCTAAGAATCCCAAAACACCAACCCAAAAGAATGTATGCACCCCTGTGTTCATAGAAGCATTATTTACAATAGCTAAGATCTGGAAACTGCCCGAGTGCCCATCAGTAGCTGATTAGATAAAAAAGCTGTGGTACATCTACACCATGGAATACTATGCAGCTGTAAAAAAAGAAGGATCTATTTCCCTTTGAGACAGCAGGGAGGGACCTTGAGAGTATTATGCTAAGCAAAATAAGGCAACTAGAGAAAGACATATCACATGATCACTTATATGTGGAATCTAGTAAATATAATAAACTAATGCATATAGAACCAGAAGCTTGGAATAGACTGACAAATCTCAGAGGAAAAAGGGGAGGGGCAGGAAGAGATTAACCAAAAAATTTATATGCATATATGGCTTGCTCATAGATACACACAATGGAGTGGTGATGGATTGGGGTGGGTAGGAACCAGGTGGAGGGGGACTCTGGGGGGTAAAGGAAGACATCTGTAATACTCTTTACAATAAAGAGAGTATTTTGTAGGACTAAACAATGTAATTGGTGATTTACCTGGAGGTTTGTGTGGAATCCTATACATCTGGTAGATTCTAAAGATGCAGAGAGCATCAGGGGACATACTCTGACAATTTCCTGGTGAACTAGATTTGGGGACTATCTCTATCTGTTCCATTTGTTAAATTCTACTTAGAATTGTCAAAGTCTCTAAGGCCGACAGAAAAAAAATTTTTCTCATGATCCCCATCTCCTGGTATTAATGCCTTTATGTAATTCATACTCGTGAGTGTCCACAGGACCTGTGGCCTGCTTACATGGAATGACTGTGCAAAGGTGATGGGCTTTAGACAGTTACATATATATGATATATAAAAATGTTGCACCTGTTTCTACTGCTGGCTTTAAGAAAACAAGTTGCCTTGAATCCTACAGCCACAAGGAATGGAATACTTCTTACTTATCTCAATCATATTGCTTCTGAGCAGTAGGGTTATTATAATGCACGACTTAATCATTATTCAAAGATAAGCAGACCCATATATTTATCACTTAGTGGTGGGAGAACAGGAGTCAATTTAATTAGGCTTTATCAGGAAATAGCACTCAGCAACTATATTGCATATTTAATGTTAGAAGCTACCATTGTGTTGGAAATAAATGGAATGCACATTAAGGAAAGGTTTAATGGGCTTTTATCGAAAACCTTCTGCAGGATGGTTGGAACAGTAGTTGCACACCGTTATTTCCTGAGGAATGTGCTTTCTTGTACCATAGTTCTAGAAGAGAATCTAATATAATTCAATACAAATATATCCTCTCTGGCATGGGACTGTTTGGTGGATGAGTATGAAAAAGATTTGGCAAATACTTAAGGTGTTATTTGTTTACTGAGAAGAATTATTGACAATCAAGCCACAGAGTGAAGCAAACTGTTTGAATCATTCAGACTGTTTACAGGCCTGGTATAGACTTGAGTCCCTAAATTTTCTCCATTGTAATTAGTTTACTTCTATAGACTCAAATGAAATTATGCTATGAACTGTGTCTCACTTATAGATAAATTTTAAAGTAGTCCATTGGGAATGCATTAAAAGTCATCTGGGGTATTTTATATATTTTCCATATCCTCTGACCACTTACATATAATTTTGAAATCACTTATATATGGGAGTTCAGGCATCTACAATAGAAAGTGTCCTCTCTTCCCTCTCAAGACAAACCCATAATTTTCATATTACAAACATTCTGGGAATGTGTTTAAACACATGTATATGCAAATATATTTAGGTCATTTATTATTTTGAACTATGACCTAGTTATTTTTCATGTATTGAATAGGCATGAATTCTAGCACTAATTAAAGAAAGTACTTGGCTTAGTGATCTTACAATTTAGACTTTTAAAAAAGCCACTTTGAGACTTAGTTAGGCTGACTTTTTATTTTTCTCATAGTCAGGCATCTTAGTATTGTTTCCCTTTTGGTTTTTGCCAAGTCAGTATGGCCAGTAAGCATACTGAGTACTCAGGTAAGTCCAGGAGTGAATTTCTTCCAAGAGAGCCTCAAAAGTAAATTTTTCTGAGAGAACATTGAAAACAAAGCTGATAATAAAGCTAAAATATCTGCTCGGTTATTTATTTTTTCACTAGCTATCAATGGAACTAGAGTTTTATGGTAAGACGGAATGGAGTGTGGCATATTTCTTAACTTAACTAATCTATCTGTGCCCCTTGTTCCAGGTATTGATTAGGGTGGTCAATTAACTTCAGTTCAATTCCATTTCCATTGACATTCTAAGTGATCTGTATGATTTTGGAGACAGCAAGTTATATACCACTGATTGGCTATGTTTCTTTCCTCTTTCCATAGATGTGGGATATTAACTATAAATTAAAATTGTAAAAAAAAAACTATGATTTGTATCTCACCAAAGCTCACAGAGTCCAAGGGATGAAAAAATATGAGGATTATCTATTAGAATATCAGTCCACATTGATGGGTCATAATGCTGAACCCCTAGGTTGAAGGAAAGGGTCAATGTATAAACATTTCTTCTATTATTGGTATGCAAATAATTATTGGAAAACAACATTGTGTTGCATACATTTAAAATTATAAAAATGATTTAATCAGTGAATTTTTTAAATATATATTTTAAAAATATATTTTTACTGATTTTAGAAAGGAAAGAACAGGGAGAGAGAGATAGAAACATCTATGATGAGAGTCATTGATCGATTGCCTCCTGCAGGCTCCCCACTGGGGACAGAGCCTGAAACCCAGGCATGTGCCCTGTCAGGGAATCGAACTGCGACTTCCTGACTCATAGGTTGATGCTCAACCACTGGGCCACACCAGCCAGGCTAATCAGAGAATCTTTAATTATTAAATGCCAAATCATGGAAAATCTATAAAGTTATTTTGGATGGCTCTAGCTTATATGCCAACACTAGAAATTGCTTTTTTAAAATTCTATTTTGGATTAAAGCTGAATAAGAGCTAATATCTTAAAACGTGTTCCTGACACAAAATCACCTCTTGATTAGCAAGAGGTCCAGTGTCAATATTTTTAAAACTTTTCTTTTTCAGAGTTTACATTTTACCACCTTTTAAAAAAATCAATTTAATGCTCTTGAATGTAACAAGAAAAGGAAAAAGAGGAAATAAACGTTTAAACAACACTTTCCTTTGGGAATGGTTCAAGCAATTTGTAATGCTTGACTGCAATGGTTGAGAAAAAAGAGACATTTTTGTGAAAGTCTAATGAGATCTAGAAAGGTCTGAAATTATTGGTTGCTGTTGGTAAATTGTTGTCTTTGTCCTTTACAGGAAAGACGAATAACATAAAATGATGTCCTTTCCTGCCAGGAGTGAGCTATTGCATTCAGTTATAGCATCTATATTAATCTTCTTAGTTAGAATATATATTTTTTTCTCATCTTTCTTGTGTATTCAATTTTATTCATATTTTGCTATAACATTTTAAGCCCCCAAAATTCTTTTTCTGAGGGATGTGAGCTATAAATAAAGTTTAATAAAAATATATTGGTTCCAATGAAATGAAAATAGTGGAGTTCATTTATCTCTGGTGTATATTGGAAGAGTGAACTTTTTAATGTACGTATCTGATCCCACCACCCTTTTATAATCTTTAAAAGTTGTCTTCATAAAAATCCAACTATTTTCTAGGTGTTATAAAATGAATGGGGCCCTACTTACCTCTCTAATTATTTCCCAAATTAATCTACTCCTCACATCACATGGTTTAGTCTTTCAAAATTACTTAAATTTGTAAAACATAATATTGTTTCCAAAATCCATGAATCTATACATGCTGCTTCCTTTAGATCCCCTCCTTCTATTATCTATGCAATTTATTCAAATTTCTGAAAACATAATTCTAATATATCCTTACTACAAAACAAGATCTTTCTTTAACCCAACACCAGTCCCACATTAGATTTGAATTGGATCACCTGTTTTCAGGGTACACTCATAGTATCCTGTGCAGTTATGTTTCAAACACTTAGAATGCTGCAGTTTCATTAGCATTAGTGGACCACATCGCTAATAAGTTTGGAGCTCCTTTTTTTTATACTACAGTCCTGGTGCACGAAATTTGTGCACGGGGGAAGGGGGTCCCCTCAGCCTGGCCTGCACCCTCTCCAATCCGGTTCCCCTCAGGGGATGTCCGACTGCCGGTTTAGGCCCGATCCCGCAGGCCTAAACTGGCAGTTGGACATCCCTCTCACAATCCAGGACCACTGGCTCCTAACCACTCACCTGCCTGCCTGCCTAATGGCCCTAACTGCTCCCCTGCCTGCCCGATCATTCCTAACCACCTCTGCCTGCCTGCCTGGTTGCCCCTAATGGCCCTCCCCTGCCGGCCTGATTGCCCCCAACGTACATATGACTGGGGTCCCTCAGCCTTGCCTGTGCCCTCTTGCAGTCCTGGAGCCCGGAGGATGTCCTTCAGGGGAGCAAGCCTAAGCCAGCAGTCAGATATCCTTAGCTCTGCTATGGAGGTGGGAGAGGTTCCTGCCACTGCTGATGCACTTGGCAGCCATGAGCCTACCTCAGGGCTTCTGGCTGAGTGTCACTCCCCCTGTGGGAGTGCACTGACCACCAGGGGGCAGCTCCTGCATTGAGCATCTGCCCCCTGGTGATCAGTGTGCATCATAGCGACTGGTTGTTCCACCGTTTGGTCGATTTGCATACTAGCCTTTTATTATATAGGATGGGAGGGACTGACAGAGGTCAGAGGGGAGGGGGATGGACATAGACAAAAGTGTGGTGATGGCCAGAGGTGGGTGGGACTGGGTGGAGGAGGGTAAAGGGGGGAAAATGGAAGACATCTATAATAGTGTCAGCAATAGATAAAAACAATAATGATATACCACTACACTACACATTTATTAGGGGAAAAAAGATACATTATGAACTATGTATTTACTACTTTGATAAAATCAAAAATTTTAAAAAGAAAGCATTTTGTCCAGAAAGGAGTGTTGTTGAAATGTGTTTTTTTTTAATTTTTTAATTTTTTTTTTTTTTTTTTTTTTTTTTTTATGGTAAAGCTAAGAACGTTTCAGAACCCCTGTGAGGGCTAGATTTGTTCTGGGGGAGAGAGCAAGCAAGTTGCAACCAGCAGCATATTGGGTAACCTGCCTGAAATGATTTAAAAGAGAAAGGGAGAGATTCCCCAAGCCTACAGTTATTTGTAATTTATTTTCTTATTCTAAATAAAGTCATTTTTGAACCTTATTTTAAAAAATTTCCTCGCCCCCCTAAAATTAGTCCTTCAGGTTCAGTAAACTTTAGGACTCACAAAACCTGTTAGTCCCTGAGGGTTGGGGGTCCCCAAAGGAGTTTGGATTCATTCATTATATTTATTTGCTCCTTTTAATTCTTGTTCTAGAGAGAGAGTGAGGACAGTTTTTTTACTCAGTAATTTTTATAATAAGAATTGTATTGGAACCTGTTCCTTCTTTGTCTGTTTACGGGTTTACCTTACCGGGAACTCACAGAGACTTTAAGCCCTGTGAAGATAGGGACAGAGCTGTATTGTGTTTCTATAATACAGGCACAAAGTTAATACAACTTCTATAAATATTTGTTGAAGAAACTGATAAATTTCAGCGCCATGAGGCATTACTTTTCCTTCTGCTCCATCTCTTTGTTGAGACTTTTATGCTAAGCATCAGGCTGAGGGGATGAGCAGGTAGAGTGGAGTAAAGTTGCTTTTTCCAAACCCTAGATCCCACACTTTGATTTTACATAGACGATGCATTTCTGAATGACACTTTGAATTGGGCATATTAGATTTTGCTAATATCAACTCCCTTTACTCATAGAGTTTATTTTTAATGATGTTTAAACATTTTGTACTCTGAGGTGCAAAATATTTTGCTTATTTCAAGAATCTTTGTGCATTCTTTCTGTAGTAAGTGAAGTATCAACATGGTAAGTCTATTGGGGAGGTCTGCTTAAAATGGGGCACACCGGTACTAAATTCGGTTCTAACAATGGCCAATTCGCACACCACGTGTGCAGTTAGATGGCTGTTAGGACCTAACCATTTTTTTTGGCCCCTTTGCTCCCACAGCACCTGCTTCAACCAGAGGCGGTGTCTTGACCCTCCATGACCTCTTTGTCATGGCGACCGTGGGGCGTCTACTGCCTGAGGCCTTGACAGTCAGCTGGGTGTTGACCTTCCCAAGATGGCGGCAACCCTGAGGAACGCGCGTCAGGAGCGGGGTCCCCTCGGCAGAGGCAGAGCAGGAAGGCCCATGGGGAGAGCTTTCAGGCAGGCCAGCTGAACCCGACAGAGTCACACCGACAGCTCCCTCCGCCTCTCCTCTCCTCTCCTCTCCTCCCATGCTGGCCGGCTGATGGCTGAGGGGAGCAGCAGCCACTGGCGAGGCTGGGGGTGGGCTCGTGCGGGTGGGGAACCTGAGGTGCTGGTCCCGGCTGGGCAGGCGGGCACTTCTTCCCAGGGTTTTGGAGGGTGCTGGGGGCGGAGACGTACCCCAGCCTCTGCTCTGGGACAGAGTTGTAAAGAGGGAGGCTGCCCCCTCCCCAACTGCTGGGTGGGACATTGCAGAGGAGGAGTTGTGGATCCCTAGCCCAGAACCACCCTCCCAGGGTCAGGTCGTGGGCTCAGGTGTTGCCACGGCTGTCAGACCCTTAGGGGTGGGAAGGAGTGTCTGGGCCCACTCCACAGCGAGTCCCTGGCTCGGGTCCCTGAGCAGCGGGGGGGCAGCAGGAGGCAAGAGTAGACAGAGGACCTGGCCCTGGGCCGCATAGGTGAGGCGCGCAAAACTTCTGCCCGGGCAGCGCCGGGGCCACGGAGTTGTGGTGGATAACAAAGCACTGGCATCCGAGGCTTCGATGCTGGCGCAGGGGTCTGAGAACCTGGCGGGGTGTGGAATGCGCCTCTCCTGCCTCCGTCTGACACGGGCTCTGCTGTGCCTCCGGCAGGGGGAAGGTAGGGGCTGGCCCAGCACGAGCCACTTGCCGCAGCTCTCCAGTCCCCTATGGGCTGGAGGGAGGTGACCAGTTGGTCCTTTGGTCATCCTGGTAGTGATGGACACTGCCTTTTTATATATATAGAGAGAGATGGTATACTCCAGGGATACCATATAACCTATAACGTAATAGGCATACAAAATTAACTAAACAAATGATTATTCATGTGAAGTTCATGGGTTTCTGTAGATATTTCAGTCCTGCAGTTAAATTCAAACTGGAAATGAATATCCAGAAAGTTAATGTCAAAAGGAATAGCAGGATACAAAATAAATGTTCAGATTTCAGTTACATTTCTATACACCAATAATGAACTATCAAAAAGGGAGACCAACAAAACAATCTCATTTACAAATGCACCAAAAGATAAAATAAAATACCTGGGAATCAATTTAATCAAGGATATAAAATACCTGCACTAGAAAAAGTATAAAGACACTGAAGAAAGAAATTGAAAGGGTACAAATAAGTGGATGCATATGCCGTGTTCATAGATAAGAATAATTAAAATTATTACAATATACATACTACCCAAAGCAACCTATAGATTCAATGCAATTCCTATCAAGATGCCAATTGCATATTTCACAGAAATAGAACAAATATTCCAAAATTTTATATGGAAACACAAAAGACTTGGAATAGCTACAGCAGTCTTGAGAAAGAAAACCAAAGTTAGAGGAATCGCATTACCTGATTTCAAAATATATTACAAGGCTACAGTAATCAAAACAGCCTGGTACTAGTATAAAACAGACATATAGATCAAAGGAACAGAATAGAGACCCCAGAAATAAACCCACTCCTTTAAGGTCAATTAATATTTGACAAAGGAAGCAAGAACATTTAATGGGGTAAAGACAGTTTATTGAATAAATGGTGTCAAGAAAATTGGACAGATAGGTGCAAAAAATGAAAATAAACCACTTTCTTACACTTTACACAAGAATAAAACCAAATGGATTAAAGACTAAAATCTTAGACTAGAAACAGTAAAAATTCTAGAAGAAAACACAGCCAGTAAAATCTCAGACATTTCTGGTAGCAATATTTTTTTCTGATGTATCTCCTAGGGCAAAGAAAACAAAATTAAAAATAAACAAAAGGGACTACATCAAACTGAAAAGGTTTTTCACAGCAAAGAAAACCATCAACAAAATGAAAAGATAACACACTGAATAGGATAATATATTCACTGATACATATGATAAGTGATTAATATAAAAAATTTATAAAGAACTTATAAAACTCAACTCCAAGAAAACAAACAATCCAAAGATGGGAGAAAAAAAAAAATTGAATAGACACTTCTCCAAAGAAGACACACAGATAGCAAACTTTATGAAAAGATGCTCAGTGTCACTGAGTCTCAGAGAAATGCAAATTAAAACCACAAGAAGATATCACCTCACACCTGTTAGAACGGCCATCATCGGTAGATCCATAACAAGTGTTGGCAAGAATGTAGAGAAAAGGGAACCCTCATGCACTATTGGTGGGAATGCAGATTGGTGCAGCCACTGTGGGTAGCAGTATGGAGTTCTCAAAAATTAAAATGGGCCCAGCTGGTGTGGCTCAGTGGTTGAGCATCGACTTAGGTACCATGAGGTCACAATTTGATTTCCAGTCAGGGCCCACGCCAGGGTTTTGGTCTCAGTCCCTGGGAAAAGGGGCGGGGGGCATGCAAGAGGCAGCCAATCAATGATTCTCCCTGATCATTGATGATTTTATCTCTCCCTCCCTCTCCCTCTCTGAAATCAATAAAAAATTTTTAAAAAGGAAAAATAAATAAAATGGAACTGACTCATCATCCAGCAATTCCACTTCTAGGAATATATCCCAAGAAACCAGAAACACTAACTTGAAAAAAATATATGCACCCCTATGTTCACTGCAGCATTATTTACAATAATTAAGATTTGAAAGCAGCCCAAGTCCATCAGTAGAAGAGTGGATAAGACAGCTGTGGTACATTTACACAATGGAATACTACTAGGCCATAAAAAAGAAGGAAGTCGCACCCTTTGCAACAGCATGAATAGACCCGGAGAGTAGTATGCTAAGTGAAACAATCCAGTCAGAGAAAGACAAATACCATATGATTTCATTTAAATGTGGAACCTAATGAACAAAATAAGTTAACAACATAGAAACAGACTCATAGAAAAAGAACACAGACTGAGAGCTTCCAGCGGGGGAGGGGAGCCTGGGTGATAAAAGTGAATGAATTAAGGAAAAAAAATGAACTCATAAATACAGACAACAGTATGGTGATTGCCAGAGGAAAGGGGGTTAGGAGAGGTAAGAGAGGATAAAGGGAAGATAAATGGTAATGGAAGGACACTTGACTTGGGATAGTGAAAACACAATACAATATACAGATGATGTATTACAGAACTGTACCCCTGAAACTTATATAATTTTCTTAATCAATGTCACTCCAATAAATTTAATTAAAAATTAAATAAATACATTTAAAAACACAACAAAGGACAATAGGTGGTGCAGTCTACACATGGCACAAATTGATTCCATCATTCTCAAGTAGGAGGTCCATCTATATAAAAGGCATTCGTGTTTGACAATTTGGAAAGTATTAGTAGGGTACTGGGGAAAGCAACCAATAAAATATATAACCAGTTACTTAAAACTACCTTACCTTACTGGTTCAGAATAGATTATTGGGTCATGAATACTGGTCATTCACAGTTTGTGTTCCATTTCAACTGTAACCAACATCTTGATTCTTCCCAAAGCAAATTTTTCCCTTCAACTTGGTCATCAATAATTACTTTACGGAGGGATTGAAAAAGAGAGAGAGAGGGAGAGAGAGAGAGAGAGAGAGAGAGAGAGAGAGAGAGAGAGAGAGAGGAAAACACTCATGGACATGGACCATAATGTGGTGATTGTGGGGGCAGGGGTGGAGGTGGAAGAAGGCATAGAGGGGATAAATAGTCATGGTAAAAAAATAATGACTTTTCCATTAATAAATCAAAGGATCATGGTTTATCCTTACTTTTACTTTCTTTAATAAACTGTGTAATCCTATCATGGTATCAATCTCAATTTACCAAATATCTTCCACTCAATCTCTTCTTTAAAGTTGCATATCAACTCTGTAAGGCTGCTAGAATGAAAAGGGACTGGCTTTAAATATAAACCTTATATTAGTCAAAAAACTGTGGTTGGACGAGAGAGTTCACTCACATGTCCAAATCTACATATTTTAAGTAAAGTTGTAAATAATGTAAAATATGAATCTAAGAATGCAATATAATTTCATACTATTAATTTTGTATACAGGGAAAGTGAGAGCCAGTGAAGTAAAGCCTATAGATGGTTACAAAAATATGAGTCTCTATCATAATTATTATGTGCACAATTTTTCCTATAATGTATGCTTTATAAAACTGAGAAGTCCCTCGACAGTGAAAAGGAAAGGGAGATAAAAGTTTATAAGAAATCATTTCTTTATGAATCTATAAGAAAAGCATAATATGCTAATTAGACCAGATGTCCTTCCGGATGAAGCCGGGGCTGCCAGGGAAGCCCGGGTCCCGGGTGCCAGAGGGAAGTCGGTGCAGGCAGCCAGGGGAAGGAAGGCCTACTCTTGCATGAATTTCGTGCATCCGGCCTCTAGTCTTTAATAAAAAAAGAAGCCATAAATCTTATTAGACATCACTAGTCGTTCTCATAACAATGGGATATTGGTAGAAGACATGCTATCATCTTTCACTTACAAAAATAAACCCACATCTAAGTGACATTTTCAGATTTACCCTTCTCAGTCAGTCAGCCACTGAAACACACGCCATCTAAGTGCCAACTCCCACGGGCCCATCCAATGTGTCTGCATACAGTTCATTGATCATTTGGCTAAAATACAATGAAATTTATTGCTAAAAGTAACTTCAGGTCATAAACTTTCATATATTTTAAGTGTCTATGTGGCACAGTAATGTTTTTCTGCCAACAAATAATGGTACCAGTTTAAGGCTGATTTACTGAAACCTAAACCCACGGTTGATATAGTTTTAAGACCCACAGGTGAGGTGGCTAACCAAAAAAAAAGTGGATTTGACATACAAGGTTAGGATGTTATTATCAATTTATTTCTTGAAACACTGTTTTTTGGATGTTATTATCAATCTATTTCTTAAAACACTGTTTTATTTTGTTTGTATGTTTGTTTTTTCCATGAAGAACTATAAAATAAAACCTGGTCAGACATTTGTTCACAATGACAAAAGTAGATTCCTAAGAGAATAATTAATGTCTTATTAAATACTAGAGGCCCAATGCACGAAATTCATGCAATAGTAGGCCTTCCTTCCCCTGGCTGCAAGGATCTGCTTCCCTCTGGCACCCAGGACCCAGACAGCCCCTGTTTCATCTGGAAGGTCAGCTTCATGTGGAAGGTCATCCAGAAGGACATCCCGTCTAATTAGCATATTATGCTTTTATTATTATAGATGTTTCTTCACAAGCTAGGAAATGCCTGTGAAGAAACATCTATTTTGAAAATGCCTGCTCTGATTTTTAAATCTACATAAAATTATACTTAGATTTGGGGAGGAAATGTTTTATTGAAATAAAACTCTCTTTATATAAAAGGGGATAAGTAAGAAATGTTGTGAGGTAGTCAGAATAATGACCCTCAAAGGAGTCCACATGAATTTATTTCTAGAACCAATGGATATGTTACCTTACTTGGCAAAAGGGACTGGCATATGTGATTAGATCAAGAACCTTGAGCTGGAGGTATTATTTGGATTATAGCACAGTGGAAGAGAGAAAGGTAGAAGAGTCACAAAGACACAGAGATTCAACTTTGCTGGCTTTGATGATGGAGGGGGGGGGAATGAGCCAAAGAATGTGGATGGCCTCTGGAAACTGGAAAGATCAATGCAATGAATTCTCTTCTAAAGCCTCCAGAAAATGCAAACAAATAAGCAAAAAACACAAAAGAACCACAGTTGTGTTGACATTGATTTTAGCCAAGTGAGACCTATGTTGGGCTTCTATCTACAGGTTGTAAGGTAATAAATTTGTATTATTTATGCTGCTAATTTGTGGTAATTTGTGATAACAGTGATAGAAAACTAATGCAGTTATGCTAACCTTTCTTCTCAAAGTGGCAGATTAAATACTGTAAGTACTTATTCCTACTGCTTCCTAAAACACTGAAATAATAGCGAAATGTTAAAGGCTTAGCAAAGCAAAGAGGTAAGGAAAGGAGACAGTAGCAAAATAAAACTTGAAAGTCTGTTTTAAGGGCATATTTAGATAACAAAAAAATTATTGAAAAATAAAACTGTTATAGAAGAAATGAAAATCTTGGAAAAGAAATGAAATGAAATAAATGGACATAAACTGAAAGTCATAAAACTTAAAATTAAGAACGTCTTCAAGAATGTAGAGAAAAAGTACATAACTATAACAAAAGAGAAAATGTAAGAACATTAGAAAATCATTGCCAAAAGTTCCAACAGCCAAATAATGAAAATTCTAGAACGACAGAATAGAGAAAAATAGAGGGAAATAAATAAAAAATTAAGAAAACTGTCCAGACTGAAAAGACAGAGCAAAATGGACTAAACTTGACTCACACTTAGGCAGTAAATCTTGAAAGTTAACAACAGTGGGGAAGATTATAATATTCTGAAAGCTTTAAATTGAAAAGGAATTAAAACTCGAAGTAGTATCAGACATCTCAGTAGCAACATTAAAAGGTAAAAAAGAAAAAAAAAAACAATGTCACTGAAATGTTGAAGGAAAGTGATTTCTATACCAGACCAAACTATTAATATTAATTAGGAAGTACAGATTGATTATTTTAAAAATCAAAGTCTCAAAAAGTTCACTATCATATTTTTTATGAGAAGCTCCTGAAAAATGTGTTTAATGAAAACAAAGAAGTAAACCAAGAAAAGATGAAAACATATGTCCATTAAACAGGGTTTCTACACCAAGAATGCCATAAATGGAATTCCCTAGCATGATCCTAAAGGAAGATCCCAACACAATGGGAAAATTATCAAGACATATGGGCTCAGTCAGAGAAAGATAAATATCACATGATCTCATTCATTTGTGGAATATAATGAACAACATAAACTGATGAACAAAATCAGATCCAAAGACAGAGAAGCATCAATTAGACCCTGGTCAGCAAACTGCGGCTCATGAGCCACATGCGGCTCTTTGGCCCCTTGAGTGTGGCTCTTCCACAAAATACCATGGCCTGAGCGAGTCTATTTTGAAGAAGTGGCGTTAGAAGAAGTTTAAGTTTAAAAAATTTGGCTCTCAAAAGAAATTTCAATCGTTGTACTGTTGATATTTGGCTCTGTTGACCAATGAGTTTGCCGACCACTGAATTAGACCATTAAACTCAGAGGGAAGGTAGGGAGGGTGGAGGTAAGGGGGAGAGATCAACCAAAGGACTTGTATACATGCATATAAGCCTAACCAATGGAAACAGACACCAGGGTGGTGAGGGCATGAGTGGGGGGGGGGGGGGGGGGGAGGCATTGGGGGTATAAGGACACATATGTAATAACCTTAATCAATAAAAAGAAAAAACATATGGGCTCAATTGTTAGAGAACTTAAAGAAAACACTCATGGTTAATCTAATTAAAGCATGCTGTAACAGCATTGGAAATTTAGGGTAGGGTGGATGTGGTGGAGGTGTAGTGGGTAACAAAAGTTAAACAAAACAAAACCAAATTGGATTTTCATCTACTTCAGTTAAAAGCAAATAGATAATGTTCCCAAATGGAAAATCAAGAAGCAATTTAAGAATGGTTAGGGATTTGCATATAAATAACAGTTTGAACCACCCAAGAGGGCAGGGACTTCTCATATTTCTAGATTTAATTTAATTGAAAACAGACTAAGTGGACTACCTGAGAATTAGTTTTTTTCATTGTAAAATCTCTACCATATAGTTGTTTCGAAGATTCAAATAATGTGGGCAAATTACCATGCAAATGATTGACATGTGGAGCTGGGAAAGGATAAGCAGGAGTTATGGATGAGATTCTTAGTAAGCAGTGGAGAGGTGATGGGCCCTACTGTATTTGCTGTCTACAGTACTCATTGATCACACATAGCCCAAATATTCTGAAACAGTCAAGATTTCAAGACTTTTCAGGTAAGAAAATCAGAATTTGAAAAAAGAAAAAAAATATTCTACTAAATGATGAGATCCATCTTCTTTGAACTCCTCTAGGCCAGAAGCTGTAGGAACCTAGCTTTTAAAATTAATTCTGAGAGGTACCATGGGCATATGACATATCACAGAACTGGCCTGAGCCAAAGTTAGGAATATATTTTTTCTGTGAAACTCTTTCAAAAGAAGCAGCTGAACACTTTTTAAAAAGGTGACTTCTTATTTAAACAAAACAAGGATTTGTCTGTTGTACTTACTGTGGCTTTTGCAACACACTGGCTCAGCAAAGGAGAAGATGTTCATGAAGACACCTCCAAGAAATGCAGATCTCAAATAATATGCATTAAGTTCAGGTTCCATATTGCTGACGTGTCTCACCAATAAGGAGCCAAAATAAAAATTAACTTCAAGGATTGAATTGTGATGGATTAAATTATTACCTTTTAAGAGTTAAGAGTCTTCTGATAAACACATTGAATTAAGAAATATGAGTAATTAACTGTTGGGAAGTGGAAAAATGATGAACACCCTTTAAATATTAAACCCAATCATGATTTGAAAGTTATAGTTTTTATAAAACTGAAGTTGCAGTATTGAATACATGAGTTTATATTTTTGTAACCTAAATGACTTTATTCATTTAAATAATTATAAATTGCATGCCAGACAATGAAATTAGTTCTTACTGTATATATATATTTTCAATTACCATCAAACTAATTTCATTGTCTGGCATGCAATTTATAATTATTTAAATGAATAAAGTCATTTAGGTTACAAAAATATAAACTCATGTATTCAATACTGCAACTTCAGTTTTATAAAAACTATAACTTTCAAATCATGATTGGGTTTAATATTTAAAGGGTGTTCATCATATATATATATATATATATATATATATATATATATATATATATATCCTCCTATATAATAAAGGCGTAATATGCAAATTGACCATCACTCCAACACAAGATGGCCACCCCCATGTGGTCAAAGATGGCCATCCCCATGTGGACACAAGATGGCCAGCAGGGGAGGGCAATTGCAGGGGACCCAGGCCTGCAAGGGAGGGCAGTTGGGGGGGACCAGGCCAGCAGGGGAGGGCAGTTAGGGGCAATCGGGCTGGTAGGGGAGGGCAGTTAGGGGTGACCAGGCTGGCAAGGGAGGGCAGTTAGGGGCAATCGGGCGGGCAGGGGAGCAGTTAGGAGTCGATCAGGCTGGCAGGGGAGTGGTTAGGGGCAATCAGGCAGGCAAGCAGGCAGGCAGGCAGGTGAGCAGTTGGGAGCCAGCAGTCCTGGATTGTGAGAGGGATCCCAGATGGAGAGGGTGCAGGCTGGGTTGAGGGACACTACCCCCTCCATGCACGAATTTCATGCACCGGGCCTCTAATATATATATAATTCAAGCACAAGCACAACTACTGAAGTAGAGCTCACAGATGTGCCGTGTATCCAAGGTGAACTCTCTTCATAGTATGGAATGATAGAAAATTTCATAATACAAACAATGTGTAAGACACCTTCCCCATAATCTCCCTCTTCCTCCCACAGAAATAATCTATTAAGGTTCCATCTTGTCTAGACAAAGTGGCTCTTGAATAATCAGACAGCTAAATGCTTTTTTTATAGTATTTAAAGTCATATATATATGAATGAATTTAGAACAGCATAAGAATTTTTTTGAAAATTAATGATATATCCTTATTTTTCATTTGGTAAGTATTTGCAAAAGCATATTCACCTATTGCTGAAAAGGATGAGTAATATTTAAAATGAAGATAAGCATTATCAAAATAATTGTATTTCTTTTATTTACATCATTTTGATAAATAGAATGAAATATTTTATCATGACAGGAGCTACATACACCATAAAAATCCCATAAAAAGGGATTAGGTTGCAGTTGTTAAATAATTATTAAGTTCAATGAACACATTATATTTTGGTGGGCTGAAAACTTCCTTGGCTTAAGTTGACTTTTACTCTCTTTGATTTGAGTTCATACAAGTTTCTGAAATTGAAACACCAGAGGTTTATTTTTTATTCAATCAATAAAATGCGTAACATTTCACTGCTGAAAACCTGTCATGTGCAGAATGAACAAATATTACACAAAATCACTTTGATAAGAAGTCACCTCTTCTAAAATAGTTATTTCACCCAGTCACTTTTTCATATATGAAACTGCAATGATTTTGTGTGTAATGATCAGTGTCAAAAAAAATCAACAAAAGTAGAATAAAAGCAATTCTTTATTTTTATCCAAATATATTAGACTTTATAATTTAGTTAGTTTCAACAAAAACGTAGAGTCACCATATATCATCCAAACCAAGACACTGGAAGAGTGAAAGGGAGAGCTGTTAGTAATTACACAGGTACAACAGGACAAGCTGGGACTCTCGGGAACTCTTCACACAATGGGACCTATGATCAACTTAGCAATAGGGGTTAAACTGCAATTACATGCAGAAATCATATCTTTCCCATACATATGTGGTAAAAATAAAGAAATAGCATTCACTAAGATATATTAATTTTGGCAAGAGTGGTTGTTCTTTCTCATCCAAGTCTCTGTTTAAGTATCACTCCCTCCCTAAACCAGTAACTCTAAAATAATTACTATTTCACCCAGTCATTTTTTTCATTTTACCCTGTTTTCCTTTCCTCAAGTAATGTTACTATCTGAAACCATCTCATTTGTTTTTTGTCTGTCTCACAGTGGCCCTCCCCATTCTCCTACTGATATGCAGTGTTCAAATGGGCAGTGACCTCCTCTGACTTAGTCATACCCAAATCCCCCAGGAAGGAGAAATGCCTGGGACATAAAAAAACAAATCATGCAAAAAAAAAAAAAAAGTTAAATGAATTAATGAAAACCTTTGGAGAGTTTATTTTGGGGCCCATATTCTACTTGGTACTAAAGACAAAATAACTATCCAAATTAAACTATGGCTCTATTTAGTTTTAAGTGTTTGGGCTAAATGATCTATGCAGTTTCTTCCACTGGTAATAAATATACTTCCTCCCCCCCCCCAACTCCTCTTTCTGCTACTATTTCATTTCCTATATCCAGCAAAAAGGAAAGTTCAGAGATTAAGGGGTAGGGCAACCAGCTCTATTCACAGTGGATGGATGCTCAAGGCTGATCATTTTGCCAGTAACAATTCCCTGGTATATGTTTGCACCTACAGAATTTGGTTGATACAGAGGTAGCCAGAAGGTATTCTTGTAGTCAATGATTAAATTGTTGATGTAATAATTTTCCAATAAGGGAATTATCACAAGATTGCTAAAAACAGGAAATGATGATCGCCAAACCAGCCATTAAGGATTTGCATGTTAATGAGGACAAACAGATTAATTATGGGCAGAGTTACACTGCAATGTTCAAAAAGTTTTATAGGAAAATCCATTATGTTCTGATAAGGAACACTTATACATTTTCATTAAAATATCTGCATTCCAAATCTTTATTTTGTAGGTGTTCTGCTGAGCAATGGTTTGTTTCTGTAATGAATTATAATATAAAACCTTAAGGTTAAGAAATTGTACTGCTAAAATTATTTTTTGGTAGGCCAGGGATCCAATATACCAATGAAATCAATATTTAACCAACCAAACAATAACACCAAAATAAAATTAAAAAGAACAAATGCGAATGGGTAAAATACTTTCAATTCATCATATTTTAAATTCTCTCAAGTATATACAAAACATTCGTCACAAACTGAGTGACAGGTGTTGGATAGGATAGGTTCCCCAGGTGAAGAAACAAAGTCTGTCCTATTACAACAAATGCCATTACAAAAGAAAGGCTAAGAAGCCCTAACTGGTTTGGCTCAGTGGACAGAGTGTCAGCCTGCGGACTGAAGGGTCCCAGGTTTGATTCCGGTCAAGGGCATGTACCTTGGTTGTGGGCACATCCCCAGTAGGGGATGTGCAGGAGGCAGCTGATCAATGTTTCTCTCTCACTGATGTTTCTAACTCTCTATCCCTCTCCCTTCCTCTCTGTAAAAAAATCATTTTTTTATAAAAAGAAAGGCATAAGAAAAGAGAATCAGAAGGAACACTCTGTAAACTGTATCAATGTCTATCAGCTGTGCTGTACACCTGAAACTAACACACACAAAAAAATGTTGAATGGAAACCGTAATAAAAAAATAAAATTAGCCCGAATTGCGTGGCTCAGTGGTTGACTTAGAAACCAGGAGGTCATGGTTTTGACTCCCAGTGAGGGCATATATCCAGGTTGTGGGTTCGATCCCCAGTGTGAGGCGTACAGAAGGCAGCTGATCAGCGATTCTCTCTCCCTTTCCCTTCCTCTCTGAAATCAATAAAAATGTATTTAAATTTTTAAAATTAAAAGAAATCTCTGACAAAAAAGAAGACACTCAATTAGACATATATATTTAAAGCATAAATATCATCTTTTTCAGTGTATTATTGTGTCTCTGCAAGGAAAAATTATTGGTTTTTGAAATGACAGAAGTTTCAGAAACAAAGTGAAAATTGACTCAGTTTGAAACAGAGACCATTAATTATGTAATTTCACACATTCTCTGCATTCAGTATAACTTGGCTACTGACTATCACAATGATTCAGCATTTGTTCAGAGCTCACAGTTTTGTTAAATCATATACAAAACAGGTGTCCAGATTTTAATTAGTCCAGGAGAGGACCGATTCTCAAATTAATTTATCTTTATTTTCCCCCAGTACTAGCAAGTTTTAAAAATAGTAGAAAATCTTCAACATATTGATATGCTCTAAAATTTACAAGTTAAATATATAACGATTATATTTTGTCAGGGCCATAAATAGAACAGACTTGCGTGACTCCCTCATATAAAGTACAATTGAAAACCTTTCAGGACCTTAAACAGCAGAAAACATTAAATTAGATTTTAAAAATGACAAATAATTTAAGGCTAAAATATTTGGTATTAATAATTAATGCCAGTAGCCTTCCTAGCCTAATAAAGTAAACATGCACAAGAACTACAACTCTGAACAAAACATCACAATTTTATCAGATAAATATGTATGTATGCATGGGTGTGTTCATATATATATATGTATATATGTGTATATACATATACATACATATATATAGTTTTATCGCCCTGAAAGATATCTATTCATGTTCAGCTTATTTTACATGTTAGAAATGTCATGGAGAATACCACCCCTTTAAAATATATATATATATATATATATATATATATATATATATATATATATATATATATATATTTCCAGAATATACAATATAAATATACCATATATAAATCATGCCATAAAACTAAATGCAAAATTTGCACATTATTGCATGCATGATGTGATAATACATGCCCGTTAGTAAGAATTTCCTTATGAGGCCCTCCCTTCACAACGTTTGCTTTCTGCACAGTAGCAGTACTTGGGAAATAAGGCTTCTCAAATAAGCATATCTGACTGGGGAGGAAATGTACCTTTCGGATTCCTTAGAGAGGATTCCCTCATCAGCCAAATATTAGGTTATTACTAAATCAAACAGTAAATAATGCCTAAGAGGGTGTTTGTTATGTGAATCGATCAGAGTTCATTTTTCTTAATTTGGCTGGGAGATTTCCCTCCATCCTGGCTCCTCCCCCAGCCATCCTTTGAAGCTTTGGTGGCAGGTCAGCCACTGACTGGCTCATGGGATCAGACAACATCTTGGTGGCTTTAGATACCAGTTTTTCTTCTGAGTTGCCAGGAACTGAGCTTATTCGTTGAAGTTTCATGGGCAAATCTCCCAAGCTGTAGGCTTTTTCTGAGGTTGTAGAACTCATCCTCAAGAGTTTCCTGGGAAAGTCTTCTCTTCCAGTCATTTTCTGCAGCTTAGATGGAAGTTTTGTACTAATGTCATCTAGGCCATCTAAGCAATCCACAGAATTATGTCTTTCTTTGCTGTTAGTTATGGCTGGTGCTATTAAGGGGGATGACATAAGAAGCATTTCTTCCTGTTCTTTCACACTGTAAGGTGTGGTGGGGACTTCAAATGTTGCGTGGAACTGGGAGTAATCAACTTTAAAGAACCCTTCTTCTAAGGAAATTACAGGAAAAAAACGATGACCCCAAAGAACTTCATCTTCGGTGTATGATGTTCGAGCTTGACAAGTCATCCCTGCAAGCAAAAAAAAAAAAAAAAAAGTCCTTGATAAAATTTTATGCATAGTGGAAGCACAAGTGAAGCTAGTTTGAACTAAGGAATTTATCTTGGTTTCGTATTTAAGCTTTGAAATGTCCATCTGAGTAGAATAAGTAACAGAATATGTTAAAAGTTTTCATAAAGGTTGATAGCTTAGAGGCATATACTTTCTTCCAATGAAAAACATGGGGCACTTTCATGTTTAAAGGGTAATACACCAATAGCATACTTAATTGTTTATCCATAAACCAAAATAAAAGGGCATTGAATAATAGCAACAATAGCAACATATTTGTCTCTATAAGGAGATAAGTGTAGAAATTATATAATAATTTTCAATTTTTCAAGAAACAATGTGATATATGAAACAAACCTGCCTTTGAATCCAAACATCACCACTGTGTAAAGTTATGAAAGATATTTAACTGAGCATCACTTCTGTTGAATAAAACATGGAAAATAACACCAGCCAACAGGACAGCTCTGAGATTGAAATATAATAAATAACATGTACAGAAATGTAAAATATGTTGTATAATGTCTACACACAGTTTGTCCTTATAAATGACAGCAAAAATAACTAACCCAAATATTTCCTAAATAAATAAAAGTTGGGAAATATTTCTTTGTTAGATAATGGGAAGTCATTGTGGTAGTTTCATTCTTTTGGACCTTTAAGGCCAGGTGAACTTTTGGTCAAGTTATAAATCTACATGCTAAAATCAGTAATCTGGGCCATGTGATGTTTCAAGTTCTATTCCTGCTATAAAAATCTCTGAAATATATGCTGGATATCAAATGCCAAATTTTGCTATTTATTTATTATATCACTTGGACATTTACCTCATGCTAGTTTGTTTTACTCAAGTGTGTTCTCTTCATAAAGATATATTTAAAACTAGAGGCCTGGTGCATAAAGGTTGATAGCTTAAAGGCATATCCTGGTCTGCAGGATCAGGCTGAAATCAGCTTTCTGACATTCCCCAAGGGGTCCCAGATTGTGAGAGGGCACAGGCAAGGCCAAGGGATCCCACCAGTGCATGATCGGGGCTGAGAAGAGACGCAGGAGGTTGGCCAGCTGGGGAGGGACCACGGGAGGGCTCCAGGACATGTCCGGTCCACCTCACTCAGTCCCGATCAGCCGGACCCCAGCAGCAAGCTAACCTACCAGTCAGAGCATCTGTCCCCTCGTGGTCAGTGCACGTCTTAGCGACTGGTTGACTGGTCAACTGTCTGCCCCCTGGTGGTCAGTGCATGTCATAGCGAGCAGTTGAGAGGCCTTAGCATATTCATTAGCATATTATGCTTTGATTGGTTGAACAGATGACTGGACAATTGGACACTTAGCATATTAGGCTTTTATTATATAGGATAAGTTACTATTAAATCAGTCAACTTGTAAATATTCTTTGAAAACTTCCAGTCTTCACACAATGGAAGTCCATCAATAAATTAATAACATGTCAAATTTCAGTCTTATATTAGTCAAAAGACACAATTTCTCTAAGTTACAAAATTTACTACTTCCCTCTACCTTTATTCTCAGACTTCTATTAGAAGCTATTACAATGTAAAATGATAGATGAATCTTTAAAAAATGCATTTCTTCAATAATTAAGTATAATTTAAACAATGACAGTCTTTTGTCTTTCATTTCTATTCTCCTTCTGTCACTTTATAAATAATTTCTATTGTGTTTAAACCTGGAATAGTTTGCATAAAGGGACATTCTTTCCTTTTCCCCCCAACTAATAATTATACATACAATACTTAGAATAAAGTGCATAATTGAAAAGCCATATTAAAGATAAATCCTTCATTGATTCTTTCCAAAAATCTTGCCTTATATTATTATCAGTTATGTATCACCAAAGAATAAATGGTTGCCACTTATAATACTGTCTTTTTTTCCAGAAAGTTTTAAAAGAAACTTATATAGAAAATAAATACTTATCATATCTCAGGCACTATTAGCTTCTCTCTCTACATTATTTGTAATCTTCAATATTATCCTGATATGAAAATATTCTTACATCCATTTTTAAAATAAAGAATATGTTATTCAAATAGGTTAAGTATCTTGACCTTTCTTGGGAGCAGATCTAGAAAGTTGTAGAAAAAAAAGGTGTCAGTATTATTCTAGTTTCTGGGGTTGTTGTTGCTGTTTTTATTTTGCCACAATATATCTGTATTTTTGTTAGGAAACCAATTTTAAGGAACCTATCAGTTTAACTGTCATGGTAGAAATCTGATAGTGACCAAGTATCAATCTTGATAATCAATATTACATCAGGAATAGCCCCCAGAAATCTATCTCTATATATAAAAGCCTAAGTGACTATCCGACCATCCGACCGGCCAGTAGCTATAACGTGCACTGACCACCAGGTGGAAGGCACTCAATGCAATAGCTGCTGTGCTGCGGTGACTTGGCAGCTGTGGTTCTCGTGTGACACCCGGAACCAGAAAGGAGGGAGCCCGATTCCAGGGTGCGTCACCCAAGAACCGCCCTCTCGCAATCTGGGACCCACTCGGGGGATGTCGGAGAGCCGGTTTCAGCCGATCCCTGCAGGCCAGGCTGAGGGACCCCACCAGTGCACGAATGCATGTACCTATTTATATATGAAGATAACAATATTAGTTTTAAAAGTTTAGATCATGGATTTGTTCAGTTACTTCTACCAATAGAGAAAACACTGGAACAAAATTTAAATTCAAAAGTATAAGAATTTTATTACCAATTCTACTACTAAATAGCTTGTGAAAATTACCTAAAGCTCTCTGAACTTTGGTTTTCTCTTTTACAAAGTAGAGATAACAACAACTTCCTTTACAATGCTATTGAGAATTTGAGATAAGTGAAGAGTACAGAACAAAGCTTAGTATTTAGGCAATGCTCAGAAAATTACGACTACTGTGATTATCTAACTTCTGAAGTGATCACTTGCAATTCCTGTTCTTCCTGTAAATTAGTTATATTGAATTAACATAAGGAAAAATTCTGACATATTAGTCATTTGTCCCATATGAGAAATACAGAAAATTAAATTTAAAAATCACTAGATATCAAATAGCAACTCTCTTTTTTAAATGGTTAATTAAATATCCAAAATATTTTAAAATATAGAAAAAATGCATTACTTATATTTGCAACATTTAGAGTTTCTCAATGTTTTCCACCTGTTATCTCTGATAACATAATAGCAGGAGAGACTGACTGTGGACTCAGTGTATTGCAAAGGCCTGCAGCAAGCTGAGTAACTAAATCCATTATCATACTTTGGTAATTATCCCAAGAATATTTGCCAACACTTTAACCTTTGTTTGTTCTGCTGTTTCTTTTACACTTTTATTAGATATAGGTACACAAACATCAGACATTTCCGCTCTAAAAAGATCATAGTTTTTATACGTGGTTTCAGTTCAAAATACTCATATGCAATCAACCTCTGGATAATGACATGAAAGCATTAAAAGTTGGATAACAGGAAAAGGTCTGTGATGGTCACTCTGTAGTTTAAACAATGTGCTAACGTAACATGCAACTGAGAGACTACTTCGTTTTACGAGTTATCCCAAAAATGGTGCTAAAAAATACAAATTCCGATTGAGAAGATTTAACATATAACTGTTTTCTAAGAACATGTATGTATCATAGTGTTCTTCCTTCTAGAATGTGTTATTTTCTATTTCTTACTCTAACCCAAATTATTTTAAAATAATTCATACTTGGATCCATAATTGAAAATGTCACTGGAATAAAAATTAATGCAAAAAAATAGCATTATTCAAAGGGTACGATATGATGCATCACTTAACTGGCAATGCAACTGTTTGCATGTTTTAACCAGATTCCAGATTTGAACAAATGTGATGAAAATCAACACGAGCTCATCTCTGTGGAAACTGGCAAAGCAACAGATGTTGCTTCTGGAAATAGCTGGGACTTTTGAATCCTTATATGAAAAACATTTTTTGGGGGGAGGGGGGTTTATTCTGTGAACTGATTCATGGATAAAACCTCTATATATTATTGTTTCATCTAATTCATTCCAGTGTCAATATGTCAATCTAAGAGGACAGAAGCAATGTAGGCTAATGCCTTTATTTTTTACTTTTCCCTTTCCTGATTCTGCCTTTCCACCATGCTATTACATCCATCTATTGAACTGAGTCGAACGTTCATTCAAATACGAAGCCTGAATGCTTTTTAAGTGAACATGGCAAAGTGAGTTGTTATTTGACAAGTCCTTAATTCATCTTTCAGAATTCTTCTAACTCAGTATATTCTGGTCAGGGGTGGTACATATGTCGCCTACATGAGGTGAGTAGGTGATTGTTAAATACACTATAACCAGGCCAAGGGGGATGTCTGACTGCTGAGACACAGAAACTATCAAACAACTAATAGCTTCTGCACAGTGGAGGCCTTATCGTAACCTTACCATAGAAGGTGGGAAGTGAGAGAGAGATTGGGAGTGGGGAGAAAGGGGAGCCTAGGGTGGAGGTGAGGGGAGAGAGAGGATTGTCCTATAATGGTAGCTGTGTTTCATTATGTACGCTGTAAACAAAAGGAGAAAAAAAGCAAATCCTCAATTAAGTCATGTAATAATAATAATAGTTAATATCCCTTTAGGGCTTACTACGTGCAAGTGTCTTTCTAAGCACTTTTTGCATATTATCTTGAATCCTCAGAACAACTATGTATTAAGGGCTGATTTCATTAGTTTCACATGGACATTGTGACGATTAAATGAATATATATAAATTGCATGCACAATAAGTATTGGCCATCTTTTCCCATAAGAGTCCTTAAATATAGGCTATGTTACTATTCTACAAATTTCATTAACTCACACACCCACAAACACAACTCACACCTACAAACACAACTGCAAAATTCAGCCAAATAATATTTTGTTTTTATTCCTTAAATCTATCATTTTTGCTTATTTTTCTTCAACAGGGCAATTGATGAATAGCTTAGCATGCACAGTATGAGTTATATTACAAAGTAATTTTCTAGACTGCTCTGGGTATTGCTCTGAAGATTATTGAACAAGGTCTGTAGCTGTTTCTTCCCTAAAGTACTTTCAAAATTTCACCCAACCCCCAAGATATAATAACTGTAATGTTTACTTGGCATTCTCTGCATGATCTCTACTTTCTTGCACTGAAAAGAACCCAAATTTAAAAAATAAACTTTTTGAGGAAGCAAATGATACTTAAAAGAAATCTTGTTAAATAAAACATAAAGACACTGTGTATACCACTGTTCAATAACACTAACATTGTGACATCAGGCTCCTCAGGGATATAGGTTGCAAAGCTGCTAAGAATATATAATTGCTTCCAGAAACTTTACTTTTCAAATAGATGAAATCTCTTTTAAGCTCAATGTATACTGTTCAGATGCACTTTTAGAGAAGTTTCTGGCACAGAGTCAATCCAGTATTATCCTCTATTATTCACAAGCAGTTGTTCTTACCATGTGTTCTCATGTATCAGTTTGCTGTTATTGCTCAAGCTAGGTCAAAAAATTCTAAAAATAAATAAAAAATAAAAACAAGAAGGAAAACCCGATTATGTTTGTTAGAAAATCAAGTGTCAATAAGAAGTTTAGTAACAAATATTTCAAATGGAATAGTTTAGGTTTCTAAATTCTCAGACGAACAAAAGAAAGGAAAGCTGATTTTTAACCATGACCACTAGAACACTTTAGCTCCCAAAAAGGAAATAAGTGCAGGTGCTATAAGGGTCAAAGGCAGGTAGAAAATCCAACAGGGAATTCATGGTCATACTACTAAAAATGTGTTTGAAAGACATGGACTTTGAATATAAATTTGAGATTGTTCCTGTCTTAACCACACACTTTAAGTAAGACCTTGGGCATATTATTTCAGTTATCTGAACCTGGACTGAGATAAAATGTGGATAGTAATAAGGGATGATAATATGTAATTTATAGGTTTATTACAGTTATAAATGATATATTCTATTTCATGAGTATACTATATTACCTGGTAATAGCTACCAATAATTTTTTTTTGCTACCAATAATGGATAGCTATTATCAATCATTATTATTATTGAGGTTCCAATTAACTAAAAGGTCATCTTAGATATATGTCAATTCTTTAGTGATCACTTCATTTCTTAGAATCCACTTAAACAGATGAAGTTTCACCTTGTTAAGTTCTATTAATCTGATATACTAGACCATGTTGTCTATACTTATTTGGAGTACGAAAGAGGCCTATTATTACACACCGTATGAGCTGAATCGAGTCTAGCATTGTCGATCTGCCCTGCCCTGCACAAATGTGGCTGACTTCGCAGTAGCAACTACATCTCACAAAATAGATTACCTTCTGCTGCACTCCCTCTTGCTCTCCACTCTCACTTCATAAAGAAGTGTGACAGAACTTTCCCAGAATACTTTCAGCTGACTGCCTTCATTCCCCTAACCCCGAGGTCGGCAAACTGCGGCTCGCGAGCCACCTGCGGCTCTTTGGCCCCTGGATTGTGGCTCTTCCACAAAATATCACGGCCTGGGCGAGTCTGTTTTGAAGCAGTGGCGTTAGAAGAAGTTTAAGTTTAAAAAATTCAGCTCTCAAAAGAAATTTCAATTGTTGTACGGTTGATATTTGGCTCTGTGGACTGATGAGTTTGCCGACCACTGCCCTAACCTAACAATGGAAATGTCCCATTCTTAGCACTTGGTTTTCTCTTTGCCTTCATAGTATTTGCTGTAACATGCTTCCTTGCACTGCCAACTATAGAAATACTAGAGGCCCAGTGCAAAAAATTCATGCATTGGTATGGACTCGAGCAGCTGCCGGCTGCCAGCAGGGGCCTCCCTCCCTTCCCCTGGCCAGCCCCGCCCCCTGGTCGAACTCCCAGATGAACTCCTGGTCAAGGGGACAACTGGCATACTACACTTTTATTATATAGGATTAGCAACCTAAATTTATTCATGTTATTGTTTACTCTTGTAAAGTTATGACCTTTAGCTTCCAAAACATCTTAATGTCATAATGTCATAGCACAATGCAACCTAATCACTGTTGGGGAATACCCCATATTATAAGACTGACATTAGAAAAGATATTTTTCTAAGGAAAAATAATAAAATTCTAGCATAAAAGAAAACAGAGCATCTTTCAGATGACAGTGGAATTTATTTTTGGAGAAGATGATTCCTAGTTATAGAGAAGAAAACCGTTTGAAATACTGTCAGAAGCAACAACATATATGTAAACTTTCAAAAAAATGTTACATGTAAGTTACAATAATTAAATGTTTAGATTAATCCCTGTTTTTAAAAGATACTCCTAAAACGTTGCTTTAAAATATAAATTCATAACTATTTTGTGTGGTGTGATGGTGGAAATAGGTTGAAATCCTACTCTCCCCTACTGTGATGGCATAAGAAGGTATGGCTAAGTAACTTTCAAACTACGTTATATTGAATCAAAATAAATAAATAAATTGAAATAAGAAACAAACAATAACCCCCAAAATTACTATCATGTCTTCCTAGTTCCTTCAAAATCTAGTTCTAAGTTATCATTACATTTTATCTCTTCAAAAAACCTTAGCAATAATAATCGTAACACATGGTAAACAACAGCAGCCAGGTCCTAAGTATTTTGAACTATGTATGTTATTGTATCATTCTCTCCACCACTCTAAGAAGTATGTACTCTTCTTTTTGCTCATATGACAGATAATAATACTGACATATCAGGAGGGGAAATACCTTGTCCCATGATATATGACAAGAGATGGTTGTAGTCAAGAAATACACTCAAGCCCTCCAATTCCAGAGCCAGCTTTTTTTTTTTTACCTCTATTCTATTCTGCTTCTATTTCTTGGACAATTTTCCCATTAGTAACTATTGTTTTCCATGCACATTTCTTGGTCCATGCTGTTTCAATGGCTTGAAATATCCTCTTCCATCTCTCCACCCATTGACATAATAATTCATATTCAAAGCTCAGATCATATGCTTTTAATTCTATGGTTTAATTTTAAGTTATTGACTTTTAAATACATCACTGTCATGCACATATGTGCACATGCACAGGCACACACCCCCACATTCCTCACTATCTAGGTTCTGTACATGTCTCAATGACATAACAATTAAATTCAATCAGTATTAGTAGTTAAGATTTATTAATTTATGAAACATCTTTGTTCTGACAGGCACTCTCCTAGGTGCTAAATTATAAGGTGCCATGGCAATGGAGGGGAAAAAAAAGGATAAATCCTTTCAACCTCCATGTTCAAACCTAGTCTTGAAAATGAGTAATCGTTAGCCACACAGTCCATATCCACAATGTGAGAAAAACACATTCTGAGGTGGGGAAAGACATTTATACACATTTCATTGTACAACGTTCCTATTTGTTCATTCATTCAATACATTTTTGTATTCATTCAATACACATACATTTTTTTGCTTGCAGGCTTAGAATGGAGCCTGAATAAATACATTTAAAGCAGTGGTCGGCAAACTCATTAGTCAACAGAGCCAAATATCAACAGTACAACGATTGCAATTTCTTTTGAGAGCCGAAAACCGACTTCTGCGCATGGGCCACGAAGTTTCAATCGCACTGTATGTGCGTGCCCGCACGTGGTATTTTGTGGAAGAGCCACACTCAAGGGGCCAAAGAGCCGCATGTGGCTCGCGAGCCGCGGTTTGCTGACCACTGAGTTAAAGAATCATGTTGTATTAAGAACAAGCTCTTAAGGGAGCTCTTATCCACCTTGGCGTCTCTAGTATCCAACATTGTACTATGTATCAGATACTCAATGAAGTCTTGGGGAGAGACAGTAGGAGGATTGGAAGAAGAGGAGGAACAGAAAGGTTAAAATTGACTGTTCAGGAGATGTTAACTTCTACACACACACTTTAGCAATTCATTTACCACCAGCAGTGATTGTCATTGGCAAGGAATATAATTATTAATGAAGTAGATATGTGTAATATGTCCATCTTAAATATTTTCTATTAGATGCCCAGTGCATGAATTCGTGCACCAGTGGGGTCCCTCGGCCTGGCCTGCAGGAATGGGCCGAAACAGGCTTTCCAACATTCCCCGAGAGGGTGCAGACCAGCACCGAGGGACCCTACTGGTGCATGATTGGAGCAGGGGAGGGACTGCAGGAGGGCTCCAGGGCATGTCTGGACCATCTTGCTCAGTCCCGATCGGCCACACCCTAGCAGCAAGCTAACCTACCAGTTGGGATGTTTGCCCCTTGGTGGTCAGTGCACATCACATCACAGTGAGCAATTGAGCGGCCTTAGCATATCATTAGCATATTATGCTTTGATTGGTTGAACCACTGACTGGACGACTGGACACTTAGCATATTAAGTTTTTATTATATAGGATGCTTTCAAGGAGATGATCAGTTCTACCCATGAACTCCAACATTGGCTTTGAAACATATATACTAAAAGTTTATTTTGATCAGTAAGTAGGGGGGAAATTCTCAAAATAAATGATATATAATCACTCTATAAAATATGAGTAACTCTTGCATAAAGAAGCAAGACACATTTGCTGGTAAGTTGCATTCAAAGATAACCAGTTGGTTTATAATTTCACTTTTGTAAAATTATATACCAATAAATGTATTGTCTACATACATTTACTGGAGAGGTTACATTTATCTGCATTTAACTATTAAATCACATGATAACTAAATTAACTGCATATTATGATATACTTGCATAGTTGATCTCTAGTTAAACCTATTTTTGGAGAAATTTCTATCTCTCATGAAGCTATAACAGATCACTTTATGAAATAAGCTTACTTTTTAAAAACAAACATACTTTTTATTGATTTCAGACAGGAAGGGAGAGGGAGAGATATATAGGAACATCAATGATGAGAGGGAATCATTGATTGGCTGCCTCCTGCATGCCCCACACTGGGGATGGAGCCCACAACCCAGACATGTGCCCTTGACTGGAATTGAACTCGGGACCATTTAGTCTGCAGGCCAACACTCTCTCCGCTAAAACAAACCAGCTAGGACAGGCTTACTTTTTATATAGGCTGCTACATCTTTTTAAATCACTAACTAAAGCTCTTTCATTAACATCTTCTTTGCAGAAATTCACATACATTTTTTTGCTTGCAGGCTTAGAATGGAGCCTGAATAAATATTTGCAATTCAGCAGTTGTTCTGGTTCTATGCTTTTCAGGGAAAGGTCAGAGCATTTTGCTTCTAATTTTGCTGTTATGTTATTTTTGAGCCTAAGTGAAAAATAAAGTCCATATAAATTTATGAGAACTATTACTGAGTGTTTTTTATTTTAGATGTGGAAATGCCACATCACAGCAATACTCACAAATACATGATATTTTAGTGCATCTATTTTAAAAGAAAAATGAATGATTGGTTAGTGCATGTAAGTCTTATGAAAGAATTTTATTTTCTGCCATCATAAATAAGTATTCAAAAGTCAAACTATTAAGTGTTTCCCAAATTACATAATTTCTCATCTTCTTAGATAGTTTTTTAATTAAAAATATCTCAAAAAAAGGCAAAGATATAAAAATGCTGAGGAAAATATCATATGAAATGCAAACAGTAACTTCCTTAAATTTGACATTTGCAGAAAGCAAATAATCAAACTCTGTAGGTTTATGTTAAAATGTAGCTCAACTCCTAAGGCAGTCTAGATATTCTCCCAGGTTTCAAATGACTAATGATCTGTCAACATGCATTCTGTTAATGTAGAGAACCAAGGTCTAAGGGTAAAATTCTCAGCTGGCCGGGTGACTTTCTGGGGAAATTTTATCACATATATCGTTGCAGGATGTCATATAAGTTACTAGCAGAATTGTTTATTTCATATAGATGATACTAAGATATACAACATATAAAACTGCTTAATATCCAAAGGCTTATTAATGTTGCAAAAGTAATGCAGCCAAGTTCTAATCAAGAAAGTTAGGGGGGAAAAAAGAGGTAAGGCAGGTGAGTTAATCCACTTAGAATATTGTAAATCAAACTTCCCGGCCAGATGCCCACTTAGGAATTATAAGATAGAATTAATAACTGGTATAGAACAGACCTATTTGGTGGCCACAGGTATCAATTTTGTGTTGTTCATAATTAGATACTACAGTTTATATAGTCTACCAATTTTAACAGACTTTTCAAAAAACAAATGCAAATAATTACGGGAAAATAGCTTAGTATATGCAGGTATTTTACTTCAAGTAATATCTTACTCTGCCTGATAAACATTCCAGAAGTTAACAAATTAATATTTCATTTGATTGACCTAAAAATACAAATACTGAATTGTGCTTGATTAAATCCTCTTTCATATATATATATATATATATATATATATATATATATATATATATATATATGTATATATATATACACACACACACACACAAACACACACACACAAACACACACACACACACACACACACACACACACACACACACACACACACACACACACTAGTGGCCCGGTGCACAAAATTCGTGCATATTAAAAGGGAATTAATTAGAGGAAATATTTTAATATTGCTATTTGCCCTTTCTCTATAATAGAAGTATCAGAGATGAAAAAAATTAGTAAAATGTATATGAAAATCTCCCTCCTGTCAGAGTCTGGGGCGTGCTGCAGGACCTAGAGTCAAGTCCCCGCCCACCACCTGCACACGCTTTGAAAACTCAAGAGACCCAGACCCAGCCGGCCCCACCCCCATTGGGTGAGACCCAGATCTCGCCAGCCCCACCCAACAAGCCCCTTTGGGCAGGGAGCTCAGCCTCAGGTCCCCCAGCCTGGCACCGGGTGGGGGGCGCAGTCTCAGGTCCCCCATCAAGCCCCACTGGGCAGGGCGTGTGGCCTGAGGTCCCTCGCCCCGGCCAGGCACCATGCAGCCTCAGGTCCCTGCTGTTGGATTGTGACATTAAGTCGTCCCAGCTAATTTGCATATTCCTCTAATATATATATTCCAGACAGGGAAGGAGCAGGAGAGATAGATAAAAATATCAATGATGAGAATCATTTATTCTGCTGCCTTCTGCACTTTTGCATGCCCCCTACTGGGGATCTAGCCCCCAACCCAGGCATGTGCCCTGACCTGAATCAAACCATAATGTCCTGGTTCCTGGGTTGATGCTCAATCACTGAGCACAATGTCCAGGCATCTCTTTCATATATACTGACATAAAATTATCCAAAATTATTCTGAGACTGTTTCATTCACTAATTCATGTCTTTATTTAACCAAATTTCTACAGAAAGAAATGACAGAAATTTTCATTTGGGGGATGAGTCAAGAATAATAGAACTATTTTAAGTGAAATAAAAAGAAAAAATATTGAGGTAATGATTTTCTTAAAAATGGGAATGAAAGCTAATTGGCAGGCTAGTTGAGAAGTTTTATTTCAGATATATAATTATAAAGTAATTTAGATAATCCATAACAGTACTATCATCTAATAGCTACTGCACATATATTCTAGAATTTATGCTACAATATTTAAACGAATTATTTTGTTTTCAAATTTCCTGTGGAATAGTTACTATCTTCTTTTTTTACATGATAGACTTGTATCTAAAAAATGGGCAAAAGATCTGAACAGACATTTTATCAAAGAAGATATACAAATTGCAATTGCTCATAGAGAAAGTTGCTTGACATTATATGGCATCAAGGAATTGAGAATGAAAACGCTGAAAACAACAAATGCTGGTGAGGATGTGGAACAACAGGAATTCTCATTCATTGTTGGTAGAAATACAAAACGGTACAGCCACTTTGGAAGACAGTTTGGTGGTTTCTTACAAAACTAAACATGCTATTACCATCTAATCCAGCAATTAGGTGCTTTAGAATTTACCCAAATTTGTTGAAAATTTAATGTCCACACAGAATCTAACACAAATGTTTATAGCAACTTTCTGCATAATTTCCAAAACTGGAAGCAACCAAAATGTCTTTCAATGGGTCAATGGATAAACAACCTGGTATATATCAATACAAAGGGATATTATTCAATGGTAAAAAGAAATGAGCTATCAAGCCACGAAAAGCATATGAAGTAAGCTTATCTGCTTCTTCCCTCAAGTAATACATCATTTTCTTAACCTTTCTATGACATCAGTTCTTTAAGTACATATAATATCTAATAAATGGTAGAAAAAGTAGAGCTTATGATAAATACTATTATACAAGATTTAAGCCTATGCTAGTTAAGAGCATATGCTAGGATCTTAATGAAGGAATGTTTCTATTATCATAAAAGAAAGGGAAAAGTACATTTGCTATTTTTCAAGAGAAACAGAAGGTAAACATTCAAAACTTCAATCTGCCAGAGGCAGATTTAACACGATACTTATGAAGCTTAAGCTTCAAGGACTTTCACTAGCAGGCAATTTTTCCATTTTCATAACTTTGATTTCATAATGTTGTATTCGTTTTTCCCCTTAAAGAGAACGTTCTAAATGATGGAAGCATTCATCCCTGCCTAGATTTGCTCCTGCAGAATGGAATAACGTAATCAAAGCCAGGTTCACAACTTAGACTGTAGGCACAGTTAAAAAGATTTGCCATGACTTTGAGAGATTATTTTATAATTCATTGGTTCTTGATATTGATTAACTTTGGAAGGAGATTATACATTCTGTCTACCTTTTACAGACATTTCCCATTTCACCTCCAGTCCACAGCTCATTCATAGAAATTGGCCACTGAACGCTATTTCTTAACCTGATCTCATGTGCCCCATGCCCAGTCCGCAAAGCTAGTCCACAGCACCTGGCAATTACCTTGACCTTCCTCACATTTCCATTCTTCTCTTTCCTGGAGGACTAGATAAATGTTGCAGACAAGGAGTCTTTGGTACTCTACATTGAGGGAAAATTGTACTTATCACCTGAAAAAAAATGTGTCACTCCACTCAGTGGGTGGTAAGTTATGTGTTTTATCATAGGCTTGACACTGTCTGATAGTGTTTTGCAGAAATCACCTTGACTGCTCAGGGCAAGACTGAAGCAGGTACAGCAGTTGGTAATGAATGAGAAGTTGTGGTAAAAGACAACCACCAAGCAAGTGTTTGTGAAGATGCATCAAAAAGATAATTATTTAAAAGGCAAATTTAATAGGACTTGACAACTGATTGGATTTAAAAGGTGAGAAAGACTGGAAACCAACCATTTCTTATTGTTAGAATGATGAAAATGGCCATGCCATGAAATTTTACTTGTACTTCGTGTAAGAAAGGGAAGATTAAAATAATAAATTAAATCATATCATTTTGTTTTCTTAACTTTAGAATTAAAATTGTCAGACAGTTTTGTACCCTCGAGCCTGCCAATTTATAGTCCTAGCAGCCAGGAGCATGAAAGAAATAACCATCTTCATCTAATCATTAAACGAAGAATAATACTTCATGCTAAACTGTCTCTTCATTCTGCTAAGCTCAAAGGAAATGTTATGACCAAAATGTCACCTCAAATTCCATTTCTATATCTGGCATTAATTATATCTTCTTTGTTTTACTCCTGGTCAGACAGAACACTGGCTGGGTCTCAGCCAACTAATCAGATTAAAATAAAATACATGACGTGCATCTTAACACAATTGTTTCTCCAAAGCTCCTTTCTGAACACATAGGATCAATAATCTTGAAGTGATCTGATGAGGTTAAAATATAGTTTTAATGGAACTCATTAACTTTCCTATAATTAATAGGAATCTGTTGGAATGCAGCCATAATTCACTATTCTTTTCCAGGAATATCTGAGCAAAATAGGCAAAGAAAATGTACTTTATAGTCTGGCCAGTGTGGCTCAGTGGTTGAGTGTTGACCCATGAACCAGAAGGTCACGGTCAAGGCACATGTCCATGTTACAGACTCGATCCCCAGTAGGGGCCATGCAAGAGGCAGCCGATCATTGATTCTCTCTCATCATTGATGTTTCTACCTCCCTCCCTTCCTCTCTGAAATCAATAAAGATGTTCTTGAAAGTAATAAGAAAAAGAAAATGTATGTTATTAAGGACTTTGATGAGACAAAGAATTATGCTTATTATAAGATGAATAACCGTATGGCCTGAGCAGTGCAATTGAAGAAACTCAGAATACTTTGAATTAGAAAGGACTCAGGAAATATCATCTAAAATACCAACTGTATCAAAGAGGGAAACTGAGGTACAGAGGAGTAACCTCCTCTATATATGCCAGCATTAACTATTTTTACCTATGACACAATTTTGTTTATAGATGATGTCAACACCAGAAAAGTAAAACGGGAACATGGGCTCACTGACCACATAATTTGAATACAATCTAAATCCCAGCTTTAAAAATGAAGAGTTGTGATCTTGTCTAAATTATCTAGATTAATTTAATTCTCAGTATAATTTTTGTTACATTCTTAATTACCCTTTATTTTAATTAATAGCTCAGGTTGTTAGAAAACGTGAAGGGAATAGCCATCTGTCTCTTTCCCTACTGCCATTTAAAAACAGTATCTGTATTTCAGTCCTCAGCTTATTCTGAGGTCCTACCAGCTACACTGACCTCTACTTAACTAGGGTAAGGAGACAAGTAACAGAACTACGAGGAGGAATGAAAACATACTATTGCACAGTTATTTTTAAGTTTATTAATGTAGACCTAAATATTATATAAAATCTATTATATATGCAAGCATACCTAGCCTAGAGCATTTTTTGCTGTAATGAAATGGTTATGTAAATTCTACTTTCCCACTGACTTTTGTTTGAAGAACTTAAACGAAATATTTTACCCCTAAATCTATCTAGTAATTTAGAGAAAAAGTTATTGATTTTGAAAGGATATAAGGTTTCACATATCTGAAAGAATGAACAAGAAGAGAGAACAACAAGAGATTTTCCACTTCTGTCAGAGGGAGAACTGTCACGCCTCCACCTAACCTTTGCTTCCCTTTAGAACAGAATAGCCTTTCACCTGAGCTAAGATCCTATGTGAACTGCTGTTCTCCTTGCCATCTCCATGATGACATCTCTCAGCCCTGACTGAAATTCATGATTATAAATAGGTGGGCCAAACAGGTTTCATCTCTAGTCTAGTGGACTCATGAGTCTAGCAAAGAATATATTTTTAAATACAACATTTCATTGAAGTTTGATAAATTTTATTCCAGGGTCTTTTGGGACACGGAGCTGATGCATTCACCATGGTCATTAGAAGTCCAGGAAAGTGAAGCTTTCCAAGGCAGGTAAAGAAAGAGTAAGCTGGGGGGAAGACTGTCCCAGGCCAAGAGATCTGCATACCAGAGGGGAAGTCAGAAAGCACCTCAAGTATACATTGAAGAAAACCACTTATGGATAAAGAAAGAATACAGGGATGAGACACCAAAAAAGAAGGAAGGGATGAGACACCAAAAACATAAACAGTGACCAGGTCACGGGAAACCATGAAACCATAGTAAGCAGATTGAACTTTAAGGGAAATACATAAGCATTGAAGTATTTTAAATGTATTATATATCTGGCAAGTGATCACTTTTGGATTTATTTCCTATTAAACTTTTTGCTTTTATAGCCTCTGAACATGGTCATCTTCACATGTGCTTTACAAGATCCCTTTTCTGCAGACCTTATTGTTAAGTGGTTGCTTTGGCCTGCATGTCCTGGAAGGTTAACTAGAAATGTGTTTGTTACATAAGCTGTCATCTAGTGATACAATCCTTCATATGGCTCTTGCAACATCCTTTTCTTGTGGCTGCATTTGGCTTCTTGGTTTCCATACATGACAATTTATACTTATGGTCTATTTCATGTGATTTAAAAATACACACTCTTTTCCCATTTTGTAAACGCATTTACATTTTTCTCAGGAGAAAGAGTATCATTGCAAGAAAGAGCTGTATCTTAAGCTTCTTTTTTTTAGACCTCATTTTCATAACCATGAGCCATGTCATGACCCCAAGCCAAAAATTTATTCAGTGCCTTTGCTGCTATGATTATCCCATGTATTTCTCATGATATGACTTGACACAATTACCCATTGCCTTGGTCACACCTGCAGTAATACAGCTTTTGCAAGTTTGTGACTATGGTCTATAGGAATCTACATCTGTTCTGCTTTATCTCATTGCCTTTGGAATTTCTAGATGGCTTTGCTTAAATTGATTTAAATTGGCCCAGTTTGTCCCATCTGAAATTTGTCTCTATTATTGGATATTAATAATAACATTTCTACTTTATTTTTAATAATTTTTAATTTTTCAATGATAGTTGATGTACAATATCACATTAGTTTTAGTTGAACAACAGAGTGATTTGACATTTACATAACTTACAGAGTGATCACTCTTATATACCTAGTACCCACCTGACACCATACTATATTATTGATTATATTCTTTATGCTGTACTTTTTATCTCAATGACTATTTTGTGACTACCAATTTGTACTCCTTAATCCCTTCACCTTTTTCACCCATCCTCACAAATCCCCTCCCATCTGGCAACCAATCAAAATATTCTCTGTGTCTATGTGTTTGTTTCTGTTCTGCTTGTTAATTTATTTTGTATTTTAGATTCCACATATACATAAAATAATATGGATTTTGTCTTTCTCTGTCTGAATTATTTCACTCAGTACAATACTCTTTTTAAGTCCGTTATATTATTGCAGATGGCAAGATTTCATTATATTTTTAAAAAATTTATCTTTATTGTTGAAAGTATTACAGATGTCATCTTTTTTTTTTTTTTCCATTGACCATCTCCACCGTGTGCCTGCCCCCTCCCCAGGCCTTCACTGCACTATTGTATGCATTCTTGGGTTATGCATATATGCATGTAAGTCCTTTGGTTAATGTCTTAAGCTTCTTATAGATTACTCACTGGTTTTGTTTCAGTGGTAGACCCTCAATGAACACTTGCCTTTTAAATTACTTTGCAAGAACTAAAATTTGATGCAGTGTGACTTTGAAATTTTATGCATTCAAACCTTTGTTGGAAAGAAGGGCTGATGATTAATATTTAAGGATACTGACATGAGTATTTTGATAAATAAATATTAATAAAAATAGTATTACAGTAATATAATATCAAGTGTAGAATAATTTAAAGCCGAATAGATTTTTCTTAAATTTATATCCCTTTAAAAACCAAAGCGAATAAGCCAAGTACTGCACACCAATATCTTTTACTTTAAGAAGGTAGCCCTTTTAAAAATTCACTCATGCAATTCAACAGTTATATGATGAGTGCATCATTTATGCTAAACATTAAAAGATAATGACAGCAGAGAAAAATAATTGACATAAACCCCCTTATTCCACAGAGATCATAGCCTTATACAGAAGACAAAATTATAAATAAATAAGTCACAAAAAGCAACATGAATAAAACAAAAAGGTATGTATAAATATAGACACAACAGTAAATCTAATCAATACTGGACATTGTGGATGAGAGGAGAAACACTATTCATAGGAAGCAATAAATGAATTAGTCTTGTAATACACATGTAATTTATATGATTGAGAAGGGCAATATAAGACAATGAATGGATGTACTCAAGAGCTAATGAAGGCAGTGAGATTCCAGACAGGAGATTACATGTAAGGATGTAGGCATTAAGATCAATGAGGTTACCACATTACATGCTTGAAAAATATTTGTTGACTGAGAAAAAAAAAGAATGAGTAAATAAAACCATGTGTTATTGTTGGACTTTGGTCATTGACAAGATACGGGAAGAGAGAATATGGGAAGTTTCTATGGAACTCCTTTAATTTATCCTGACCTTTTTTCCACTTCTATGTTCTAATTCTGTATCAACATTAACTGTTCCTTATGGTATCATTGTCTTTTATTTTTCAATTATTATTTATATTATTACATTAATGTATAGAAGTATATGACTAAAAGTCAACTCTGTTGCATATGTATGATTTATACACCATACTTTTTATTACTACTTGACCAATATTATTTTTCAATATGAATTATTAGAAACAACTGTAAAAATGAATATAATAGTATTATGTACTTCATTAAAATAACATCTTTCATATTGGAAAATAAATTAAATCTTTAATATTTTGACAAAATATCCATTCTAAAGCAACAAGAGTGCCATCTGTGGTGTGGTTCTGCTATCAGATGCAGATTCTCTTTTTCTTTTTTGAAAGGTTTTGGTGCTGGTTACTGTAAGCTTTCTTTACTTTTTAAAATTTATCTTATTTTATTTACTTTATTTTTCCATCACCATTCATCCCCTCTGTGCCTTGTTCTATCTCTACCTATCACCCCCAGCCATCACCACACTGTTGCCCAAGCCCATAAGTTCTCTCTTGTTTTGCTTTCTTTAAATGAGAAAGCCGTTCCTAAGAAGGTGAAAATATAATTAATAAAAAAATTTTATATTCCTCTACAGAAAATGATTTATAGATAACTAGATTTAGAAAAGGTACTGGTAAAATCTTTTTTAACAAAATTGTCAACTTCTAAAGCTTTGCAGTAGATTATTTTTGAATAATCAACTGCCTACTAATCTACCCACGAAAATAATGTATTTCAAGGAAATATACATTGTTAATGTTTTTGACTCCTGTATTCAGGCTATGACTTCTCAACACATTTTCACACACACACACACATACACTCACACACACACACACACACATACACACGATCTTAGGCTTTTTGAAGAATTGGCTCATTCCAGATCTTAGATAATAAAGCACAAAATAAGACTCTTACATCTTGTGCTGAAAACTGTTATAGTCTAGTGGGTTTGTGTAAAAAGGACACAGGAAGCAGGCTGATCTGATTAGTACTGATGAAAGATGAGGAATTTCAGTATGAAAAAGCATAACAATGCCCTGACCTGTGTGGTTTAGTGGGTTGGGCGTTGTCCCATGCACCAAAAGGTTGCCAGTTCAATTCCCAGTCAGGGCATATGCCCAGATTATTGGCTCAATCCCCAGGAGGGGGTATGCAAGAGGCAACACATTCATGTTTCACTCTCACATCAATGTTTCTCTCCTTCTCCCTTCTTCTTTCTCTAAAAAATATCTATAAAAAATCTTCAGCAAAAGAATAAGTGCAATTAATAGAAACAGTATGTATAAAAAATCATGAGCTCAAAATGACACTTAAAAACTTATTTCCCAAGAGAGATAGATATAGATATAGATAGATAAAGATATAGATATATATAGATAGATATAAAGAGAGATGAAGTGTTCAAACAAAATAAAAGAGAAAAATAAAATCTCTGTGTATATTTTTAAATCCTCACCTGAAGATATGTTTTTATTGATATTTAGAGAGAGAAGAAGGTAGAGAGAGAGAGAAACACTGATGGTTGCCTCCTTTATGTGCCTCTAGCGGGGATCGAGCCAGCAGCCTAGGTATGTGTCCTGACCAGGAATCAAACCCACAACCTTTTGGTATATAGGCTAATGCTCCAACCAACTAAAATACCCAGTCAGAGCAAAATATGTGGTATTCACTGGAGGTAGCTAGAGTACTAACCTTTTATTATAAAAACTAGAGGCCCGTGCACGAAATTCTTGCACGGGGGAGGGAGGTTGTCCCTCAGCCCGGCCTGCACCCTCTCCAATCTCTCTCCAATCTGGGACCCCTTGAAGGATGTCCTACTGCTGTTTTACAGGGATCGGGCCTAAACCAGCAGTCGGACATCCCTCTTGCAATCCGGGACTGTTGGCTCCTAACCGCTCACCAGCCTGCCTGCCTGCCTGATTGCCCCTAACCACTCTGCCTGATGGCCTGCTCACCCCCAAATGCCCCCCCACCAGCCTGATCACCCTCAACTGCCCCCCATGCCAGTGTGCTCGCCCCCAACTGCCTCCCCTGCCAGCCTGCTCACCCCAAACTGCCCCCCACCAGCCTAATCACCTTCAACTGCCCCCCATGCCAGTGTGCTCACCCCCAACTGCCCCCCCTGCTGACCTGCTTGCCCTCAACTTCCCTCCCCACTGGCCTGCTTGCCCCCAACTGCCCCCCCTGCTGGCCTGCTCACTCCAAACTGCCCTCCCCCCCCGCTGTCCTGATCACCTCAACTGACCCCCACTGATGGGGTGAGGGACTGAGGGCTGTTTTCAGGCTGGCCACACCCCCTTCAGGGTGGGGGTCCCCACTGGGGTGCCTGGCCAGCCTGAGTGAGGGGCTGATGGCTGTTTGAAGGCTGGCCAAGCCCCCCAGCGGGGACCCTCACCCCATGGGAGTGTGGCCAGCCTGGGTGAGGAGCTAAGGTCTATTTTCAGGCTGGCCACACCCCCAGGCGACCCAGGCTCCCAGGCCCTCCTTTTTTTCTTTTCTTTCTTTTTTTTCAGCACCTCCTTGAGCGGAGGCCAGGGCCAGCTGGAAGCAGGTATCTGGGATTTATTTATATTCTATAATTGAAACTTTGTAGCCTTGAGTGGAGGTCAGGGCCAACCAGGGCCAGGGGAAAGCTTGGCTTCCTCCATCGCCAGGGGCAACCCAAGCCTCCTGCTGGCTCCAGCTCAGTGGCCGCTGCCATATTTGTTGGGTTAATTTGCATAATTGCTCCTGATTGGCTGGTGGTGTAGCGGAGTGATGGTTAATTTGCATGTTTCTATTTTATTAGTGTTGATTGGTAGTTAAAGGGAGAAAATTAAATTTCAGGGTGTTACAGACTCTCAAAATTTATATATCAAATACATAAAATACAGTAACTTAGAATGTGACTGTATTTGAAGACAGGGATTTTAAATAGAGAATCAACATAAAATAAGTTCATAAGCATGGGACTCAAAGCCAATATGACTGCTATTCTTATAAGAGACAGAAAAACCAGGGATTCACGAGCATTTAAGGCCACACTGACAAGATTGCCATTTGCACACCAACGAAAGAGACCTTAGGAGAAACCAAACATGCTACATCTTGGTCTTGAACTTCCAGACTCCAGAACTTTTCAAGGGTGTTTTTAAACCATCCAGTGGGTAGTAATATGTTGTAGGAGTCCTAGGTAACTAATACACAGGGTAACTAAAAAACATTAAAGGTAAATTATTTTTACACTGTGATTCCAGATAATAAATTGTAAAAGAAACAGTAAAATTATAAAATTACCACCATTTTGCAATTCCAAATGAGATATATGATTCAGGCAATAATTATCAATGGATACTAAAATCATACAGAGAATTGTTAATGGAAAAATGTACAATGTAAGAACCTGGCTGCGACCAGGAGGATTTTTTATTATATTTATTGGGGTGACATCCTACCTAATAATAGACAAATATGCAAATTGACCATACCTCCAACACACCCACAAGCCACACCCACCATCCAATCAGAGCGAGCATGCAAATTAACCCAAACCAAGATGGCTACAGCCACAGAGAGCATGGTTTCCTAGGTAACAGAGGAAGCCAAGCTTTCCGCCTGCCCTTGCCAGGCCTAAGCCTCCACTCAAGCTACGAAGTTTCAATTATAGAAGGTAAACAAATTCAAACAAATGGCAGCAGAATGGAGCTTGAGAGAGCAGGCCAGGGTTGCCGCCGGCAACAGGGGAAGCAAAGCTTTTCATACACCCTGGCCGGGCCCACCCGCTTAAGGCTACAAAGTTTCAATTATAACCCCAACAGAAATGGCTGCCAGCCTCAGAGGGAGCCCCAGGCTTGGCTCCACTCCAGGCTACAAAGTTTCAATTGTAGAAGGAAAATAAATTCCAGATACCAGGGCCTCTGCTTGGGTTGCCAGGGGGCGTGGCTGGCCTGCAAACCACCACAGGCCCCTCACTCAGGCCGCCCCACACCCCAAGGGAACCCCCACCTGATCCGGGACGCCCTTCAGGGCAAACCAGCTGGCCCCCACCCACGCACCAGGCCTCTATCCTATCTAATAAAAGAGTAATATGCAGTTTGCTCATCACTGCAACACACAATATAGCTGCCCCCATGTGGTCAAAGATCCTGCCCCCATGTGGACACAGGATGGCCACCACAAGATGGCCAGCAGGAGAGGGCAGTTGGGAGGCACCTAGCCTGCAAGGGAGGGCAGTTGAGAAGGACCAGGCCTGCAAGGGAGGGCAGTTGGAGGTGATCAACTCTGCAGGAGAGGGCAGTTAGGGGTGGCCAGGCTGGCAGAGGAGGGAAGTTGGGGGCAAACAGGCTGGCAGCAGAGTGGTTAGGGGGTGATCAGGCTGGCAGGCAGAAGCGGTTAGGGGCAATCAGGAAGGCAGGCAGGCAAGCAGTTGGGAGCCAGCAGTCCTGGATTGTGAGAGGGATGTCCGACTGCCTGTTTAGGCCCGATCCAGGATCGGGCCTAAACGGGCAGTCCGACATCCCTCCAGGAGTCCCATATTGGAGAGGGTACAGGCTGGGCTGAGGGACAACCCCTGTCTGTGCACGAATTTCGTGCACCGGGTCTCTAGTTGGTTAATAAGACTATATATGATTTTGGAGAAAATGGAGGACATCTGTAATACTCTCAACAATAAAATGACTTTTAAAATATATTTTTTAAAAATATTATAAAAGAAGCGTCATCTTTCGTTACCATATATTTGGCCTCATTTTCCTTTGATTACCCCATCTTATTCCCCTTGGCTCTGGTAACCACTATTATCTGTGTCTATGAGTTTCAGTTTTATATGCCACATATAAGTGAAATCATATGGTTCTTAGCTTTTTCGGACTGATTCATTTCACTTAGTGCACTATTCTCAAGGTCCATCAATGTTGTTGCAAATGACAGTATTTTATCTTTTCTTATGGCTGAATAGTATCCCACATTATATATATATATACTAGAGGCCTGGTGCATGAAAAGTCATGCACTGAGGGGGGGTTCCCTCAGCTCGGTCTGCCCCCTCTCACAGTCCGGGAGCCCTCAGGGGATATCCTACTGATGGCTTAGGCCCACTCCCACAGCAAATCAGGGGAAGGCACCACCCCTATCACCCCCTCACTACTGCTGCCTCTGGCCTTTCTCTGTGGGAAGTGACACAGCAATCAGGAGAAGGCGATGCCCTCATCATGCCTCTGCTGCTGCCACTGCCATTTGCATGGCTGCCTGAGCCTCAGCCTAGCCCTGGGCAGTGGCAACCGCCATCAGTAGCTTGCCTGAGCCTCGGGCCGGCCCTGGGCAGTGGCAGCTGCCATCCACAGTTTGCCTGAGCCTCAGGCAGCCACTGTGGCTTTGTCTGGAAGGATGCAGCATCAAGTCCCCACCCACCCACGTGTGCCTCGCTGAGCACACAGCCCCGCCCAGCCATGTGTGCCTGCCATGCAAGCAGCCTCCTGCTGATCAGTCATTACGGTGTGATGGCGTGATGACCAATGGCATATTAGCTCTTTATTATATAGGATATGTACCATATCTTCTTTATCCAGTCCTCTATTGAAGGACACATTAGATGTCTCCACAGTCTTGGCCACCGTGAATAATGCTGCAATGAACATAGGGGGCTTATATCTTTACAAATAAATGTTTTCAAAATTTTCAGGTAGATACTCAGCAGAGGGACTGCTGGATCACATATAAACTCTATTCTTAATTTTTTGAGGAAGCGCCATACTGTTTTCCATAGAGATTGTAGCAGTTTACATTCCAGTGAGGGATTTCTGAGATAGAGGAAGGAGATGTTGTTCCCCCATAACTTAGAGGAGCCCAAAGTTATACATGGTATCATAAAAGCACATTCTATTTCTTATCTTAGTCTGTTCCAACTGCCATAAGGAAAACCACAGACTTAGGTGCTTAAAAAACAGAAATTTATTTTCTCTCAATTCTGGAGGCTGGAAGTCCTAGATTAGCCAATTCAGTTCCTGAAGAGCACTTTCTTCCTGGCTTGTGGACAGGCCTCTCTTGCCTTTCCTTTGAGGGCCAGCAATCCTATTAATCTAGGGCCCCACCCTTATGACCTCATTTAACCTTAATTATCTCCTAAAAGCCCTTTCTCCAAATAATCATATTAAGCTTTTGGACTTCAACATATGAATTTAGGGGGAGGGTTATAATTCAGTCCATAGCATATGACAATGAAATACTTGTTCTAACCTCCCACCCTCCACCAAGGGGGGTATAAACATCCCAAATGATAAAGTCTGGTTCAATATTTTAATAGAAATTCTGCACAGGGATTTCTATTAGAACATGAGAGGGGAACAATTATACAAAAATTATTATCTCACTTTCTGACATGAAATAAGGAAATTTCTTAGTTGATTAATAAGTATGACTTATTTGTCCAAGATTTTACCTTTCTCAATAATCTTGTTGCCCTAACCAGTTTGGATCAGTGGATAGAGTGTTGGCCTTCAGACTGAAGGGTCCCAGGTTTGATTCCGGTCAAGGGCATGTACCTTGGTTGCGGGCACATCCCCAGTAGGGAGTATGCAGGAGGCAGCTGAATCGATGTTTCTCTCTCATCGATGTTTCTAACTCTTCTATCTCTCTCCCTTCCTCTCTGTAAAAATCAATAAAATATATATTTTTTTAAAAAACAGCCTACCTTGGGTTGTCCTTGTAAATCAATACATTTAAATAATCTTGTTACACACATTTTGCATCTCAATTGTATCAATGTAAAATTTATATGTGATATGGGCTGTATATAATGTATAGAAACAAGTGGACTGTAAAACAAAGGTTAAAATAAGAGGAAAGTATAAAATTAAAGGGGAAAAGGTCTAGCAATTAAAAAGCACTTTCCAACAATGAAACCTATTAGAGCAGGGGTAAATTCTCTCAAGGGAAGTATAGAAGCCTTATGGACACACTCATTCCAAATAGACGTGATAAAAATAATAAAAAATGGCATTAAGAAAAGAGTCCCTCAAGAGAAAGATAGGGGGAGGAGGTTGATTAGATAATCTAATAGAGCGCTCCTTTAAATTCCATGATTCTAATGTTCTATGAGATTTTCCGACAGTTTGATCACCCAGTGGAGAGACGTTAATTTAATTTTTATGACGTATTTAATAGGTGAACAGCAGTCATCATGAAAGCTTGGCCAGGCTTGATCTCTAGGGCTCGTATTTCTGGCACAGCACTAACTGCAGCTCTCTCAGAAGCCTCAATGAAACCAATAATTACTAAGTAATCCCTGTGCACCATTTCCACCAGACATCTACGGCTCACATCAGCACTGTTAATACAGAATTATTCACATTTAAATCAGAAATGTTTATCCAACACTGTGATGAGATAAAGTGATGTGAGACTGCTTATCATGATTACGCTTGCAGATTGCAGGTGTTATTAGAATGAAATAGGAATATGAAATTAATGGGAAGAAAACCGAACATAGGCTCTTATGATTAAGGGGAAGAAAAGATTGCATGTTGAATGTAATGCCTACATTAAATGCTTGTGGTACTTTCTTGTTTCCTCACATCCATCACTTTTTCAACTGAGGACTGCTATGAATACGACATAAGACAAATGCCTCAGGTACACTGGATTTGCCAGAGAACAAAACCAAAGTCAAACCAAAAACAAACTATGATTTTTTTTTTAAATCACTGATAACCCTACTATAGTGTAACTATCTTTTAATGTAAGAATTTTTTAAAACTTTAAGTTCCAACAATCAGCATTCCCTTTCACACAGTATTATGTATCACAATTTTTACTCGCTGTAGCTACTTTTCTAAGAAAAGTGTTTTGTTTGATTATGTTAACTAATTCTTTACATTAAGAAGTATTCAGAATTTCTCATAAAGAATTTTTTCAATTATTTACAATTATTTCAATTATAAATAATATTGAGAATCTACCACATGCCAAGCAAAGGAACACCCTCATGATATGTATATTTTGTGGAAAGATTAAAAAATAAACAACTAATTGAATAACATAATTTTTGGCAGTGATAAACTCTCTGAAGAACAATAAAGCAGTGTGATGGGGCATGTATTCACATAGTGGGTGTCAAGAAACACCTCCATGATGGGCAAATGTGTAAATAAAGTGAGCAAAGGACACTGAAAATATCTGTCAGAACAAGGTTTCAGAAACAGGACAGTAAATGCAAAGGCCCTGAGGTGACTGCAAACATGGCAAGTAGCAGCAACCACAGGACATGAGGCAATGAACATTAAGAATTGAGAACTCCCTAGTTCTGCTCCCATGGGCCTTGTATCTGAAAGAAGGAGATACAGGGTATAAGGAAGACAAGAAGGGGATCTCTCCCTAGTCAAAATATTTGAGCTCTTCATGCATAAGCTGATGCATCAGTGCACATGAGATCAATGCTGAGGTGACTCATACACTTTCGATCTACCAGCATTTGATTCTCTCTGGTGAATGTATGCATGTGTAATAAACTTGTAAATAAATTACAAAGAAGGACACTGTTGAAAGCTGATTTTACAATCAATATGAATGTCTAATGCAGTGTTTGTTTTTTTTAAAAAGAGATAAAATAAAGGACTGAATAAAATATAGTAAACGTTGTTTGCTATTAGCAAGTATTAATATAGCTTTTGGGCCCCAGCCAGTTTGGCTCAGTGGATAGAGCATCGGCCTGGGGACTGAAGGGTTCCGGGGTCAATTCCAGTCAAGATTACCACAGTTGCAGGCTCCCGGCCCGGGCCCTGGTCAGGGAGCATGCAGGAGGCAACCAATCCATGTGTTTCTCTTATGTTGATGTTTCTCTCTCTGTCTTTCCCTTCATCTTCCACTCTCTCTAAAAAAAAATCAATGGAAAAATATACATATATTTTTGGGACAGAATTAACTGTCAAGATTTTTTAAACCCCTGTGTTTTCTCTACATCAGAGTTAATAAGCATGTATGTTCACCTTTTTAGGACTGAGTTAAATTCAAAACATATATTGAAGGAGCTGAGAAGAAAAAAAAAAAAACCACAGAAAAATATTTACATAGAAATATGGCTTAGAGGGAATATTTATATTGAATAGAAGTCAAACAAATTAGGCAATTCATACTTTCATATCTGCCTAACTCAGGGGCAGCAGCAACTATTCCTGCACATCCTACAAGCCATAAATAGCCAAGCTTTGCTTCTGTGTAAGTCACGGTGCCTGCTTTAACTGTCTTACCTATTTATGGCTGTGATCTTTTCCAGGACTGCTCTCTGGATCTAAAAGTGTTTTGTTAAGTTAACCATCTCACAATAAAGCCTTTTGTTACCTTATTCTTAGGGATATAAGAAAGATCTTAAGATGTTCCTTGGTGGCCAACTTTCACAATAATGCACATAATATATCACTGATTATTAATGTTTCCCTGAGCATCTCTACTGAGATAATTATAAAAGAAAAGGATTGAGAAGGGGGCAGAAGTAATTTTATCTACTTAATATACTGAAAGATTTTCTCCCTTAACGTATTTTATTTTAAAATTCTACAACAACTCTCTGTCTTATGCTACTAATATGCCTATACCTTTTATGAGGCACTATGTATTTGAAAGCTTCACTGATCATTCATAGCACTACCTCTGTCCCTGGGAATGGAGCTGTGTCCTTTTATGTTAAAAATCACACAAGTAAAGAACAGGAGAAATCATTAGATATAGGTAAAAAAAAGAAAGGTACATCTTTTAAAAAATGTGTCTTAGGCAATAATATGGACAGAAGTTTTGAAGAACTAATGATAAGTAGGAAAGAATATGATAAAAGTAGAAGTGATGACACTGTTTAAAGTGACATGTAGAAATTGTTCAGTAAGTGGCAAATATGTAGAAAGCATACCCAGCTGATTAATATACACATTTTAAAAAGCTACAAGTTGTGCATATTTATCTGGGGCATGTAAACCCTTCTTTGGAACATAGTATTATAGGGACAATACACTTATCACTGACTCAGTGGGAGTGGAATATATTGTTCTTATTTTTTTCAGTTATCTTTATTGTTGAAAGTATTGCAGATGTCCCCTTTCGCCCCCACCCATTGACCCCCTCCTCCCCATACTCATCTTCTCCCTAGACCTTCACCACACTATTATTTATGTTCATGGGTTATGCATATATGAATACTAGAGCCCTTGTGCACAAAATTCGTGCACTTGGGTGGGGGGTCCCTCAGCCCGGCCTGTGCCCTCTCACAGTCCAGGAGCCCTCGGAAGGTGTCCTAGCTTCTGGCTGAGTGGCGCTCCCACTGTGGGAGAGCACTGACCACCAGGGGGCAGCTCCTGCATTGAGTGCCTGCTCCCTGGTGGTCAATGCACATCATAGTGACCTGTTACACCATTTGGTTGATTTGCATATTAGCCTTTTATTATATAGGATAAGTTGTTTGGTTAATCTCTCCCCTTCCCACATCCTCTGGCCTAGAATCATTAGCCTGTTGCTGCTTCCATGTCTCTGGATATATTTTGTTTGTCATCTGTCTATTCTTATGATAGTATTAATTTCATACATTGCTTTAATAATTGCCCCTTATAGTATCTTATCTAGTAGAATATGATTTTTTAATGTGCCCCTATCTTGCCTGTTTTTTTATACCCTGACCTTAATGTAAAAAACAAGTCTTAATCATCTTTAAAATCATATTAAGTGCCCTGAACATATAAATACTCTATGTATGTGGTACTGAAGTAAACTTTTGGAAAATGTAAGTAAAATCACTGTGCATATGCATGCATGTGCATATATCCAGATATATACATATTTTTTAGCGATGTAGAATTTCATATGCATTATGTGAAATAGGTAATATTATTTCTTTATAAAGATTCATACAAAGGTATAAAATCTTGTATAAACTAGGTATGCAATGTTGGATCTTTGTGTATTAGACATAAAATATTATGGATAAGACACTACAAAATATATTATTGCTGTATATGAGTTCATTGTTAAAATGACTTTGGGTTTCAGTTTAAAGTTCATGAACGAGCATACACAATTGACCCATCTGATTCTAATGGAAAACCAGTGAGTGAAAGAAAAATCTCAAGGCTTTCCAGGGTAAAAGTTGCTTTTTGGGGTAAAAAAACCCTAGTACTCTTTGTTGATCCAACATCCCTTAGTCCCAGCCTTGTATCAGTGTTTCTGATAAATGCTTTTGTAAACAATTTATTTTGCCTCTCAATTCAGTAATTAACCTGATTATCTTATGTAATTAGCTAACTCTCTAGCCTAGTCATTGCACAACCCTGCTGCAGGTGAGATCATTCCCTCCTCTTCCTGGCATGCTGTCTGTTGAAATGAAGTTTTCATCCCTCGGAGGTATTGGGGAAATCCCTCTCACTGGTCTCACTTATCTGACTCGTGAGATCAGGAGAAAGAACTAAGGGATTTATCAGGAGTTGCAGGTTTTCTTCTTGCTGACCTCCTCTGCTCTGTGGATATGTCCAACCCTGGAAAGGGCTACCTCTAGTGTCTAGTGCTGCTTTTATCTAGGAAAGTAAGCTGGCTGGGTAGCATGAAGCTATTGCTAGACCAATCTGAACAGCCAACCTCACTGGCTGACAATGTACTCATTTACCCTCTGGCAATGATACACTTTTTGTCACAAAGGCTACCCAGACTTTGGCCAACAGTCAAGGTATTCAATGGACAGTTCATGCCTCTTTTCATCCTGAAGTGTTGGTATATTAAGTAGCCTGATCTTTGAAAATACCGTACTTTCCAGCATATAAGACAACTGGGTGTATAAGATTTTCCTGGGTTAAAAAGTCATTTTATATGCCGGAAAATACGGTATATTGGACTATATTGATGGGATTAGATATAATGGATTAGATATATTGGACTACCGTATTTTCTGGCGTATAAAACGACTTTTTAACCCAGGAAAATCTTATACGCCCAGTTTTCTTATACGCTGGAAAATATGGTATATGTGAAAAAAAGATTTCTGATTCCATCTTTCTTACCTTGCCCTCACCTACACACCTTAGTAAAAGCAGTTTGATCACTACCGATAGCTGTTTCCCAAAATAGTTGATCTTGTTTTTGTCCATCTCCTATGACCAGGATCACAGAGTTGAGGAGTTAGACCTATTTTGAAACCTCATGGTTTCTACCATTCCATTCTGGCCATGAAGCTTCTTTTTTTCCTCTAACATCAGTTTCTGGTCAGCTTGGCAGGTACTCTTTGCATGGCAGCCTGGCAAAAAGGTAGCCTATGAAACTCAAACTTAATTCAGCCATCTGAATCTCAAGTTGGGTTGACAGGATCCTGATGTCATAAAGATAATAATCACTTGGTTGAGTGCACTGACTGCTGAGTCCATGACAGAGACCCAATTGAGGCACAGTGATGGGTATAATGCATCTCAATAAATTTTACTAAAATGTTCTTATCCTTCTTGCATCTGACATTGTAGATGAAAGTTCTAGATGCATGGAGATGCTGATTGGAGAAAACATGAACTTATAGCTACTGGAATGGGATACACTGATTTTGTGGGAGTACAGGGAAAGTAACAACAAAACATCTGGCAAGGGAACACCTTAAAACCAAGGAGGTACAGAACAGAAAGAGAAATCAATGATCCTTTGTCTTTCAAAGACACTATGGAGAACAACATGCAGTACACATTACCAAAGAGTAGCAAGCTACTTAAATTTAAATGACTCCTAAATCTGTCATTCCACACAAAACGGTAGAGACCATGACTTTATCACCAGTCTCAATAACTTTATCTAGAAGTCAATCAGAAACTTTAGGGGGTGGCCTCAGCTCCTGCAGCTCCCAAGCAAAATGCCTGAGAGCACCTCTCTATGTCTTCCTTATTTCCATTCCCATCTCTGTCACTGGGTCACTCCATAGGATGGATGAGTTCCACCTTTCAAGTGTGTAGACAAATAGCAATAAGTCAGACTGACTGTCCTCTGAATACACAGACTAAACTAGAATTTGGGAACCTGAGATCTACCAGCTGGCCTGGAGGCCACATTGGAGGCACTGTTCACCTGTATCCCCTGACTGATGTAGGTCATACTTGGAGTGAGCAACAATTTACAGAACTGTTGTAGAACATAGTATTGTACTATACATCCCTCTTTCAGACCAATGTGGAACTTGTGTAATCACTCATTGCTGTACCTAAATTATTTCCTCTAAAAAAGTAGAAAGGTCAATGCAGAAGCTTAAAGAGAAAGTCAGGTATGTTTCTAAAATATATACCCTGATGTTTATGGAGCTTGATCAGCTGAGTCTAGGACCATGGGGATCATGGTTGAAGTCAATTTTGCAGGTTGGCTCCATTTGCTGTGGAGTCCTGTTAATGGTAGCCTTAATTAAATGTTGTATGAGGCAAATGTTGAACGAACTGATACAGTTCTAGTCTCTGTAGATAAGATTAATCATAGGGGCCCATTAAGAACCTGTAGAGAGCTAAGGCGTAGTTTGTTTTTTTATAAACAGTCCACCTGGGCTCTGAGCATCCCTGCATATTCTAGCTGAGTGTGCTAGACTACAAAGGTCATTCATCTCCTGATACTAAGCAATATTTCTAGATAGTGACATAAGCAACTCAGCAGGCCAAGTCCACCAGAGTATGACAACCACATAACTGCTTCCACTCTAGTGAAAGAGCGATCTGCTTTTCCCCCTGTGCTACGTTTGCTGCTTGCTCAAAAGTGCCTGGCCTTGGCTCCTCAGCAGTGAACCAAACCCACGGCCTGTGCAGCGTCTACCTGGGCCCACTGCACGGCCCCGGTGGCACCTAGGAGGCAAGGAGGACAGAGAAATATGCTGATGCTCATGTTGCTTGCTGTGCCATGAGTAATAAATTCCTTTGTCTCTGACCCAGGAGTCTTGTGTCTTCCGCCAGCATGCTTGTGGTTTTTGCCAGCTGACTTCTTGGCTTGCAAATAGGGTAAAATCAAATCTCAGAACCTTCACAGTTCTTTAGAAAAACAACATCCATTTTGAATGGGATGTACTTGTATTCTATTTAAGTATATCTTAACCACTGTCCAAAATTTTTTTGAATGTACCTTGAAAATTAATAAAAAGCACACTAGCTAGAAAGTAGCTAGATTAGGGTTTGGACTAGGCAATATACATACAAAGAATGTTTTTAACCACTCTCCTATACTATATGTTGATATGGTTTAAAAGAATTGGAACATTTTGCATTTTATTTAGTATATTTTCATAGTCTATTTTATGTGATTCTGTTTGTAACTCATTAGACATCACATTTTCAAAGTCCTGTTTTCTAAATTGATAATTGCTTTATCTAAATTTGACAAATCTGATCATCGTTCTCTTTAAATTTGCATATGAATTAAATGTTTTTTAAGGAAAACAATTGAATTGTAACATGTCCATGTTTCACATTATAATCTAAATTCTGAATATAACCGTTAAAAGTTTAATATAGAATTAAAAATAATTTAAAGCCAGTTACATCATAGCCCTTTAATCAGAAAATTCCAGAAATCTAGAGGCAAGAGTTTACAAAGTAAAAATACAATCTTTACATTACTTTGTTCCAAATTATAATTCATAGAATGTGCTAACTTAGAAATCATCCCTGTACTACCATTTATTAATTAACCTGAAACAGAAAAAGACAAATGTAAAATTATTTTAAAGTATTATTGAAATATTTTCTAAAACATAAAAGGAAACAAATATGACTTAGAGATCCTATGTATAAGTACAAAGTAAGTCAACTTTATAAAGCTTTTATTTCATCTTAATCCAAGATTGTTCTCTCCTTCTTGAGTTTTTGCTCCTACCCAGTGATTTTCACCATTTTAAAAGCAGAGCTTCACCAGATGTACTGGACCAGTTCATGAACAAAGGAACGATATCCGCCCCCAATTCCCATCACTTCCTTTCAGCCTTCTCATTAGTTGTTAATTAATGGTTTGTACAAAATACTACACATTTATCCCCATTTTAAAAATGTTTCACCAGACCACATATTGGGTCACAGGCAAAGTCTCTCCAAATTCAAGAAGATTAAAATAATATCAAGCATCTTCTCAGACCACAATGGCATAATATTAGAAATATACTACAATAAAAACAATCAAATATTCAAACACTTGGAAGCTGAATAGTATGCTATTAAACAATGATTGGGTTACCAAAGAGATCAAAGAAGAAATTAAAAACATTCTGGAAATGAATGACAATGAAAACACAACAATCCAAAATCTATGGGACACAGTGAAAGCATTCCTGAGAGGGAAGTTTATAGCTCTATAGGCCTACCTCAAAAAACAAGAAAAAATAGTAATAAATCATCTAACTCTACAACTTAAAGCATTAGAAAGAGAGCCCCAAGAAAAGCCCAGAGTGAGCAGAAGGAAGGAGATAATAAAGATCAGAGCAGAAATAAATGACATAGAGACCCAAAAAACAATACAAAAGATCAATGAAACCAAGAGCTGGTTCTTTGAAAGGATAAACAAGATTGATGAACCTCTAGCCAGGCTTACCATGAAGCAAAGAGAGTGGACCCAAATAAACAAAATCAGAAATGAAAGAGGTGAAATAACAACAGACCCCACCAAAATACAAAGAATTGTTAAAAAATGCTATGAACAACTCTATTCCAACAAACTGGACAACCTGGAGGAAATAGACATATTACTAGAAAAATATAACCTTCCAAAACTCAATCAGGAAGAATCTAAACATCTCAATAGGCCAATAACTATGGAAGAAATTGAAGTAGTCATCAAAAAGCTTCCAGCAAACAAAAGCCTGGGGCCAGATGGCTTCACAGGGAAGTTTTACCAAACATCCAAGGAAGAACTAAAATCTATCCTCCTCAGACTATTCCAAAAAATTCCAAGAGGAAGGAACACTTCCAAGCTCATTCTATGAAGCCAGCATTACCCTAATACCAAAACCAGATAAAGATAACACAAAGAAAGAGAATTACAGGCCAATATCCCTCATGAACATAGATACCAAAATCCTCAACAAAATTCTAGCAAATTGGATCCAGTATTACATTAGAAAGATCAGACACCATGACCAAGAAGGATTTATCCCGGGGATGCAAGGATGGTACAATATCTGCAAATCAATAAATGTGATACATCACATAAACAAATTGAGAGATAATAATCACATAGTCATATCAATTGATGCAGAAGAAGCATTTGACAAAATCCAACACCACTTCTTGATAAAAATTCTCAGCAAAGTGGGAATAGAGGGATCATCCCTCAACATAATAAAAGCCTTATATAGTAAACCTACAGCCAACATCATACTCAATGGGCAAAAACTAAAACCATTTCCCCTAAGAACAGCAACATGACAGGGATGCCCACTTTCACCACTCCTGTTCGACATAGTACTGGAAGTACTAGCCATTGCGATCAGACAAAAAGAAGAAATAAAAGGCATCCAAATTGGAAAAGAAGAAGTAAAACTGTCATTATTACCAAATGACATGAAAACCATAAAGACTCCATCAAAAAACTACTAAATTTAATAAATGAATTCGTCAATGTAGCAGGATACAAAATTAACACATAGAATCTGTGGCTTTTTTATATACCAATAATGAACTCACAGAAAGAGAGAAAAATAACAAAAAACAATCCTATTTATCATCGCACCAAAAAAATTAAGATACCTAGGAATAAACTTAACTAAGGAGGTAAAAGACCTGTACTCGGAAAACTACAGGACACTGAAAAAAGAGATAGATGAAGACATAACAGATGGAAGAACATACCGTGTTCATGGACTGGTAGAATCAACATCATTAAAATGTCCATACTACCCAAAGCAATCTATAGATTCAATGCACTCCCCATTAAAATACCAATGGCATATTTCACAGACCTAGAATGAACTCTCCAAAATTCTTCTGGAATAAAAAAAGACCCCAAATAGCCACAGCAATCCTGAGAAAGAAGAACAAAGTAGGAGGGATCTCAATACCAGATATCAAGCTGTATTACAAAGGGACTGTTCTCAAAACTGCCTGGTACTGGCACAAGAACAGACATATAGATCAATGGAATAGAATAGAGAACCCAGAAATTGACCCAAAACACTATGCTCAATTAATATTTGACAAAGGAGGCAAGAGCATACAATGGAGTCAAGACAGTCTCTTCAATAAATGGTGTTGGGAAAATTGGACAGATACATGCAAAAAAAAAAAAAATGAAACTAGACCACCACCTTACACCATACACAAAAATAAACTTAAAATGGATAAAGGACTTAAACGTAAGACAGGAAACCATAAAAATATTAGAGGAATCCACAGGCAGCAAAATCTCAGACTCATGCCAAAGCAGTATCTTCACTGATACAGCTCCTAGGGCAATGGAACTAAATAGAAAATAAGCAAATGGGACTACATCAAAATAAAAAGCTTCTGTACAGCAAAGGAAACCATCAACAAAACAACAAGAAAGCCCACTGCATGAGAGAACATATTTGCCAATGTTATCATCGATAAGGGTTTAATCTTCAACATTTACAGGGAACTCATACAACTTAACAAAAGGGAGATAAACAACCCAATCAAAAAAATGGGCAACAGATCTAAATAGATACTTTTTGAAAGAGGACATAGGAAGGCCAAGAGACATATGAAAACATGCTCAAAGATGCAAATCAAAACGACAATGTGGTACCATCTCACACCTGTCAGAATGGCTATCATCAACTAATCAACAAACAACAAGTTTGGTGAGGATGTGGAGAAAAAGGAACCCTTGTGCACTGCTTGTGGGAATACAGGCTGGTGCAGCCACTGTGGAGAACAGTATGGAGTTTCCTCAAAAAACTAAAAATGGAACTCCCATTTACCCAGTGATCCCACTTCTAAGAATATATCCCAAGAAGCTAGAAATACCAATCAAAAAGGATATACGCACCCCTATGTTCATAGCAGCACAATTTACCATAGCTAAGATTTGGAAACAGCCTAAGTGCCCATCATCAGATGAGTGGATTAAAAAACTGTGGTACATCTACACAATGGAATACTACACTGTGGTAAAAAAGAAGGAATTCTTACCATTTGCAACAGCAAGGGTGGAACTGGAGAGAATTATGCTAAGTAATATAAGCCAGTCAGAGAAAGATAAATATCACATGATCTCATTCATTTGTAAAATATACTGAACAACATAAACTGATGAACAAAAACAGATCCAGAGACAGAGAAACATCAATCAGACCATCAAACCTCAGAGGGAAGGTAGGGGAGGTGCAGGTAAGGGGGAGAGATCAACCAAAGGACTTGTATGCATGTATATAAGCCTAACCAATGGACACAGACACCAGGGGGGTGAGGGTATAAGTTGGTGGGTGGAAGGGCAGTGGGGGGATAAGGACACATGTGTAATAACTTAATCAATAAAGAAAAAATATTTTAGAGGAAAATAAAAAAAAATGTTTCACCAATTATTAAATCCACCTCTTTTGTACACATATCTATAGATTGTGACTTTTCCATTACACACATACTATTATTCCAATTACTGAAAGGACTTTTTAGGAAAAGTGTTTGTTTTTTCTCAGGATTCCATTTGTTAGTCCTTCAAAATACTAAAGAGCCCTAGTTAAAGTTGAATACATCTTGATCTGTCTCTTTATTTCCTTACAATTATACTTGCTTTTTGTCAACTTTCAAGACAATTTTCAATTATATTTCTTACCCTCATGTTCTATATTAAGATATAGAAAAACACAAATGATGTAATAATGAAAATGGGCAATGTGTAAATATTTCATAGTACAGATTATTAAGTTTAGTATTCAAAATGATGAGGAACATGTCAAACATTGGCAAGCATTCTTCAAGTTGGGAACATGGCTTTGAGCCAAACTGATCCATCCTTCAACCTCAATATCATTAGTTTGAACTCGGATGAACTCCTTCACTCCCTCTGACTTGGGTTATTAATCAATGAAATGTGGTAACACCTACTTCACAGGGTTGCATGCTATATCAGTGGCACCTGGCATGGTACCTGACATTTACTTGTCACAAGGGGTGGAGTAAATCTGAGCTATTATCATGATGAGAAATTTAGCAGAAAATTTATCATGAGAATATGATGGAATATGAGTTATCCTTTATTCTTACTCACTTGAACACTTCTCCACATTAAAACAATGTGGAAAATCTGCCAGACAATTGAGAAATACAGATTTTTTGCAGATATAGACAATGGAGAAAAAAGTCTGTGTGACTGACAAGCAAAGCAAGTAATATAGTATCTGAAACAGCTCTACAATAAATTTACTCCATTAGATTTTTAGCAAAAACTGGCACTTTTTTGTTAAAACCCTTCTCAATATTTCCTTAGAGGTAGGCCGCATGCCTTTCGCTTGGGTTAAATGCTTACAAACCTTCACTGGGGATCTTTTGTGCTCACACTGTGCTGTGCTATTTTTCATACATTATCTTTCACTGTGTCTGAAAACCTACCCTTTGAAGTAGGCATTATTTTTACTATTTAAAAATAAAACCAATGACCAAAAAATAAAACATCTTGAGAAAAATCTTAGTTGTATTTCTTAGAAATATAAAAGGTTGGTTTTTTTTGCAAAATAAGTTTGAATATCTTAATATACAATGCACTTAAATAGCAATATACTATCACAACTCTTAGATTTTATAACCTTTCTTATGCTTTTTTATTTTTCCATCAGTTAAAAAATAATACTTGAAAACACATAATTTTTTGTAGCAAGGACATTATTATTATTCACCTACCACCTAATTAGTATTATTTATTCCTTTTGCAATACACTTTAGATCAAATTCAGTTTAATCTAGACTATATTTCATTTTCACACCACAAGATATCTTTATTTCCATATGCATCTTGTCAACAAAAAGCTCTAATTAACTTTTTTCATGTTATTTCAAATCCATGACAGAGGCAAAAATATTAGCACATCTCCATGTACAAGTATTATGATAGTAGCCAGAATTTAAGTCCTAGGTTTGGAAAGTTATGATTAGAGACTAATTGAATTCAGGGATGAAAAATAAATTCATTATTCAGAACATGCAATTGAGATTTTCTTTTTTTGTTTGTACGTTGTTGTTGTTGTTATTTTGTTTTGTTTTTTGTTAATCCTCACCTGAGGACATTTTTCCATTGATTTTTTTTTTTTTTTTTTTTTTTTTTGAGAAAGAGAGAGACTGGAAGGGAATGGGGAGAGACAGAGAGGAACATGGATGTGAGAGAGACACATGGATTGATTACCTCCTGCACGTGGCCTACCAGGACTGGGGCTTGAGCCTGCAACTGAGGTTTGTGCCCTTGATTGGAATCAAACCCAGGACCTGTTAGTATGTAAGATGATGCTCTAACCACTGAGCAAAACCGGCGAGGGACAATTGAAATTTTCTTAGTCCTTTGCTGAAGCTCTCCATTGGCTTAAAACACTATAAAGATACACAACTCCAAAAACTGGCAATAATAACCCAAACTATATGTGAGATAGCAGAACCAAGTTAAGGCAGACACCAGTATAAAATTAATAAGAACTATGGGATCTATAAATAATAGTAAATAAAATGAAGAGTAAATTTACTAATACATATTTCTTACTATTTGCCAACCATTTTTTAAGATATTTAAAATTTAAAATACATCCACTAATATTTATTTCCAGTGGATGTATTTTAAATATCTTAAAGAATGGTTGGCAAATAGTAAGAAATACGTATTAGCAAATTTACTCTTCATTTTATTTACTATTATAGGCCCCATAGTTCTTATTAATTTTATTTCCACTTTACAGATCATAAAATTGAAGCCCAAGTAACTAGATTAAGGTAAATGACTTGCCCTGTGGCATGCAACTGACATGAGTGGGGAAAAGTGGAATTTAAACTCATGCATTGGGTTATAGACAAAGGCTTAGTACCACATCCTATCTTCTATATCTGAGGCTTTTTAAAAAAGTAAGAATGTCTATTAGTAAGATTCTACAACATCTGCTGGGCACCTCCTAGCCAAGTGGGGAGCCTGACAGGCAGGGGGCTCTTGGGGACACGAAGGTCATGGGAGTTTACTCCTCTGAGAGGAATAATACTACCAAGATTATACTTTCCACAGCCATCTGCCAATTAGGCTTTCATATCTTTTACTTAAAACATAATGTACATAACAAGGCAACGTTTCCTGTAAATGCACTATCAAAAGGCACAGCAGGATTCAAAATATTTTTTTGAAAATAATTATTTGGTGACATCAAAAAATGACATGCTCTACAAAACAAGAAAATGAACTATAAGAAAAAGACAAGCTAGAATGAACAAGTTATTACAAAGACGTTGGAAGAAATAAGTAAAAGATGCAAAAATTTCCAAATGCTGAAGGTTAATTAAAGTCAATGCTTGAAGGCAGTAAAAAGCAGAATTAACTGAAAATTAGTAATGTAGAGGAAAAACATAAAAGGTGCTCTGAAAATTTACAAAAAAAAAACAACAAAAACATAATACATGTAGGGGAAAGAGAATGGAGGGCAAATCTATACATCTATTCCCATTTCTTCATTCAGCAAATACTCCCCCCACCCCCCAGCCCAGGACTGCTTAAACCCAAAACCTCTTGCCTCTAAACTCATGTCCATATTTGTAGAGAATTCATAAACTGAAAGAAGCTGACCTCTGACCATCATTTTGTTTGAATTTTAGTGGAATTCCAAGTATTCCTGTAGAGGAAATTAGAACAAACTAAGCTGTATTCCAAGATATTGATGGGAAACTTTCCAGAACTAAGGGATGGGAGAAGCTAACCTCTAGATCAAAATAAATTACTGAAGACCAGACAAACATACACAAATGAATGAATAGGGACATAGTCTCTTGACTTTTTTTTTATTTCAAGGGTAATGCAAATAAACTTTTTACTGTAGAGTTCAGATATATTCACAGCTAATCCAATCCTCCAACTTCTTTCAACACTTGCCACAAATGTCACTTTCTCATTTCTCTGTACTAACCACCTTATTTAAAATTATAATCCACTCCCAACTTGATCCCACTGTGCTCTACTTTTACAAATTCTTAGCACTTAACACCTGCTAAAGTACTATAGTTTTTTTTTTTATAAATTATGACTAGAATGTAAGCTCCATGAGAGATGGGACTAGTCCATGCTATTCAGTGATAAATGCCAAGATCATGATTGTGCCTGGCACACAACAGGTATCAATGTAGTGCTAGTTTTGTTACATAGCGAAGTGACCAGGGAGGGATGAGAGGACAGGTTAAAAACACAGGAAGAAATATCAGGCCCCAAGAACCTATACTTGGAGAAGAATAAAAAATGTGGATGGAATGATATACTGGGGATAGATAATGACCATTTTCAATCCAACAGGCAGAGGCATGGACAGCCCCAAATCTAAATTCTATTGTCTCTAGGACTGTCTCTAAGTTAGAAGAAAGGCCTTTTCTTCACTGATACCAGTCTCCTATAACAACCACATTTCCGGTTCTTCCCCAAGGGAGAAGGAAGAAGAAGCCAATGTTCTAGCTTTTGAACTGCCCAAGGTAAGAGAAGATATTTGAATACATTCAAACATTGGCTTCTCCCTTCCTCCTCCCCACTCCACCACTCTCCCACAAATTCATGGAATCATATATAAAATCCTTGAAGATTCACCATCTTATGTATTCAACCCAGTGCACGTACGTACACACACACACACACACACACACACACACACACACACACACACAAACACACACACACACAGAGTCTGTTCTTCAGCTACAGTAATCCTAGTCACCATTAAACATTAAAATGTCAAATGTCAGATACATGGTTAAACTTCAAAGTTTCAATATTTTAATATGTCAGCTCTTCCCAAATACATCTAAAATTCAGTGCAATCACAATCAAAATCTCAAGTTTTTCATTTTTTATAACTTGTCAAGTTGATTCTAAAGTCCATCTAGTAGAAAAAATGCAAGAATAGCCAAGGTATTTTAAAGAAAATAGGATAATAAGGGAGAACTAACTTTTCTTGATATCAACACATATTAAAGGTTGCAGTGATTAATACAGTGCAGTAATAAATCAATGAAAAAGGATAAAATCTGTAAATATTGAAACTTGAGCATTAGATGAGTGAACCATGACATCTGTTAGAACTTCATTTAGTATTTTTTTAAATAGAGACAATTTAAATGTTCAATCTAAGGGGAATGGTTAACTAAATAATCTTATATGCCATAAAATATGCATAAGAAAGTATGCATACAATATAAATTTCAGGATAAAGTAAGTTATAGTGTGACACATGTGTATATATATACATATATATACACACATATATGTATGTGTATATGTATATACATACGTATACATATAATATTGATGCTTGTATGTAATATATGTGTAATATGAACCCATTTTATAAAATAATAACACTAAAACCAGCAACAATAACAAAACTAAATGTATTTACTAAAAACATCAGATAGCACACTAAACTGTGAACACTGAGATTTGGGAAGAAGGGATTGTATTTTTTATATATAGTAGTGTTCTGTGTTATTGAAAATTTTACAGATTTCATGTTTTACTTTTGTAATTAAATGTATATTTGTGCATTCCTCACGGTACCAAATTTCAGGCTAGTAGAAAATATACACTAAGTCTCATATCAACTTTGTGAAATATACTAATATTCAATGTTAGAAATGAGAAGAGAAGACAAAAGATGATCCATAGAAATGTAATTGAAATGCTAAAACATCAGAAAATTGACAGCTGCCTTTATATGACCAGCAACTAGAACACTAGGTGATTCGGGGATAATTTTGTATATCTTGGTTAATGCTCAATAACTTGAGTAGCAATAAGATTGTTTCTGGAGGCCAAGAATACAAACATCTAGTTTGAGGCTCTTCTTGTCTCACAACTTGCACAGGTGAGCCCTTTGCTAGACAATACTCAGCAGCTTTGAGCCACAGCCTTTTGGTCAGCAAATCTTCAATAGAATGGGGCTTGGGAAAGGGTCTAGAATAGAATAGACTTAACCAGTTATAGTCACAACTTCTGAAGCAAGTATTTTGAAAACACGTTCTAATTTTAAAAGAATGGCTTGCACAACTGGATTTATAGCTCCTCCTAATAAATATCAAATCTTTGACTCAAGTTCCCATGCAAATTGAAAATAATAAATAGCATTAAAACTAACAAGGGATTCACTCCGTAATCTGTCTGCATCAAGCCATTCAACTGTTATGTAGTATCTTTTTACATAAGTATTATCACAAAGGAAACTTCAAAGCATAATTTGAATTCAGTGGCTCAAAAATTAATGAGCACAACAGTCCACTATGTTAGCTTTTCAAATAGTGAATGTTTTGCCTGCATTGATGGAAAAGCGTACCCCAGAATCATCAACTCAGTAATTACTAAAAGGTGCCACTTAATTGAATAAGGTGGCTAGTGTTTAAAAGATACAAAACAAATAATTATGTCAACATATCAGAGAGGTCACTGAGAGAAAACAATAAAGACAGGTAATTGGGATACTTAAACATTGTCTAGACCACATAATTGAAAAAAACTGCCTTTTTCACTTTTGTATGAAGACACTCTGCAGGATTTCTTTAGACCCACAGAAATCTGTATATCTATAATAATAAAAGGGTAATATGTTAATTAGACCAGATATCCTTCTAGACATCCTTTCGGATGACCTTCTGGAAGAAACCGGGGATGTGAGGGAAGCCCGGGTTCCAGGTAGCTGCATGCAGGTGGCTGGAGGGAAATGGTTGCAGGCAGCTGGGGAAGGAAGACCTACCCTTGCATGAATTTCGTGCATCGGGCCTCTAGTTAATATATAAATTCTGTATGCTATTTCACTATTCTAATGTAATAAGATTTTTTTATACTTTTTATAAACGTTTCAGAAACTTTAAATGCTGAAACTCATTTTTATTTTTTTTTTTACTATCTTCATACCTGTTTTTAGTGTGTGTCTATCTGGCTTGGCATCTCTTTTTTCTGACTATCAGCTGAGTGCCACTTCTAGGATGAGTCCCTCTATTGTAGATCTTGTACTTTAAAGACAGACTTAAATTCCTTTAGATAACCTCAAACGATTATGTGATTTAGCACTGCATCAGAACCTTTGTTGACTCTTAACATAACTTGCTGTTTAATCCATCACCCATGTTATACAAGTGCTAGAAAGAAAAAGGCCAATGGGAAAAAAACTTGTGATTTAATAACAAAGAACAATGCTCAAAGGCAGCAATTTTCAAGGCTTTTTAAAACATGCAGTACCTGACTATTTAGTCAGGAGCACTGACCTATTTCTCCTTAAATTGTCAAATAAAAAAATGACAACAGTCAACACAACAATAGCCCACCAGTGTGAATGAATCAAAATTATAAATTATACCTATTTTTTGTCAGATTGGCAAAAAATATATTTTCTGGTGTGCAGCAAAATCTTAGTAATTAGTTTATGTGTGCCAGGAGATGGAAAGGTTGAAAATCGCTGGTTTCGTGTTTTGTAAATGTCTGCAAGGACATTTTAAAAGATGTCTTTCTCTTAGAGTTTGAGTTACTGTCATTCACACTCCAATGGGAAAATCAAATTCCTCAAAATCCAATTTCCCAGGTAGAAATCCAATTCTCTAAGTATTTCCTTACTCTGTAATGATGCTTTGGGCTCCACACTGATTTAGCAAGGAGGATAAAAAGGAAAGCACTTCACAAAGAAATACAAAAATAAAACACAAGATCTTTTATGTCTCCAAAAGGCCTGCTTTTCAAGTGTATAAAAGACAAAAATACCACGTGTAAGTTATTTCCTCTAGACAGTTAGAAAACAAATCAATATGAAACATTAAAAATAAAGTCTTCTAGCCTATTAGAATGGCTCTGAAATTCTAAATAAAAATGTACTTAATTAGTTAAAATACTTAAAAATTTAATGATGAAAAAGTTATGCATGACAATAGTAAAAAATGAGTTTTAGCATTTAAAGTTTCTGAAAAACTTATAAAAATTATACTAAAGAATAGTATTATATTACAGTAGTAAAAACACAAGGAATTAAATTTTAAGTACTAATTGCCCACTAAATATGAATCACTATATATATAAAATATATACACACATATATGGAAATATAGATGTACATGTTTATATATGAACACATACATACATATTTATTATAGACAGTAAAATATAATTTCAGCCTCAAAGTGATCATTTTACTTGATTTCTGATTTTCTAGGTGAAAGGCTAAGGATTTATGATCTTTAATTTTATAAAACACTCTTTTTCCTTTTAAAACTTTGCAAAATAGATCATATTTGTACACTAAATCCATTTAAAGGAGGGACAAGAAAGTCAACATAATAGGCATAGGACATAAGAAGAAAATTAACAAAATGGAAACAGGTGCTGCATAGATGAAATCAACATTTAAAAAAATATATATAAAAGGCTAATATGCTAAGTGTCTGACCGTCTGACCAGTTGCTATGATGTGCACTGACCACCAAGGGGCAGACTCTCAACACAGGAGCTGCTGTGACGCACACTGGCTCCATGGACCTGATGACCACAAAGCAGCACTTGGCTTCCCCCAAGTGGGACACAGGCCCCGCCACCACCCCAGAGCGACAGCCCACCAAATCACAGCCAACGCTGTCAAGACCCCATGGTGCAAAATGCAGCCCACAGCCCAGCCCAGCCTGGAAACAGTTGCTGTGGGCACTAGGTAATGACGTCACATAGCAATGCCGGACTCCCTCTCCCTAGCGACAACTAGCCTCCTTACAGTTTCTTCAGCCCAGGAACACAACTTGCTTTATAGCCAGTTGCAAACATTTCACACTTTAACCAAATGTCTGTGAAGCATTTTCCCGTGCCTCATCTCATTTGATCCTCACAGAAGTCCTGGAATAGGCAAATAGGAAACTTGGTGGAATCCTATTTTCCTTTATAGAAACCTTAGAAACTTGACTCGACTGAAAAGAAGTAAGAAATGGTAGAACTTGAAAATGACTTCAGGTTTTCTCGCTGCGCAGAATATAGTCAAACACTGCTGCAGTTAAATATTTTAGCCTTTGCTCTCCCTGCATGATCTACAATAATAATCTGCTTCATGTTGATATACTGGTATACTGCTGTGTTGCTGACAATTACCTGAAAGAGAAGTTGGGGTGCTTCACTGGGCTGGAAAAAGTTTAGCTACATCAGAAAGCAGGTCTAATTAAGCAAGTTTATTCTATATATATAAAAGGCTAAGTTGAGTCGTGCATGCAATATACAGATAAAGCTCTCACTGGTGCCAATCACACACATGTGTTTCCATCTGTCATTGTCAATCGTGAATTTGGTTGACACTTCTTTTATAGAGAAAGGGTAAATAGCGATATTAAAATACTTCTTCTAATTAATTTCCTTTCAATGTGCACAAATCCATGCATCGGGCCACTAGTATATTATAAGTCTGAATTTAATCTTGTAAACATTCATGAAGTCAAAGCTATTTACTGAAGGGCATTGCTTTGTGACAAGGGACATGCATGTTGCTGTTCAACAATGCATTCTCACTTGCTAGACTTAAAATACAGGTTCCCTAGAGGAGATAAAAAAAATTATAGTTGTTCAAAAAGTGAATTCTTCAAAATGGTAGTTTCAATCAGATTATCCCAAGATACTTGCAAATGTTCCTTCATGAAGCTTCTTGAGTGGCCTTAGTATTTCTCCCTTAGTGTTACAGACTGTGTCCCTCCACTTACTATGAATTTCCTAATAGCTGCAGCATTGTTAATACTCTTTTTTTTTAAAAAAAAAAAATTATTTCAGAGAGAGGAAAGGAGAGGGAGAGAGAGATAAAAACACCAATGATGAAAGAGAATCAGCTGCCTCCTGCATGCCCCCTACTAAGGATCGAGCCCGAAACCCAGGCATAGGCCCTGACCGGGAATCCAACTGTGACTTCCTGGTTCATAGATCAATGCTCAACCACTGAGCCATGCCGGCTGGGTGTTTACACCCATTTTTATAACCCATTACACAGTGGTTGGTATATAGTCTGGGTATTAGGAAAGAAACAATACATGGTAATCATCCTTTGATAGGGAAAGCACCAGGAAACTTTATCATTTACATTTACTGAATACCTACCATGTGCTAAGCATTGTGCACATACTTATATCAATAGAGTAAGACACTAAATTAAACTTTCATTGAAAAGATTGGGGCTTGTGATTTATTTGTTATTCAACAATATTTAGTGCTTCACATAAATGGAAAAATTCAATAAAAGTAATGATCCCACTTGTTCATAAATGAAATTCAGTCTGACTTTGAGGGCAAGATGCCATTTGGTGGGTTAATCCCCTTTGCTGGGGAAATGAAAAGAGAGAATTTAGCTGTGAGTTATTTTCTAGATCTATTTATTCCTGGATCTCTCTTTCTCTTCCACTCAGTCATAATGCAACATATTTCACACTGCTTTAACTTGGAACAAACACCATCTTCAAAATTCAATTTGCAGAACATTAAAAATAGACTGAACATATCATGACAAATCAAACGTTTTGAAATAACACTGTTTGCAAGGTGGCTTTTACTTAAAATTGAAAATGTTAACATTTTGCAAGGAGGTGAACTATTTTCTTGGCAGATATGTTTTAAAGAACATTGAAAGGAAATAGTGCACAAGAACAAAAATTTCGAAAGTACACTCAGCTCTTAAAGGAAATAAAAACATAAAAGAGACATGACAACAAAATATATATGATTTCCTCTCTGACAAAACAACTCTATCTGAACAGCAGCTTCCTATCAATAGACAAATAGAAATTCTTACTCGACAGTTCAAGATATAGAATTACAGAACATATTAATCTCATTCTTCCAGTTACATTTCAAATGCCCACTACCAATTAAGCCAAACCAATCTTTCCTCACAGGTTGGCTTTGAGAGTTTCCAAACACTTACATTGCTGAAAGTGAACATATAACAGCCCCTGAAAATAGCAAGGGATTTATTTCAGGAGAAAAAATTTTTTAAAAAGAACTACCATAATGTTTGGGCTCAGAACTGGCCATATGAATGTCTAGAGATATTACATTCAATTACCTATGTTCAATCCATAGCCATTTTTCAACCAACCAATATTTATTAAGGGCCAGGTTTAAATGATGCATTCCTGGGATGCATTGCCTCACTTTTCTGAATCACCTGCTGCATAAACAATCTTGCAAAAGGGCATAGATAAAGGATTGATTTGGCACCCTCTGCAAGACTTATAGGAGCACAGTGAACCATGGTGGACTGTCTTGCAGCATATCTGAAAATTGTTTGGTATGTACCCAAAGTTGGGAAGCTCCTAACTAGAAACAAAAAAAGCAGATAAAAGAACAAACGATCCACTCTACTTCTTTGCCTTTTGAAGAAGCTGCATGAGCACTGGCTTTTGTTTGTTTTTTGACCTAATATAATCTCAGGACCTAATACAGAGCCTGGACCATAATAAGGGTTACTATATTTTTCTGGAATGAATGAATTCTGTTTGCCTGTGCACTTGTCCCATTCTATTAGGCATCTTGCTGATTAACAGTTTGGATCTTGTGTATTTTGTGCTTAAATCGCCGTTCTCGGTTGTAAAAAACAACAACATTATATATATGTAATGTTCTTGTAAACTTACTAAAGGTTTCTAGTCTCTGTTTGACAGCCTGGTTCACAGGCCTTGGCTTTAACTGCCTGCCCTTTATCTGCCTCAAAGCAATTATATCCGGAGCCTCACTCTGCTCTCCACAGTCCTGCATCCTTATCGCCTTTCCTGCTGGTTCTGACACTTGTCCACTTTGGTTGAAAGGGCAGATTTCTTGGTCACAATCTAGTTTCAAAATCTGGCTTAGCCATCTGCTAGCTGTGTGAGCTCAGATAGGTTTCATAATCTCTCTTGAACTCACATTCTTTAAAATGTTAATAACAATAGAACCCACCTCATAAGAATTAAATGAGATAATGCATGTGTAACCAGTTTGCAGAACCGGCTGGTCTCAGAAGAGTTTGACAAGGAATTAAAAACATTATTTTTTTTAACATTATAGCCCTCCAAATCAACTTTGAAGTACCCTTTCTCTCCTTCCCTGGAAAAAATTTGGGGCATACCCTTTAGATTTTTAACCACTTTTAGAAATTAATTAACAAGTAGCTCTTATAGTATGTATTTAAGCTACCAAAAATTTAATTTTAGGCAATTTAAATTTTAAAACTTCTCTAGCTCAAGCACAACCAACAAATTCCAAAGGTGGACAATGGGAGCAGGATTTACCTTTTTATTCTGGTATTTTCTCCTCCTCCTCTAAACGCCTCCTCTTCCTCTAAGCAATGCCTTCTCCTCTTAACCTCTATCACTATACATCTCCCACCTCCCCAGAAAGTAGGGGAGAAGATAAAACGTGAGGACGAGATAAAGTCTTATTTAACTAAGGCTGTTGAAATCCAATGCTAGTCATCTCTGTTGGGATAATTTCTTGAGTTAATCAAAGTTCACTTTTTGTGCTCACTGAGGAGGATCACATTACATTCATCCACAGAAGGGTCAAAACCTCTCTGGCTGACCCCCCAGGACTCTCCCCCAGCCCCTGCTGTTCATTCCATACAACTTCTTTCTGCTATGATCACCGCAACCATTGGAGGTACACAGATTTGAAAACATATGCCTTTTAGTTGGAAACTCATCCAAAAAAACTCCAATATCTTAGTCATCAAAAATAAGGAAGCTCTCTTACATCTTATGATAAATCTTAAAAATATGTTTGATGTTATTAAGAACAAAGGAAACTCTCTTCAAAGCATTTAACCTCCAAAAAAAAACTACAGTAAAAAATAAGACAAGCAAAATACTTAAAAATTACTGGTTTACTATCATCATTACTAATCATTCATTCAGGAAACCTCTGAGCAATTTAAGAGTGTCAGATTCAGGACAAGTATGTAAAAGGAACAATGAAAGCAAGCAGAGGAGATAATTGAAGTTCATGTAACAATATAATTAGGAAATCATCAAAAATGTCAAAAGAGGGTACATGTTCTGTTTGGCATCTGTGGCTCTATTTCCATAGTAATTTGGCTGTCAAAGTAAGATTCACTCAAGTTAAAGTTTGTTGTACACATGACTGCATTACCGGTGACAGCAACATAGATATCCAAGGATATTATTTTTATTTCCCTGTATTACTGGTGAATAATTTGGTCAACCTGTGTTGAAAGTTGTGCTATTTTTTTGGACTTGCGTTAAAATAATATTTGATACTTGCCTGTCATGAAGGTGGGAGCCAAGGACATGCCCCACTCAGTGAGACTGGTATTTATGAAATATATCAAATCAGTTGTCTACCCCTTCCTCTATATGTAATAAAACAGCACCTTGTTACTGATCACACTTGATGCAACTTGATTTCTGTGAATTTTTCAAACATTATACAGCAGGGGTGGGGAATCTTGTTTCTGCCAAGGGCCATTTGGATATTTATAATATCACTTCCGGGTCATACAAAATTAGCCACTTAAAAATTAGCCTGCTATATTTGATCAAACATTTAATTAAGTCACTCCTAATACTTGGCAGGACCAGATCAAAGGATTTTGTGAGCCTTATATGACCTGCAGGCCAGAGGTTCGTTCCCCACCCTTTATAAAGTATTATTCATAATATTCTTATTAGAGATCCACAATCACATTAGTGTCGATTTTGCATTCCTTTACTTTGGTCCAAATGCCCTCTGTTGCAAATCTTATTCCTTCCATCACATCTTCTTTAAACTTTCTTTTTCCAACTACCCACTTATATTTGAATATCCAAAGCCTGTCCTGTTTGAATACTTTAGTACCAAAATTACACATTTCTCCACAGAATGTTAATAAAGATTAGATGTTAAATGACAATATGAAATACCTGGGTGAAAATACAGATCTCTAATGTTGAGGTCAGAGGATAAAGGAAATTAATTTCTCTATATATCTTTTATGACTACGTTTTTATCTGGCCAGGAAGAGTTTATGTTTTAACAAATTAATTATATCTAACATTTGAAACAGACAACCATATGCTTTATATATTTCAAGTCACTTTTGCATGCATTATTTCAGTAGTCAGATGGACTTCTACTTCTATTCTGTTAGGTATATTAAGAGCATAAAATGGAGAGTTAGTATTTTCCAAAGCAAGTAACTCATTGCCAAGCTTCCTTAGCTCCTCTAGCTAGCTCTTAATAAAGTCTTTTATAAACTTACACAATTCAGATTCCTAGATAAAATAAATATCCTTAGCGTTTTCCCCATGATATTTCAACCAACAAAGCAAATTCAAAGAGATAGTGGGTTTAATTTCCCCGGAGGCCACTGTCTTCTTCACTTTAAGTTTAGCTTGATTACTATTAGGCCCTAGATACATGGTAACTTCCTGGGCTTGTTGGTGAGACAAAATAAAAAATCTAATTCGCAACGATCTTTGTGCTTTTTTGTACAATATTATACAGCTGAAAAATATCAGCCATCAAAGATCTGAGCCTTAAGCAAATTAAGGGCTATGAAATTTACATAACACAGGGCAACCAGTAATAGCAAAAGTTAACATAAATATCAACAAATTCTTGACCAACTGATAAAGGTTTCTCAAACCTTAAAACTGAACTTCAGAGTGAGACTCACAAGTAATTCTGAATCAATCCCAGATAACATAGTTTTCTTTAGAACTCTCATATCTACACCAAGGCAAATTCGGGGTAACGTGGTTTTTTTAATCTTCCATGGCCTCCATTTTTGTGCAGCATGCTACCTTACATCTTAAATATTATCCTTTCAAATACATTTGATTAGTAGGTCTCACACTTGAGTTAGAACACACCTCAAACTCACATAGTGATTTTTTTCACCCATTTAAAAATTATAGAAATATTAATAGCAGAAAACATAAATATATTTGAAGTCAATATTTAAAAAAATAGAAAGAATGTTTGCCCATGCAAAACATGTGTATGATAACTGTTACTAGTCATTTCAGAATTTCCCATCAATGCTTATTTAAAGGACTAGTTTTGTAGCAGACAAGCAGTAGTATCAAAGGAATAAGAGCAAATGACAAAACATCCATTTAGACACAAAAAGACTCTATCCAATAAATGGCTTCTCCTGCAAAATAAAAAAGACTTCCATTTTTCTCAATTGCAACAGTTTACTAGTACGCTTCCTAGTACCTTATATATCAATAAAGATACATGTGTGCTGCTTCTCTGACTCTCTTTAACTGGCCTCCGTTTCTGTATCTTAAATATTGGTTACCTTCAAGGCTCTGTTAAAACATCTGTTCTCATCTCAGTTTTCATGAATTCCATGGCAACATCAGCCACTCCATTCTTTAAGTTTCCAAACCGATGAAATTTATGTGGATGAATGCCTATTCTCTTCCTGAATACTCTTCCCTCTACTCAAGGAATTTCTGACCAGTTAGCACAAATGAATGTTAAAGTATATTCCAAGAAAGGTTAAAATTATTGTCATAAAAAATAAACACTGAAACTCACTTAGTTGGAAAGTACTAAGGAATGGTACTTAGAATACTTGAGATGATATAAAACAATGCATTGCTTTTCAAAAGCCAGAGATGGAAGAAGTTGTGTTCCACCTAGGAGAAAAATCATGGAAAAAAATGCATGAATGCAGAAGGATTGAGGGTAGGTTCAAGGAACCTGAACAGTACAGGTTGAATAGTGGGTGAGGTATGCTACACCCTCCTATGGCTTCCCCATTTATTAACTGCTACTTGTTATGAGAATTGGACTTGAGGAAGTTTGAGAAAACAGGAACAATAAGAAGAGGCAAATAAACACGTTTGTAATGGTAGCATAGTCACATTCATATCTTGCTCCTGGTTCCCTGGGGTTTCCAAGAGGCTCTCCATGGTTGCTGTGGAAGGGAGGAGGGATGAGAGGGAAGAATACACAGGGTTGACTCAATCCCTGGTGCAGAGCAGCTCCATAAAGATATGTTGAAATTCTACCAAAGTTTTTATTCCAAATAATAGGGTAAAAATAGCAAAAGAGATATACAGAAAATCAATTGTTTACAAACAATGCTAGGAGAAAGAACCATTAGTGAATGGAGAGGAAGACCATGTAATGTCAGAAATACCTAAGTTACAGAAAATACAAAGGGGATGAAATGGGAAGCTTAATTCCAAAATCAAATATAAAAAAAGTTCTCCTGCCTTTCTCAGTTATAAAAAAATCCTTTTCATTTCAATATACTTTTAAACTGTTTTTAAATTGACATACATTCTTTCTAGTGGCAGAAGAAAAAGATTTATTGAATGATTCCAACACAAATGCCAAACAATATCATCCATTAATATTTTCTCTCTTAATATCTCAAAGATTCCTCTAAGTTGCATAGTAATCTAAATTTTAAAATAAATTTAATATTATTTGATTCATATTTATAAACATAACTGTTAAATCTTCCTCCCTGTAATGCGGACATTATTTTCTGATACATCATGGCTAATTCATTATTGTATAGCTCTTCAGCTAAAAACAATGAATGTCATCATTCAGTTTTGGCAAATATTATCCTAAACCAAGGAATATATATACTTTCTTGTTTTTCTCAGTTGACTAAAATGAAATTCTTTTTATATACCTTTCATTAATGATGCACAGCAATCCTGATGTCATCAGAAAATGTTTTGATTTGTTTTATTTGGCTAGGGGCAATAAGTAACAGATAAGTATTGAAAAGGAAATATACATGTATCTGCATCACAATGAGAAATACAATAGCATCTCTCACACAAAGGGTGTCCAATAACCAAGTGTTAATTGTAGAGCTTGGGTGGGTAACACTATTGATCCTAAAAAATACTTCTCATGTCCATTGTCTAATACCTTAGAAATGAGTGAAATATTTATACATTTGAGTATCTGTTTTTCAGAAAAATTCCTGGCCTTTGATGTCTCCTATGTTCCCAGAGGTCTATCCAAGGAAACTTTTATAACCTTCTACCCTCAGTTCTCAAAGTGAGGAGATAAAAACATCATCAGCAATTAATGGAGGTAAAAATAGATAGAACACTGACTTTTCTAACTGGTGGTAATTGCAGAATAAATGGAGTAAAAACTCTATTGCAACAATTTCCATCAGATTTGAAACCCTTTAAAATAGCTTTGGTCTGAGTGAGCACAGTGCTTTTTATAATTAATCCATTTCCTTAGGCGATGATATTCATACCACAATAGACAATCCTAAAAAGAGACCCATCAGTTTCAAAACTGAGACATCAAAAAGAGATGACAATATTTCTTGGTTGGTTCAGACATTTAGTCACTGGTCTTAAATTCATTTGTCACAATTATGACTGCTATGGGTTAAATTGTGTTTTCCCATAATTCATATGTTGAAGCCCTGATCCCAGTACGTGAGAATAGACTCTTTATGAAAGTAAAGATGTTAAGTAATAATTAAGTTAAGGTGAGGTATTTAGAGTAGGCCCAAACCCAATCTGACTCATTTCCTTATATGGAAAGGAAATTGGACGGAGAGAGATACCAGGAAACACTATGTGAGGACATTGTGAGAAAGAAGCCACCTGCAAGCCAAGGAGAAAGACCTCAGGGGAAACACAACCTGATCATACCTTGGTCTTAGACCTCTAGTCTCCAGAAGAAAATAAATCACTGTGGTTTACAATGCACAGACTGCCATTTTATGACAGCCATAGCAAACTAATATAATGTTTTTGCTACACACATCATTTATATAAAACTATATATATACTAGAGGCCCAGTGCATGAGATTTGTGCACTGGGGCGGGAGGGGTCCCTCAGCCCGACCTGCACCCTCTCGCAGTCCGGGACCCCTTGGGGGATGTCTGCCTGACAGCTTAGGCCCGACCCCCCGGGGATCGAGCCTAAGCTGGTGTTCAGACATCCCTCTTGCAGTCCAGGGCTCTCGCAGTCTGGGACTCCTCACTCCTTACCACCCCTCCTGCAGTGGAGGCAGGAGAGGCTCCCGCCACCACCACTGTGCTCGCCAGCCATGATCCCGGCTTCTGGCTGAGCAGCTCTCCCCTGTGGGAGCACACTGACCACCAGGAGGCAGCTTCTGCATTGAACGTCTGGCCCCTGGTGGTCAGTGCGCATCATAGCGACCGGTCATTCTGCTGTTTGGTCGATTTGCATATTATGCTTTTATTATATAGGATATGTGAGTGTGTGTGTGTATATATATATATATATATAGTCATCCTATATTCTCTATGAGAGAACAGTTGATAGCAGCAAATTTAGGGTAATATTTCATTTACATAATTGATTTCCCTGTCTTAGCTGCTATTAAAACATTGAGATTACAAGGCAGTAAAATGCCTCCTCCTCCTCCTCCTTTTTTCCTCTCCACCACCATCACACCAACAACAGCAAAATCTAACTCTTATTGAGTGCATTGGATGTTGCAGAAACTATTAAAAATGCTTTACATAGTAAATAATTTATTCTCATGATTCTACAAGGCAGCTACTATTACTGTGCCCATTTTATCAATTGGGAAACAGATTCAAAAAGTTAGGAAAGTTAGCCAAAGACAGAGTTAGGACACAAACCCCAGAAGCCACAACCTGGAACCATTCTTTAACCATTATGTTATAGGGTTTAAAACACTACTCTGACTTTTACAAAGTGAAACTCTCTTCCATTTTTGTGCAGTTACTTTTGGTTAACCTGAATCTTTTTTTTTTTTTTTTTTTTTTTTTTTTTTTAGTTTATTCTAAAAAAAAGAAGGGAAAGAGAAAGAGAAACATCAATGTGAGAGAGAAATATGATCAGTTGCCTCCCATGCTCCCCAATCAAACCTGAAACCTGGGTATGTGCCCTATCTGGGATGTACAGGATGATGGTCCAACCAACTGAGCTATGCCACACCAGAACAACCTGAATCTTTATTACAAAAGTCATCTCCACTTTCTGCTGACAGGTTTTTCTCTTTTATATAATGCCAATAGATTTTTAGTCAGACACATTAAATCTAAATTTTGTCCAGTTTTGAAACAGTTACAATAATGTTTCTGTAATAAATGAGAACTTTTAACGATTAAACAGTGTTTGAAAATCCTTAGTAACATTATAAATTGGAAAACCAAATTTATCCTTGCAATAATTATTGCTATATAATTACTGTAATACCTTCACATCTAAATGAGGTATATTATAAACCTCAAATTTTATTTCCCAGCAAAAAAATAGTAAAAATTTGATTTTTATTTAAAATTTATAAGTACCATACTCTTCCATAATTCTTTCATGAATAAATGTTGAATTTTACTTTTATATGTGTTTTAGAAATTGTTTTCTGTATCTAATCCAATCAAAGAGCAGTAATCCAAATACATCCTAAAATCCAGCATGCATAGTATTTAAATGGTCCTCTTTGAGAAAATAGAATAATGGAAATAGTCACCATTTAGTTTCTTGCATATAGAAGAAACACTCTCTTGTAGTTCAGAAAGGTAGAGTATAAGGTTAGCTGGGTTCAGATTTGACTCTACCACTTTATAGCTGTGAGTTCTTAGGTAAATTATATAACCTCTGGGCGCCTTAATCTTCTCTTCTCTAAGGGGATTATTCTAACACCTACCTCAGAGTTTTATGAGGATTTAACAAGTTAATATTTACAAGTTACCTAAAACTGTGATTTGGTCATAGTATATTCTATATATGCATTCTAAAAGACATGAAAGGGCCCTGGCTGGTATTGCTCAATGGCTGGAATGTTGGCCTGGGCATCAAAGGGTCTCAGATTCGATTCCCGGTCAAGGGCACCTACCTGGGTTGCTGGTTCAATCCTGGGCCCCAGTGGAGGAACGTGTGGGAGGCAACCAATCAATGTGTCTCTCTTACATTTCTCTCTCTCTCTCTCTCTCTCTCTCTCTCTCTCTCTCTCTCTCTCTCTCTCTCTTTCTCTTCTCTCTCTTTTCCACTCTCTCTAAAAAATAATGGGAAAAATATTCTCGGGTGAGGATTAAAAAATAAATAAATAAAAGACATGAAAGGATTACCATTTGGTTGTTAATCTAGGATGTTTGTGGTGGCAGAAATACATGTACTAAGGAGACTTCTCTTACTATGTCATTTGAGCTCTATCAACCATGTTTCATTGTCTCTGTCTCATTGCAAGCAAGACAAAGAATTCAACAAGGAACATATCTGTGAACATTACTATAATGTTCAGTTAAAAAAAAAAAAAGCCTGAATCATGCATAATGCATTTGGGCATGCAGATAAAAATTTTTAACATCCTTGACTATTCCAACACCATTAAATTCTAAGCCACTTTTTGTTGTTCCAATATCTCCTCTGTGTGTTTCCCCACCAAAATATACTAAAAATGTTCTTTCATGAAATGTTCTCTTCATTCCAAGAAAATATTAAATTTTGTCTCAAGTAAAGTAACTTTAACCCTTAGTTTTCTTTTGTATCCATACACTCCCTGTTCAAATAAGAAAGTAAAGTAGGAATGGGATTCTCTGTGCTTTGATCTGAGTAGAACACTACCAAGAAACCCTATCTCTCTTCCAAATCTTTTCACGAAGGCAGATTGGAAGGGAACACTTTATTAGTTCTCATGCATGACACCAGACAAGCAGCTGATGACCTGTTTTTATGAGTAGACATTTTATCATTATTTTTCCTCCATTTTCTGATCTATAAAATGCATGTTGAAGGTGTAAGTGTTTATGTGTTTGTGTGCCTGTGTGCTTTGTATAAAAACAAATAGCTATGCTATTATGTATGCCATGTATTATAACAGTTTAAAATGCATGTTTCACCCATTTTTAATCACATTAAGTAATTATACTTAACATTTATTTAGCACTTACTATGAACTTGTCACTGTTCTGAGTACCTTAAATATCTTAACTCATTTATCATCTCAGCATTCTTATGAGGTAGGCATTATTATTATCCCCATTTTACACACAGGGAAACAGGCATAGAAAGGAAAAGGAGCTTGCCCAGAATTACATGGTGAGCAGGTAGCAGAACTACATTTAACTAGGTATCCTGGCTTCATAGTTCTTCTCAAGTACCAAGTGCGTCTTTAAATGACCTCATCAAAGAATGCTTCCCAATAATCATGATGCACATGAGCAAGATGGAACTCTTAAAACACCACCAATCCTATATAATAAAAGCCTAATATGCTAAGTGTCTGGTCAACCAGTTGTCCGTTCAACCAATCAAAGCATAATATGTTAATGATATGTTAAGGCCACTTAACCGCTTGCTATGACATGCACTGACCACTGGGGGAAGACAGTTGACCAGTTGACCAGTAACTATGACATACACTGACCACCAGGGGGCAGATGCTCCAACTGTTAGATTAGTTTGCTGCTGGGGTTTGGCCAATCGGGACTGAGTGAGATGGGTTGGATACGCCCTGGAGTCCTCAAGTGGTCCCTCCCTGGCTGGCCAACCTCCCGCGTCTCTCCCTGGACCCAGTTGTGCACTGGTGGGGTTGCTCAGCCTGGCCTGTGCCCTCTCATAATCCAGGACTCCTTGGGGAATGTTGGAGAGCTGGTTTTAGCCTGATCCCACAGGCCAGGCTGAGGGAACTCACTGATGCACAAATTTGTGCACCAGGCCCCTAGTAAAACAATAATTTTACATACTTTAATGTCACCAACAGGCCAAATAATCACAAGAACAGCTTAAAAGGCACAAGGAATTATGCAGCCACTTCAGAACATTTGTCAGCATTCAAAGGCACTGAACATTCTGTCCAGCAGTATAGACCAATTCATCATTTGTTAGCTGACCTAATAAAAACATTGAATGAAAGCAACTGAACTCATTAAGTCTTCACTGAGCTCCTACTAAGTATAAGGTAGGCACAGTTGGAGAAATGAAGTCACAGAAGTAATCTACATTAACATCATTAATCTCTATATGCATTAGATATAGCTATTACTAATAAATTTAACAGTTCAAGCCACTAAAATACATTCAAATGTCGATTTATTTTCCCCTGTAAGATCTATTTTTATCTTACTATGTCATCATTAGCCAAGAAGCAAGCCATTCAGAAGCAAAGATCTTGCATGCTATTGAATTCTATCATTTCAGTAATTAAAATGCACATTACTTAAGTATGAATTTCTACTCTTCATGGCTAATTCTTGCATCTGTACTTTTGTTTCATTGTGTGTTTCTCCTTTTTTTTTGCTTTTTAGGCTAGTTTCTTTCTCTAAAATTCAAAGCTCAAGCTTCTCTGGAAAGGTTGTGGTTGATGGGTTGATATTAATATATCACTTGCAGTCTTCATATAAATAAGTAAGTGGCTATTGAGTTAGCTTTTGGTTCTTCACCATTAGAGCTCAATCATTTCCTACTGGCTACCATACAGCCAGTCTCACCCAGCCAGTGTGGCTCAGTGGTTGAGTGTTGACCTATGAACTAGGAGGTCACAGTTTGATTGTCAGGGCACAATCCTCAGAGTGGGGTGTGTAGGAAGTAGTGGATCAATGATTCTTTCTCACCATTGATGTTTCTATCATACTCTCCCTCTCTCTTCCTCTCTGAAATCAATAAAATATATATAAATTTTAATAAAAATGAAAAAAAATAGAATTTGACAAAGTGACAGAAAGCAGGAAGGTCAGTTACGATTTCACGGGATTGTTGCTGATTACATATCTTGCACTGGGTCAGTAATTTTTGACAGCAGACAAAGTCAACCTGGCTAAACCGAGATATGTGTGTGATGCCCATTACAAAAGAAACATTTTTAAAAATAATTTTCTTAAGTCACACACACACACTCAAAAACCAAGGAACATGATGCAATCACAGGAAAACAGCAAGGCTTATTGCAATTCAATCCACACATTCTCAATGAAAACTGTTTGAAAAGACCCTACTTATACAAAATGTTTTTATTCATCTGTGTTACGTATAAAGAGGGTTTCAGGCTGGATTTACTATTTTTATCCATCAGACAAATTTAGCTCATGTCCCAACTGCCGCTTTCCAATTCATGACTTTTTTTGAGTGTGTGTATGTGAAAATTAGTTGAAGACACTGCTGGAAAAATTCCTTTGGAACATTTAGAAACTGAGTGATGATACGTGTGATGCCATGTTAAAATAGAACACTAGAGCATAGTTCCACTTTACAGAAATTCTTAGTTTCAAATATGTTGGGTTTTATTTTCTATTTATTGTCGATACATTGCTAAGAAAATGGAAATGCAAGGCAAAAGATAAAACATTTTCAATAAACTCGGGGAATATTGCTAAATGTTTAATACTATCAGCTTTTTCTTGGATTATCATAATTGAACTATAGTAATTTCTTTTTTACTGACATTGTAGATACATACTAGTACCTTGTCTTCAGTGAAACTAAGATATTAATTCAATATAAGCAAGGATAAGTTTACTTAACTATCCTTACTAAATCATACTGTACAGGCATGATAATTCAATTAAGAGAATGCTTCCTATATTATGTATAAGACAATTTAAAGAATGGAATGGATGGACCTGTTATACTAAATATTGTGCTTTTAAACTTACCTTGAAATGGCTGAAATCTTCAGCTTTAAATGCACTACATTTAATTAGATAGTTTAGCCCTAGCCAGTTTGGCTCAGTGGATAGAGCGAAGGCCTGCAGACTGAAGGATCCCAGGTTCGATTCTGGTCAAGGGCACATGCCTGGGTTGCAGGCCTGATCCCCAGTTGGGAGCATGCAGGAGGCAGCCAATCAATGATTCTCGCTCATCATTCATGTTTCTATCTCTCTCTCCCTCTCCCTTCCTTCCTGAAATCAATAAAAATAAAGATATTTAATTAAATAGTTTATAAATTACTTCATTATATGTATATCAATATAGTATTGTGCTTAAATGTCTTTATCACGACCAATACGGAACAACTACTTTTGTTCAAGCTCCTTTGCCATCTCCAAACTTCCAGGGAGAAAGGGAGGATGAGAAAGAAAACAATGACAGGGGAAGAGCAGAAGCACTAAAAGTCCCTTCTCCTGAATTCCTTTTAAAAATGCTCATGGTCTTCCCAGTTGGCATGGCTCAGTGGTTGAGCACTGACCTAAGAACTAGGAGGTCACAATTCAATTCCCAAAGTGCTCAGGTTGTGGGCTTGAGCCCCAGTGTGGGGTGTACAGGAGGGAGCCAATCAATTATTTTCTTACATCATTGATGTTTCGTCTGTCTCTCCCTCTCTCTCCCTCTCTGAAATCAATGCTCATAGCCTGAAAAATAAAGATGTTGCTATGAACCACAAAATAAAATAAGAAAAAAGAGCAAGCTCAGTATATTGGAAGGAATTTTTGCCTGCCTCATAAACAAATCAAGTTTATCTAAACTTTATCTCCTTTCCTCTTAGTATTTTTTCCATCCCCTAAGGTTGCCCTGATCTAAGTTCTCATACTTCCAATTGTCTACATAATTACATATGTCCAAATTGTTTAGGAGAGAAGTTCTATAAAATTCCAAATGGCAATATGTTGCATTTCTTTGATTCTAAAATTAATGCTGTTACATAATGACATTTATAAAAATGTTTTTAAATTTTAATTAGCATATTTAATGAAATAGCATTATTTGATTGTTGTTGATGTTAAAATAAGTCAAAGATGTAAGAAATTGTAACTTCGGTTCTAAATATAAAATACAAAGCCAGTTAACTATTTTTGTAAATTTGTATAATTTGGGTGTAATAAAGATGTAATATATATAAATATTTGATGCAAATGTTAAACTGATGCCTAAGACTATAGATTACTATATTAAAGCACTGAAGTAATGCAAGTGATCAAGAGGTATAAATAAGTGTAGCCTTCTTTATCCAAATGCTGTCAAACTAGTCCTGGAAATGAAATGAAGCGGAGTTTACAGGCATAGAAATTAGTTTCTATTTGAGGAAACTAGTTTTACTCTATAAAATCCTTTAAAACATTTGTCCTGGACTAGATTTTTTGTTTTTGTCTTCATTTTGAGAATACCTGTGTCATTTCAAAAATTATGTGCTGGAAGTAAATTATGATTGGCAAATGATAGTAGGTCTACTTGAAAGTCACTAAAATATTAAAGTATCACTGACTAATTTTTTTAATTTAATAAAATAGGAGACCAATACCCACCCATGGCCAACTTAACATGTCAAAACTACATTTAATAATTTTTTTCTTTGCAGCTCACCAGGATGCCATAAATGAAATGTGAACTCTTAAGAATATAGACAATTAAAGAAAAACACTCTTGTGCATTGGTGGTATTAATAGTTGTATAGTAAGTCTATGAATAACTGAAGACTAATAAATTTGTATCTAAGAAAATCATTTCCTGACAAAGTGTTAAAGAAATAATGTAACATCTCATAATGACTTCACAAATATTTTTAGCAGGTATAATTTACATATTAAGACATGCTCTCAAGTATGAATATTAGACACTCAATCACTTTAATAACTCTTCAAAACTTCTAAAAGTGCAAAAAGGAAAAAATGTGCAACCAAAAACGGGATAGGCCTGAATTATTAATATAAGAGTAAAATACAGAATATTAGTGATATCCAAGTCAAAAATAAAAGGCATTAATTGAAATGTGACTTCACATGACTCTAGCACGATGGTTTTTGACATGTGGAAGAGAAAGTGAATTGGACAGCACTGTCGTTCTGCACAAAACTGGAAAGTATTCCAAAGGTTAAGTTCATCTCTGGACCATAAAATGTCTCCCCAAACCCTGGGAATCTGATATCCTAATGCTCTCCTAAACTACCTCCAAATTCCTGTTTTCATAATTGCACTTAAGCCAACCAATTAGCAAAATGGCCCATGGTTCAAAGATATGTCAGAATCAATAACCACCCCTCAAGAACACACTCTTAAATTCATATGCTAGTGCTAATCTCAGCAGTTATCAAAAAAAAGCAATCCCTGCCCTGGCCGATTTGGCTCAGTGGATGGAGCGTTGGCCTGCGGACTGAGGGGTCCCAGGTTCAATTCTAGCCAAGGGCACATGCCTGGGTTGTGGACTCAATCCCCAGTAAGGGGCGTGCAGGAGGCAACCGGTCAATGATTCTCTCCCATCACTGATGTTTCTATCTCTCGCTCCCTCTTCCTTCCTCTCTGAAACAATAAAGAAAAATATTAAAAAAAAAAAAAAGCAATCTCAGCCCAGCCAGCGTGGCTCAGTGGTTGAGCATTGACCTATGAACTAGGAGATCACAGTTGGATTCCAGGTCAGGGCATATGCCCAGATTGGCAGCTGGATCCCCAGTGTGAGGCATGAAGGAAGCAGCCGATCAATTTTCTCTCTCATCATTGATGTTTCTATTTCTCTCTCCCTCTCCCTTCCTCTCTGAAATCAATAAAAAAAAATATATATATATTTTTTTTAAAAAAGGCAATTCTATGGTGTCATGATTCGGGGAAATACAGTAAACCATTCAAGGAGATGTCTTTAGTGTAAAAATAGACTAAATACAGGAGAGGGGCCAAGAGGGATGTAACAGAGGACATCTGTAATTCTGTCAACAATAAAATAAATAAATAAATAATAAAATTAAAGCAGTTAATATACATTATAAACTAATTTCAATGATTAAAATATGTTGTTTTACCCATATTAAATGTGATATCTTTTAATTGAGTGTCTCTTCTTAGGCCCCATGCTTAATTCAATTAACTGCTTTGTCCCAATGTATTCACTGGAATTTACCTCCCGATTTCTTAAGGGTTTTCACAGATTGATAATAAGGAAAATTTAAACTTGAAATTTAAAATTATATTATTATAATATAACTAGAGGCCCAGTGCACGAAATTCATGCCTCACGGCCCTGCCTCCGGCCCATTGGTCATTCCAGAAGGTCATTCCGCCATCCGGTCTAATTAGCATATTAGCTCTTTATTATATACTAGGGGCCTGGTGCATGAAATTCGTGCATTGGGGGTGGGGGATCCCTCAGCCCAACCTTCCCCCTCTCACATACTGGGAGTCCTCAGGGGATGTCCTACTGATGGCTTAGGCCCGATCCCCACAGGAAGTGGGCCTAAGACGCAGTCTGGCCTCCCTTTGTGAGAGGCAACCGGGCTGGTCAGGGGAAGGCACCAGCCCCATCACCCTGCTGCTGCAGCCACTGCTAGTCACCACAGCCACCAAGGTGTTTTCATCAACATGACTCCAGTCCCTTCACCAAGAAAAAAATGACAACTTTCTTTAGGCATTTTCAAGATGTGTCTTTCATAGGATATGCATTTCTTTCTTTCTTTTTTTTTATCCTCACCTAAGGATATGTTTCCATTGACTTTTAGAGAATGTGGAAGAGAAAGGGAAAGACAGAGAGAAACATCAAAGTGAGAGGAACACTTTGATTGGTTGCCTCCTGCATGAGCCCTGATCTGGGCCCCGGCCAGGCAGGAGCCTGCAACCTAGGTACAAGCCCTTGATCAGAATCACCCCAGACCCTGCTGTCAGCAGGCCGAGGCTCTATCCACTGAGTCAAACCGGCTAGGGCAGGATATGACATTTCTTAGCCCTCCAGCGGAAGACCTTCGTTTTTTTCTCCAGAAGTGTGGTGGAAAAACCCTAGATCACCTTTTTGGATTATTACCCAAGTTACTAAGAATATTACCAGTGGCATACAGGAAGCTTAGCCAATGGGCAGTCAGAAAAGGTGTTTCCTCTATAGTTCACACCAATCATCAGCTGTGCCCTGCCCAGGCCTAAAGCCTCTGGCCAAAGCTTTAGGCCTGGGAAGGGGACCTCCAGCTTCCTGTGATTGCAGACACCACCCATTGGGCAGGGGACCCCAGCTCCCTGCAATCCACCACAGGAGCAGAACCCCTCACAGGAGTGGACCCCAGTTGCCTGCGATCCATCACAGGCTCCCCACTGGTGCCCAAGGCCGGAAAAGCCTCCAGCGGAGGCTCGGCCGCACCCCAGCCTGCCTGCCACAGATCGCAGGAGCCGACCCCCGGTTGCCTGCAATCCATCGCAGGCTCCCCGCTGATGCCCAAGGCTAGAAAAGCCTCTGGCGGAGGCTTTCCCAGCCTTGGGCTCAGCCACAACCCAGCCTGCCTGCCATGGATCACAGGAGCCGACCCCCAGTTGCCTGCGATCCATGGTTTCCTGGTGGGCGTGGCTGGTGGGCGTGGCTTGTGGGTATAGCGAAGGTACGGTCAATTTGCATATTACTCTATTATTAGGTAGGAGGATATTGAGTTAGTAGAAGCATTTTTTTAGGGGAAAATCATTATACTTGTTTCAGCTTGAGTGATTAAAAGTTTTCTACACTTTTTGACACTGAAAATGGTAAAGGCAAAAAATATTTAAAAGATTGTCACTGGCATCAGAATCAGGCTTACAAAAAATAACCTCTGCAAACAGAAGTTTAAGGACAATAATTCAAAATCTAAGTTTTCAGTATCTCTGATTGAGTTTTTAAAATCAAAATTTTATTAGACATGTTTTTACTTGCTGGAGTACATTTCTTTCCCACCAATCAGGGCAAGTACCAAGGAAAGTAAAAGATTAAGAGTATCATAATTCTGTCACAAATCATATTTCTAGAGCAAAACTATTAATGCAGATTTTATATTATTTGTGCTCCAATTTTCCAATTTACATGATGCATTCTTAATACCTACCAATTACATATTAGAATGTTCTTTATTTCAGCAGTATGGAACAAGTGAAAATAATGAACTTTGATAAAGAAATTCTTAGCTGTAGTTATCTCAGCTTTTAACTCTTGTTCTCTCTCCCTTTTTTCAATGTACTCTATCCCAAGGAGAACTTAAATGAAAGGAGATGGTGATTATTCAGTACATAAAATAAAATTTAAAAATCCTGCATCTTTGCAAATAATTAGAAAAATATCTGTCTGTTTGATGTCTCACTAAATTCAAATTTTTATTACAGATGGTTGTTTAATATCAATGTTGGCTTAGGGCCTCATTCAAAACCAGTCCTCTTTCTCAGTATCAATTTATATATTTTCAGCTCTTGTAACACCAGATATTTCATTTCTGTCTCTGTATCTGTTTCCAGCACACGTGGGACTAAATGTCCACAACCTCATGTGATTTCTCTGATTAATCCCAAACCTAAGCCAGAATAATTCAGTATATTACTTCAATGCTTAGTAATAAGTCACCCTTTATGTGAAGCTACCACTAATGTTGAACTTCAAGTTCCTTATCTAGTACATTGTATAGCCCACTTTGCTAGTATCAATTCTTCCTCTAATGATTAGAGGAGTCAAGCCCCTGATGTCATGTAAGGAGATGGTCCCCTCATCTATCAACATAAGCTAGAACCTAGAGTCAGTCTATTTGTCTTTTGAACAGTGTTTGCTCCTTTTCCAAAACATTCTAACCCCGCTGGAAATAGCTGATAGCGACTATAATAAAGACCATCTGCTTGCTTATTGGCTCAAGGTATAATGAGTTCTACCTTTTGGAACACACTGCCTCCCCACTCCCATGGTTGGGTGTGTCCTATTCTGCCCCCTCACCTTTACCTTTTCAACTATCCCTCCCGAGTAGGTCCAAACTTTCCTATAGATTCCTTCTCACCAACATTAGTTTTTTTTACAGTACGACTCCATATTTATAAAGTAATTTCCCAATATTTTTATCTAGTACTTTTATGCTTTCATTTTTAATAGCTGAATACTTGATATGCTTGCAATTCATCTCATGCATGTGAGCTATAGATCCAAACTTATTTTACTTTTCAGATATAACTATTTACTTTGCCTAAAAGCATTTACTGAAAAATCCTGTTTTTTGTGAGGAGTAAAATCACCAGTTTTTTAATTCTTTTTTTCATATTCTCAACAAATTTCTCATAATAATAACCTTTAAAATTATCTTCTTGAGGCTTACTGTTTATGAGAATATTTATTAATTTAACTATCATAATTCGATCACATAAATCAAATTCTATTGGCACCTTCAAAATGAGGGGTTCAGTGTTTTGCCTAAGAGAGCTGCCATGCAGAAACTAGAATAGGGGATAACAAAAGCACTTCTGGTAAAGGAGTTAATGAAAATTAAAGTATCTTTATGGATCCTTATGATTCCTAACTTCCCTCTATTTCACTCCCTTCTCAATAATCCATACTAAGAACAAAAACAACATTTTCAAAAATAATCAATAATAGCATAAATAAAACAGATCAAAGTCAACTTCCTTGAATGAGAAAATCATCTAATTAGCAAAGGCACAAAATGATCAAGATACTATGTGATGATACATCTTTAAAATACTGTAGGCAAGAAAGAAAAACAAAACAAAAAGCTAAAAACTCTATTTCTCAGTTCCTTAAATCTTCCAAATATGTTGCTTTCCATTTTCAAGGGCTGTGCTAGATCAGATTTTAGGAGTAGGAAGATTTCCTACAACACGAATTCTACTCATCTTTCCAAGAAGTCTCAGCAGCACAAATTCTTAACAAATTAGTATGTGTAATATGTGCACAATATCTGGAACTTCAAAGAGGGTGTTGAGAGAGCAGTGAAATACATAGATATGAACTGAGGGAAGGACATGAAAGAGTTTTTGTGGGTGTTTTTTCTTGTTTTTGTTGTTTGTTTGGTTTCTTTGGTAAATATGCTTAATATTGAGAATTGCAGAATGTTGAATTTCCTCTAAATGACATACTTATCTTCTCAGTTAATACGTGAAACTCTTTCGGAAGATATAATCACCTCATTGAAAATTCTTTTATAAAGCTTGAATTTATTACTGAAAATGTCTGCATTAAAACTTATGATTTGATAAATTACACTAACGAGCAAAATTTAATAATGGTTGCAGGAGTCACAAAGTTTCCCTTTTATGCATATCTGCAGTGTTCATATAACACAGAATGTTGGGATTGGTATACAGAGGCCAATACAAATGTAAAGAATGCCTCAGCAGTTAAACAGGATTTGGACTGTCAGCTAAAATAAAACTGATTTAATTATAATTGTATTTATGCAATCTATGGCACAATTTAGCAAAAGTTATTGAAAAAGAAAATGCAAAAGAGATTTGGAGTTTAATTAATAAAAATGATAATTAAAACAAATTCCAAATAAATTCTTATAAAAGCCTTATTTAGTACAGCCAAGATGTTAATAACCTATGAGTTTAGTAAACCTCTGGTAAATACAATAATATAGTCTAACATATACTGAAAAAAGCTTAGTTTCAGCTTTAACAGACAGATAGCTCCTACAAAAACAAAATAATGTAAATGAAAATGGATAATTTTAAATAAGTTTTCTTCTTTCTATTTAAGAAACCTATAAAGTGCTCTAAAATCAGCCCCAATTTCTTTGAGAACTGAGCTTCAGCAAAATGGCAGGAGAAAACCTGCAACCTATATCAATCTTAAGTTTCTTATCATGTATCCTTTTACAAATCATAATGTAGCATGTCATAAATATATGACATACCTCTTAAAATATGTTAATGTGCATATAAGGAACTAGAAATTAGTGTCTAGTGAAAGAAAGTGTCTAGAGTGGAAATTATTAAATTGGCTAAATGCAGAGATTTCCAAGCTCTCTCTCTTCATTGCTTCCTTACTGCCTCCAATCTGGAAAGTAAAGTTTGTCATTAGTCTCTTAACCAAGAGAAATATCTACTTGTTCTATTCATTAAGTAGTTAGGTTCAAACAATTTACCAATGTGTTTCCTAAACAATTTGGTAGTCATTTTAAAAAATAAACAAAAATAGTACTTGATTTCATTCTTAAACAACCACAGTTACTTAGTACTGGTATGTGTGCATCTGCTTAATAATACACCATTTCTCAGTTTGAACATCACCAGCCCCATTTTCTGTTCCACATTAATTTTTCTTGTAGTAGTTGCTTTTTGTGTCAAAGCAACTGTCAAAAACCTAGCTACACAAAGATATGACATCGTCAAAAGTAACAGAATACAATTTAGTGTTAAAACTGAAACAACTAAAGCTAGTAGTTTGCAGGGATGTTACTGTATTTTCCTTGAAAAGGTATTTAAAATATTCCACAACCTCTGTGAATTTACTGGGCACCTTGGCACATGGTTTGGGAATCACAGAGCTACAGATTATTTCAATGACAATAACAAGACGTTCTGAGGACTCTAATGACTGCAAAAATCACTAACTTAAAAATATATTAATCTATATATATATATAAAAGCCTAAGTGACTGTCTGTCCAATGGTCTGACCATCTGACTGGTAGGTGTGACACGCAATGACCACCAGGGAGCAGACACTCAACATAGGAGCTGCTGAGCTGCAGTGACTTGGCAGCTGCAATTCTTGGGTGATGCACCCAAACCAGAGAGAAGAGAGCCCAATTCTGGGGTGCATCACCTGAGAACCACCCTCTTGCAATCCGGGACCTCTCAGTGAATTGTCGGAGAGCCAGTTTTGGCCCAATCCTTGCAGGCCAGGCCGAGGGACCCCACTGGTGCACAAATCTGTGCACTGGGCCTCTAGTTTTATATAATCCTATCTAATAATAGAGTAATATGCAAATTAACCATCACTCCGCGACAAAATGGCGGCGCCCATAGACACAAGATGGCAGTGCCCAGTCCTCTCAGGCCCGCCAGAGACCCCCAGTCCCAGGGAGGGCTGCCGATGAGAGCTGGCAGCGCGGCCCAGCCTGTAGGTCTGGGAGGTGGCCACGCCCCCAGCACGATCTGCTACTAGCCTCAGCCCAAGCATCCCTGGTGCAATCTGCTCCCAGCCACAGCCCTGGCTGTCCACCTGGGAGACTCCTGTGCCCCCCCCAAACTGCCCTCCCGCAATCCACTTCCAGCCCCGGCCCGGCCCATGGGCCTGGAAGGCAGCTGGACCCCACCTCCACAAGATCCACTTCCAGCCCTGGCCCGGGCTGTGGGCCTGCGAGGCGGCCACGCCCTCTGGCACGATCCGTTCCCAGCAGTGACCCAGGTCATTGGCCTGTTGGCTGGGAGGTGCCTGCACCCCTCTCAGCGCATTCCACTCCCAGCCATGGCCAAGGCTGTAGGCCTGTCAGCTGGGAGGTGCCCATGCCCCTCTCAGCGTGTTTTGCTTCCAGCGGAGGCCAGGGCTGTGGGCCTGGGAGACAGCCGCGCCTCCCAGGCACGATCCGCTCCCAGCTGTGGCCCTGGCCGTAGGCCTGTCAGCTGGGAGGTGCCTGCGCCCCTCTCAGCGTGTTCCGCTTCCAGCTGTGGCCAGGGCTATGGGCGCGCCTCACCTGTGCATTCCGCTCCCAGCCTTGACTGGGGCCTTAAGCCTGTTGTCTGGGAGGCGCATTCAGCTTTCAGCCTCGGCCAGGACTATGGGCCTGAGAGGCAGCCACGCCCCTCTCCTCATGCTCCACTTTCAGCCGCTGCCTGGGCCAAGGCCTATCGCCTGGGAGGTGCCTGAGCCCCTCTCAGTGCGATGCGCTCTCAGTAGTGACCCGGGCCTTAGGCCTGTTGGCTGGGAGGCGCCTGCGCCCCTCTTGGCGCGTTCAGCTTTCAGCCAGGGCCATGGCTGTGGGCCTGGGAGCCAGCCGTGCGCGATCTGCTCCGAGCTGTGGCCCTGACCGTAGACCTGTTGGCTGGGAGGTGCCTGCGTCCCTCTAGGCACATTCCACTTTCAGCCGCCGCCAGCTTCTTCCCAACCTGCAAAACTCCAGCTTGATTCCCCTATAAAGGGAAGAGAATAGGACAGGATGTTCACAGGAAACGGTGACAACTGGTTGCATGTGTGGACTGTGCTGGAGCTGTGTCCACGGCACTGTGTGAACACTGAGGAAGGAGCAAGCAGATCTGGCTGCAAGGATGGGGAGAGGGCCACAGAGACTTGGCCAACCCTCAAAGGGCCCAGTAGAACTTTCATAGGTAGAGAGGATTGAGATTATTAAGAGGAGAAAGGCATCTTGGAAGGAGTATTTCTAGCAGAAGGGAAAAAATGGGCCAAAAGTTTGTGGGAAAATGGATAAGTACAGTGTTAGTAGACCTCTATGTGAAAAAACCTTCCATCTTGACACCTACATTACTTAACAGACTTGGCTCCAATTGACTTTTGCCCTTTCAAAATAATTTTTGGAGGGAAAGATGGACAGTTGATTACATGTCTATTATTTATAAAAGAAAAGGAAACTTTTAGAAAATATGAAAAAGTGTGAAATCACCTATAAACCTTCTACTATTCAAATATAAGCCCAAAAACCACATGATATCACCTTTCCAAGGTCTCATGAAATTCCTGTTTAAGGAGTTTATTTTATGACACTTTTAGTTTGGGTTTACATTTTTACTGGTTTGTCAAGACCACAGCAGGTATACTGTCCAATATGTTAAAGAAAAAAACCTATCTAATAAAGAGGGAATATGCAGGGGAGGGCATTTGGGGGTGACCGGGCTGTCAGGGGAGTTCAGTTGGGGATGATCGGGCTGGCAGGGGAACAGTTAGGTGTCAATCAGGCTGGCAGGGGAGTGGTTAGGGGCAATCAGGCAGTCAGGCAAGCAGTTGGGAGCCAGCAGTCCCGAATTATGAAAGGGATGTCCGACTGCCTGTTTAGGCCCGATCCCACAGGGATAGGGCCTAAACAGGCAGTTGGACATCTCCCAAGGGGTCCCAGATTGGAGAGGGTGCAGGTTGGGATGAGGGACACACCTCTCCCCCAGTGCACGAATTTTGTGCACTGGGCCTCTAGTATAAAATAAACAGAACCAAATCACAGTTCATTAATTTTACAAATGCATATTGAGTGCCAGCTATATGCAAGGCAGTGTGCTAGGCACTAGGATTTTAGTGCAAAACCAGGCAAGAAAAGTCATTTCCTTCTTGGAATTTACATTCTAGCAGAAACAAATAATGCAAAATAAAAAAATAAATATTCATACAGTCATTTTTGTGTGATAAGTTCTGTAAAGGAAGCTAACAGACAAATATGTTAGGCTGATTGAGAATAGATAAAGGGCAGAAGGAACCAACTTATTTTAGGGGATGAGAAAAGTCTTCCTGAAGAAGGATATAACATTTGGAGTAAGCTCTAAAGTAGTGACCCTTAACTGAGGGTGAGTTTGCCCCGTGGGACATCTGGCAGAGTTTGGAGACATTTGGGTTGTTATGACTGGGAGGGATTCCACAGGTAAGCCCAGTGGGTAGAGGCCAAGAATGCTGCTAACATCCTACAATGCATAGGACAGCCTCAATGCACCCTCCCCGAACAAAGAATTATCTGACCCAAATATTAATAGTGCTGGGACTGATTTAAATAGGTGTGTATGTGGGTGTGTGTTTGAAAGTGAGAGGGCATCAGTGCGCATTCCAGGAAAAGGGAACAGCATGTGCAAAGATCTTTAATAAGACTATGGTGTACCCAAGTGAACCAAGAGAGGGCCACTGCAGATGGAGGCCAGTGCAAACAATTGCAATAATCCTCAAAACTGAAGGGTAAATTAGAAGAAAGGAGATTCTGCCTAAATAATCATCAGGATAAAAGAAAGATGGTTGTTATTTGAATTATTCAAGCAAACGCCAGCCTATGTGAAGTTTCAACTTTTGCTTCTGCTGTAAAATGTGACACATCAGGGAAAGTGGGTGATGTACACAAAGGCCTGTACAGTCATTACATGACTGTATCGTGGCTTGTGTTGGCCACTGAGCAGCTGTGAGATTCTGCAGGTTGGACAAGCATAACTTGATCAAACCAAAAAACCAAAAGCAGAAAAGAGAGAAAGGTATTTTATAGTCAGAGATGTTTTCACCCCTTGGTTTCCATTATAAATAATGACTTTCATTGTTCTTCACATGGACATTTCCTTCAGCCCAGCCTATAACTGAGATAGTTAGAGCATTTTTCATACTTAAGCAAGTCCATGATGCAGTAAGTTGACAATAAACATTGATGTCACAACCAAGGGCAGAGAGAATAGCTCATTACCTGAGTGATAACTCTGGATAATTCAGCAGGGACACCTGCACACCAGTTATACCCTAATTTATGAATCATTAGACAGAGGCTATACACTCTTAAAAAATGTCTCCTCATAGCACAACAGAGGGGACAAAAAGAAGGAATGCGGTTTTTGTTAAACACCTAGTTTGTATACACCAGGTTTCAAGCTAAATATTTCCACTTGTTTTTATCCAGACTCAAATGTTCTCACTTTAAGGCACAGAAAGTGAGGCCGTACAAGAAAGTCACTTGTCCAAATCCAGTACTTAAAAACTAAAAGCTACAGCCAGAGTTTGATTCTCACTGTTTCCCAATACACAGCGTGGAACAAAAATAGGTTTACAGTTGTTTATATGGAAAGTAATAAAACAATTAATAAATAATGATACAAGAATAAACTCTGTTTCATGTACTCACTACTGTAAATCTACTTTTGCTCCACCCCATGCAAACTCCTACCATGCCACACTTCCTGGAGTTTGTAGAAACAAACAAACAAGAAATACTAGCTTCTCTCTTCTCTGTAACTGATTCTCCTTCTGTGTTTCAGCCCCTTGGTGTTCACCATAGCAGCTGGGCAGACCATGAGGTTGGCTGAGCACCTACTTCCTCATCTTCAGCTCTTCCTCTTGTAAGGAAAGTCTATGCCACTCTAGGTCCCAAAATAGGCAACTCATGGCTACAGAAGGTCATGACTACCTCAAATCCTTCAGACTACCAACTTCAAAATACATAGCTGAAATGAACACATATTTACGTTGGTCAGAAACCACTTGAAAAGGACAACAGCACAGGGACACATAGAGGAAATCTAATGGGGAGTCAAAGATTCCACCTCCTTCTCCAAACTGCACTAGGTTCCAAGCCTTATTAAGTAGCCACAGGAAAGAGACTACATTCTTTCTGGTAGCAGAATATGAAACAAATTATAAAGATATACTCTAACACATTTAAGCTTTTAATTACTAGGCAAAATTCTCACAAAATCGATTATCAGACATCTGAGTTCCAAATATACAAATATACATCTGAGTTCCAAAGTTACAAATATAAGTATACGGGGCAGGAGACAGGACAGGTATTTTCATTATGTGACTTTATTTTATCATCACCACAGCTATGCAAAGCCTTGGAATTGTGCTCATGTTACAGATGAAGAGACTATGGCTTGGAGAAATTAAATAACTGGCCTGAGCCAATAATTCATAGCAAAATGGAGAATCATCTGAAATTTCCAACAGACCACCTGCAAGACACTGTCCCCCATCCCCTACCCACTCTACCCCATCCCGTACTCACCCCATTCTTTCTCTAAGCCAAATAGCTTAAAGCTTCCGGCCCTCTGAATAAGCAGTGGAAGTTACTTACAGTATGTTCAAGTCAATATCCAAAGTGATGTAATGGCCAGATTCAGAAAGGATTTTATCCAATTTGATTACCAATAGACTTTCTCTTTCTAATATGCTTTTCCCTAGTGTAAGCCTACAGAGTGAAGTCCTTCCTACTATTTTCCTCTGAATACTACTTGAGACTTTATATATAAGACCTTATTTGTTTCTACCAACAACTTCTGGATATAGGAGATATCTTTTCTGATTAAAAAAAAAAAGGAAACCAAGTTACGAAGAGGTGAACTGGCTTTTGCTGGAAGTACTTTTGTAAATAAATGACTATTGGGTCTTCGAATATGTAGTATAGAACTCCCTTAATATAAATGACTGCCTCCCTTATCTTCAACCAATCTTAATTTCTGGTCCACTCTATAGGGTCTATTATTTATACACAATTGGTAAAACTGATCCTCTCCCAAATGCCCCTACTCCTAGATGCACCTTTAGTAAATTAACAAACTTTTTTAAGTAAATAAAACATTTGCTTTTTGATACATAATATTAAAGACACTTTCTACCTCACACTGAAATAGAACATAGCCTCACAAAGCAATTTCGTCAGGGCACATATTCGTTTCTAATTTTTGCTGTAATAAATTACCACAAACATAGTGGCTTAAATCAACACAAATTCATCTTACATGTCTGGAGGTCAGAAGTATAAAACCAAGATATTGGGAGGACTGAGTTTCGTCTAAGGGCTTTTGGGGAGAATACATTGCTTGGCTTTTCAAGCCTGTAGAAATTACCTACATTCCTTGGCTTGTGGCCACGTGAATATAGCCTCTATTTCAATCAGTTACAACTCTTCCTCGCCTCCCACTTCCATCTTTCACTTATAAATCCTCTTGATGACACTGGGTCCATTTGGATAATCCAGGGTAATCTCTTCATCTCAAAATCTTTAACTTATACATCAGCATGTTTTTGTTAGGTAAGGTAACATATTCACAGGTTCTTAGGATTATAACGTGGGCAACTTTGAGAAGCCATTTTTCTGCCTACCACAAAACTTAAAATAAAAAATGAAAGTATCATAAATAATCACATTTTACATCATTGTCACAGGCTCTGATAAAGTCATTTCAAGAAGTTAAAAGAAATAATCTGATTCACAACGAATGATAAAAACTTAAAGTATTCCCAATGAAATCTACTACATAACAAAAACTCCACAAATGTTTAAAGCCACAAACTAAAAAAAAATTGTTATAAAACACATATCTCATAAAAGCTTATATCCAAAATAATCAAAGAATGCCTACAAATCAATAAATAATAGGGACTCGAATAGGAAATCAAGTAACTAATAATATTATGAGAAAAGGTTAAATTTGCCTAGAATTGGGAAAATATATATTAAAATAATGACAGTGACAGTTCTAAGTCACTAGACTGGCCAAAAAATGTAAGAGTCTAATTATACCGAGTATAATTTAGGATATGGTTTTTATAGAGTTCAAGAATATAGTTGGTAAGAGTACAAATTGAAGTAGCGCTTCAGAGAGGAATTTGGCAATGTGTTACAGTACATAGAAAATCTGTCACTATGCATTCTCTACCATCCAGCTTTACTTCTAACAGTTCTGTAGTCTTGCAAAACCCTATCTTATCTAAATAAATTTCTACCTTTTCCTCTTCTGGGGACGGTGATTTCAGGCACTCACCATGGTGCAGCATTTGACATACTGTCAGAGGCTCTCCTGCAACACAATCTCTAACAAAGCTAGGCTGTTCTGAACTCCTGGTAATAGAATTGGTTACCTTTATACCAAGAAGGTTGGGAAAGCACCAAAATCTGCATGTGGCATGTGCCCAGGTTGACTTCTCAGAGTTCGTGCTGTGAGACCTAAAGTTCTAATGAGGTTGTCTAAAACGAAAAAAAACGTGTCAGCAGGACCTATGGTAGATCCATGTGTGCAAAATGTGTCTGTAACAAGATCAAGTGTGCTTTCTTTATTGGGGAGCAGAAAATCATTGTGAAAATATTGAAGGCAGAAGCACAGAATCAGAAAGCTAAATAAAATTTTAAAAGAAGCTTTTTTGAGTAACAAAAGCAATGAAAAAGCAGAGAGAGAGAGAGAGAGAGAGAGGAGCTTCTAAAATGCTATTCAGTTCAGCAAGGGCTTATCATACTTACAATTGGAAACAAACAATCTTTCAGTAAAATACTGATGAATGAATATACCATGAAAGACTTTAGAACTGTTAAATGCATGAGTAAAATCTCAGTTTTCAAAACATACAATAAAGTTAATAATAAAAACAAATTGAAAATTATATAATTTACCTACATTTTTAAAAGAGAAAAATCAACATTCATTTTTATGACTGCATACAATACAAATCCTATAAAATAAAAGCCTAATATGCTAAGTGTCCAGTCATCCAGTTGGCTTTTCAACCAATCCTCTCTAATAAAATGGTAATATGCAAATTAACCATCACTCCACTACATAAGTCATGCCCACCAGCCAAGCCACGCCCACCAGCCAATCAGGGTGAGTATGCAAATTAACCCCAGCCAAGATGGCTACAGCCACAGAGAGCAAGGTTTCCCAGGTAACAGAGGAAGCCAAGCTTTCCATAGCCGTTGCAGGCCTAAGCCTCTACTCAAGCTACAAAGTTTCAATTATTGAACTTAAACAAATTCAAACAAATGGCAGCAGAATGGAGCTTGAGAGAGCAGGCCAGGGTTGCTGGCGGCAACAGGGGAAGCAAAGCTTTCCGCACACCCTGGCCGGGCTCACCAGCTTAAGGCTACAAAGTTTCAATTGTAGAAGGTGAATTAACTGCAACAGAAATGGCTGCCGCTCCGGAGGGAGTAGCAGGCTTGGCTCCGCTCCAGGCTACAAAGTTTCAATTGTAGAAGGAAAATAAATTCCAGATACCAGGGCCTCTGCTTGGGTTGCCAGGGGGCGTGGCTGGCCTGCAAACCACCACAGGCCCCTCGCTCAGGCTGCCTCACGCCCCAAGGGAACCCCACCCTGATCAGGGACACCCTTCAGGGTAAACCAGCTGGCCCCCACCCCTGTACCAGGCCTCTATCCTATCTAATAAAAGAGTAATATGCAGACTGATCATCACTGCAACACACAATATAGCTGCCCCCATGTGGTCAAAGATCCTGCCCCCATGTGGACACAAGATGGCCACCACATGATGGCCAGCAGGAGAGGGCAGTTGGGAGGCACCTGGCCTGCAAGGGAGGGCAGTTGAGAAGGACCAGGCCTGCAAGGGAGGGCAGCTGAGAGGGACCAGGCCTGCAAGGGAGGGCAGTTGGAGGTGATCAACCTGCAGGAGAGGGCAGTTAGGGGTGACCAGGCTGGCAAAGGAGGGAAGTTGGGGGCAAACAGGCTGGCAGCAGAGTGGTTAGGGGGTGATCAGGCTGGCAAGCAGAAGCAGTTAGGGGCAATCAGGAAGGCAGGCAGGCAAGCAGTTGGGAGCCAGCAGTCCTGGATAGTGAGAGGGATGTCCGACTGCCCGTTTAGGCCTGATCCCACCAGGATCGGGCCTAAACGGGCAGTCGGACATCCCTCCAGGAGTCCCAGATTGGAGAGGGTACAGGCTGGGCTGAGGGACAACCCCCCTCCATGCACGAATTTCGTGCACCGTGCTTCTAGTCAAAGTATAATATGCTAATGATATGCTAAGGCCACTCAACTGCTCACTATAACGTGCACTGACCACCAGGGGACAGACAGTCCACTGGTCGACCAATCACTATGACACGCATTGACCACAGGGGGCAGACGCTCCGATTGGTAGGTTAGCTTGCTGCTGGGGTCTGGCCGATTGGGACTGAGCGAGACAGGCCAGACACGCCCTGAAGTCCTCCTACAGTCCCTCTGCAGCTGCCCAACATTCCACGTCCTTCCCGGCACTGATCTTGCACCAGTGGGGTCCCTCAGCCTGGCCTGCACCCTCCCACAATCTGGGACCCCTCAGGTGATGTCAGAGAGCCACTTTCTGCCTGATGGCAGAATGACCAGTCACTATGACACACACTGACCACCAGGAGGCAGACTCTCAATGCAGAAACTGCCTCCTGGTGGTCAGTGCGCTCCCACAGGGGGAATGCCACTCAGCCAGAAGCCAGGCTCATGGCTGGCAAGCACAGTGGCAATGGCGGGAACCTCTCCCACCTTCACAGCAGCCTCTCCCACCTCCATGCCAGTGCTAAGGATGTCCGACTGATGGTTTAGGCAGGGAGTGGGCCTAAGCCATCAGTGAGACATCTCCCGAAGGCTCCTGGACTGCAAAAGGATGCAGGCCGGGCTGAGGGACCCCCCCCCCGCCCAAGTGCACGATTTCATGCACCAGGCCTCTAGTATGAAAATAAAAACTGCACAAGGTATTAATACATGTCATTTCAGAATAAAAGTGTCCTTGGGGGAGGGAAAAAGTGAAAAGAAAATTAGTTAGATCTTAATGATTTGTGTTTTTAAAACACAAAATCTGAAATGAATATTCCCAAATATAAACAACTCAAATTTTGCAAAATGGGTGCACAAATGTTTCTGCTTACCCAGATGTTTGAAATATTTTGTAAATAAAATAAAATTGCATTAAAACCCAAACAAAGAAGGCCTTTTAGTTATATTGCAAAAAGAACCAACTTAAAGGGCAAATTAAGTAAGCTTCTAGAACTGCACTGATATAAAAAGTGCAACATCCTTCTGGTGTGTCTGAGATAATCCTCAGTCCAAACACTAGACTGAGATGTCCATTCAACTGTACAAAGTACTAAGAATTGACATTACCCAGCATTGTGAGTTTGTTCCAAGGTTCAGTTCAATTCCACATAAACCTGTACTTTACAGCTGTGAGATGCACTCTGGGTTGGCTACAGACATGAACATTACAAAAGGGCATTTCATGGAAGGATTAGAAGCACCATCTGTTCATGAGTCAGCAAAACCAGAAAATTTCCATCATCCATTAGAATCCTTTGCTTATGAAACTTGTTTTACTGTTGTCAGAGGTTTCTAGGGCAAACCCAGAAGTCCAATCAACAGTGGAAGCTGCAAACTTGAAATCACTAAGCATAATGCCCTTAAAGGAAAAGCTAAAAAAAGAGCTGTTAAGACAAATACTTAAAAAGCACCCAATTTCTTTAAATTGGACTCCCGTGTAATTAAACTGTCCTCCTGTATATTAAGTTTTTTATTTAATCCAAAAAAGGGATCAGTATTTTTTCAGGTTAAAAAATAAGCTTTCTCCCTTACCACATTCTATCTTTTGTCCAAGGTTGCAATTCACCCAGAGACATTGAACATTAGTATGCAAATGTACCTGTTTTAGGCACAGCTCTTACATTAAGACCTTGTGTACTTTACGTTTTTACTTTGCATAGAATTGCATTTAATCTGCCACTTCTCTGGAAGTCCATCATTGGTATAATTTCTGTATCATTTTCACCACATTAAAAACAATTCTTGTTCTGGAGTTCTGAGGAAATTCTACCCAAAGCTCAGCAGATGCACTCAGCCTAAACATAGAAAACAATTGTCAAGAGATTAAGAAACCTTACATAGTCAATGTTAAATAAGATTGAAAATTAGTCTTACTTAGATTGAAACAGTCAATATTCCCCTAATTTTAAGGGCAGAATTTCTAAAGATGCCATCAAAATCAAAGATTAAAATTAAGCTTACAAACAGAGTGAAGTACCTGAATCATTTTTCTTCTTCACACTATATAGTAAGATCTCATGTGGAAGGAAAATAAGCCAAATGTGCACATTCCTAAATCTGGGAGATAGAGAGAAGAATATAGGAGGGGAAAATGTAAGAGTTTACTTGGTTGAGTGATAATTGTATTTTAAGCTCTATTCCTACTTTTTATAGTCTAGAAGCACTATTTCTGATAAGGGAAACAGCCTGAAGCAGCTGCCACAATACTAAACTCTCCTCCCCCAAATATTCACTTATTATACCTGTCACAAATACAAAATCAGCAGCTTTCCTTAGTTGCTCATCTAAGAAGAAGCGAGAGAGAAAGAGAAAGACAGAGCAGAGAGAGAGAGAGAGAGAGAGAGAGAGAGAGAGAGAGAGGGAGAGAAAGTACGTTCTGATGCTTTCAAATATGTCTTAATTTATAATATGTCATCTATTAATGTGTTGTATTTCACTATGAAAAACCCACACTTGCTGTGAAAATACTTATATAATACTTTGATGTTTAGAAGTACCTTTTAAATTCATTATTAAGTATTTCTAATGTTTAGAAGTACCTTTTAAATTCATTATTAAGTATTTCTAATGGCCTGTGAAGTAACTGTCATTATTTTTTATTTTTACCTATTTAACTTGGAAGGATACAGAGGCCTAGAGATGTTGTGTCATTTTTCCAAGATCATATAGTTCCCCAGAGTAGATCAGAGTCAAAATCCTCTCACATATATCTTGTGTTCTTACTACTATAAATTTCTTGGATATTAAAATACACAAATTTACTTTTGTCCTAAATTTTAAAGTAAACTGAAAAGAAAGAGCTTTGTTCTCTTATAGCACATAGCACATTTAATGAAAGTGCCACTATGACTATAGAAGTACTTATAGCACCAGTATTATAGAACTCTAATATACAGATTTCCAATATATTAAAAAATGTGATTCTTTTTATATTCACTGAATTATCAAGCAGGAGTTATAATTAGACTAGAGGATATTAGTGCTTAAATACATAAAATGGTGATGTTTTAAAAATAAAATAACACATAAAGTGGTTAAGATAGAACTTTGCATACAGAAAGTTATTAATATACTATATGACAATTGCTACAATCATCATCATTATTACTTATATACATAGGTGATAGCTAACTCTCTTTAATACTGGTATTAAGTCCTACTGTATGTATACAAAGTGAAAAATGAACAAAAGGTATAGTATAGGTAGCATCTCTATCTAAACATGAATTCTATATAAAAATATAAACCTGCCTGAAAATCTAGGAACTATAATGTAAAAATGCTGCAGACCATCAGAATAAAAGTGAAAAGAAATGTCCTTAAAGTGACATCTTTTGGGGCAAATGGTATGGAAGGACAATCGTATATGTAAAACACAGAAGAATTAGGGTGATGCTGGCCTCATAGGAAGAGTTTATAAGTGTTCCTTCCTCTTGAATTTTTTGGAATAGTTTGAGGAATAGGGGTGTTAGTTCTTCTTTGAATATTTGGTAAAACGCTCTTGTGACTCTTTCCAGATCAGGGCTTTAGTTTGCTGGGAGGTTTTTGGGTGTTTTTTTGTTTGTTTGTTTTGTTTTGTTACTGCTTCAACTTCATCAGTAGTTATCAGCCTCTTCAGGTTTTCTGATTCTTCTTGATTGAGTTTTGGAAGGTTGTATTTTTGTAGGCCAGTAACTACTGATGAAATTGAAGCAGTGAACCCAATGATTCCCTGAGATGCAGCACCAACCAAGTTGCAAGCCCACCCAAGCTGTTTCCAGTGGCTTTCCATTCAAATGGTCTGTCTTGACTTATGATTATGACTTTACCAGAATCTCTCAGACAAATGGCATCTGCGATATAACCCTTACTAAGTGGCCCCAGGCTCAACACTAGCAGTAGTTGGCCTTGGTTTACAGCTTGATCTTTCCTGGGCATCTCCAAACCCAGCACAAGTAGCAGCCATCTGCAGATTGCTTTGTCATATCAGCCCAAATTTTGCCATGTTGTTTCAAAATGGCTTTATGCTGCTATTATTCAACATTACTAAATTCATTTATGGAGGAGTATAATTGATTTAACCTGCATTGAAACCAATAGGGAGATGGTCATATTGTTGTCCTTTGACCTCATAATTATAGTTTTAGCAGTCCATGACAAATAAATATTTCAACAGTTCAAAAAGGCTTGCTAAAAAAAGAAAAAAACAACCATAATGGTCATTACATTATAATTCATTAGACAAAATTTGTGTCCAGTAAGAGAGCATTTAGGGTCATCATCTGAGGTCAATAACAATACCAAACAAATAAGATTGCTCTCTTAAGAAAATAACATTTTCTTTTTTTGGCCTCACATGATCTCCCTCCTATGTCTGCCTGCCCTATTTCCTCTTTTTATGACATAAGTCATGGAGGAGCAGGGTCCATCCATGATCTCATGTTTAACTTACTCACCCCTTTAAAGACCCTATATCAAATACAGTCATGTTCTGAGGTGTTGTGGGTTAATTAGGACTTCAACATATGAATTGGGAGAGGGAGATGTCAACCTATGACATCTATTAAAATTACTTTGTGCTCATTTAAAGAAATGTAGGTTCTTGTATTTCAATTAATTCCTTCTTTAAGGATCCATACAAGTGAAATGCCATGATGTTATCTTGAGTGCAGAATAAAAAAATATTTTGGAATACAGACAAAACATCTTGGTGTACTCAAATTGAGGTTGTTTTGCTTTTAAAGTGTACTATTGTCATTGTAAAAGTATTACAACAAAAATCAGCAATTTTTCTTTGCAATAACCAATTAGGAAATGTGATGGGAAAAAAACAATTTAGTCATCATAACATAAGTTACCACATAAACTACAAAATCCATATGAATAAATATAAGAAGGAATGTGGAAGATACACAAAAAGTATGAAGCTGTATAGAAGGATATAAAAAACATGAAGAAAAGTAGAGACATGTTTTCAGTTAAAACAATCTCAATTTGAGTACACCAAAATGTTCTTTGCCTGAAAAACAATCAAGGAAAATATTAATAATAAAGCTTAAATTGAAATATCACATATTTGGGGAAGTTATAAAATAAAGTTTTAAATACCTTAGCTTAAAAATGGTAATTAGGAAATATTTTTATATTTAATGAAAACTGTATTATCCAAATTTGTGAGATGGAGGTATAGCTTTTCTTAGAAGGAAGTTTGTACCTTAGAGGGAAATTTATAGTATATATCTAAAAAGAAAAAAGGTTGAATGTCAACAGGCTAAACTTTTATCTCAAAAAAATTAGAAAAATAAATATCCATCCAAATAATGAAGTTTTTAGCCATAATCTATATTAATAAAAGCATAATATGCTAATTAGACCAGATGAACTTCCAGATGAAGCTAGGGCTATGAGGGAAGCCTGGGTCCCGGATGCCAGAGGGAAGCTGGTGCCAGTAGCCGGGGGAAGGAAGTCCTACTCTTGCACGAATTTCATGCATTGGGCCTCTAGTAATGATCATATATGCAAATCTCAATTTGCCAATTCCAAAATACAGATTTTCAAAATTTGTTTGACGAAAAATAATTCCTTACCACTGAAGTAAAAACTGAAAAAGTTATTTCTGACTAGAAAATATATGCAATTATGATTTCTGTTATCACTCTAGATACACAATTTATACCCTTTTTCATTCTATGTATGATCTATAAGTAAAAGAAAAGTGATGAAGGAGAAGCTCACAAAAGCCTTATACAAATCCACAAGGGTAAATCAAAGCCATGTGTTTAGTTCTATCTTATGATAAAGTTGTATAAGAGGCACAAGCAGCTATGAGATTGAAGATAAATTGGTCAAATACTGTTTTTGTTGTTGCTTATGTGCTTGTCTATTTGTTTATCCCAGGATGATATGAAATAAAGGGATTATACCACGATTCAGAACCTATTCCAATAATTGGTATAATTTTAAGATAAGAATTTATGGAAAGTCATATATAAAGAATTCAAATCAGTTTAGAATAAGTTACCACTGTATTAAGTAGCAACAAAACATTAAATTTGTAAAAGTTCCATAATTTATATAAATTTGTCTTACCCAAAAGTTTCTTCAGTATAGATATTTTAGTTATATTATCAATAATTATTACTAAAATGCTATAATGAATTAGCAAAGCTTATGATCAAACCCTGTAGATATTGGAGCTAAAATGAAGGCTTTGCTAATTAATTACCAGATTAATTACTTAAACATAATTGTGTATAAATAAAATATAAAGGATTTATTTACATGGAACTATCCAATTCATATGTTTCCCATAATATTTATATAGTTCTATTGTTTAATATTTTTCAAAGGGAAAATGTGAGTAAAAGATAACTTCTAAAAATGTAACATCTTAATTGAAGAGCATAATTTTCACAATTTTGTGTCTATACAAAGGTAAGTGAATGAATATTTATTTAGTGTTAATATATACTCACCACCACTTTCTCAAAAATAACCTGTTCTCATTTTACAGATAAGAGAAATAAATATCAGAGTAGTCATGTTACTTTTCCAACACTATAAAATGAAGTGATAAAACCAGTAATTCATGAATAGTTTAAAGTACAGAAGATCAAAAGACAAAATATCTTGATTACAACCCTCTAAGATGAGTTACATTATTGTAGAGTTCAATGATCAGAAGTTCTGTCTGTGTAATATTATGACAATCAGATGCAACCAAAAAAGGTTTTGCTTATTTATTCACAACATGCCTGTAGAATGTTGAGAATGACAGAGAAATGGGATACCATACTAGGGATTAGCAGGCTAACTACCTTCATGACCATGATAAAGCAGGTCTCCTGAGACTTCTGAGCAAATCCAGCTTTTTCATGGACATGTACATGAGGCTTTTACAAAAAGGTATCTGGGAAAACTAATTTTCAGGGGGTCACTTGGTATCAACTACATACATCTGAAAAGGTCTCTTACTTGTCAGTGAATCTATTATTTAGTGTTCAGTGGCTAAATTTCCAAATGATAATTTACACAAAATTAATAGCCTTTATAAGAACTGCTTGACCACTGTGTTGACAAAATTCATGCCACAACTCCCTATTCCAACCAAAAATAAAAGCAGCAATCCTTTTTATGTAGCACATCTGGTAACTTTTAAAAATGAAATGAGAATGATCCCTGCTAATCTATAATAATAAAAAAGTAATATGTTAATTAGACTGGACAACCAAATGATCTTCAGGACGACCTTCCAGAATGACCAGTGGGTGGGGGGTGGGGCCAGTGAGCCTGCACCTCCAGGCCCGCCATGGCGGTCCCTTCCACAGAAGCAGTGGGAGAGGCTGCGGTGCAGGCCTGGTCCTGGTCCGGCATCACCCCTTCTGCAGAAGCAGCTGCAGGGGCAGTGGTGCGGGCCTGGTCCCAGTGCCGGGGCCACACCTTCCACAGAGGTGGGGGGACAGGGAGCGGTGCAGTCCCAGAACCTCTGCATAGGCTGGATGGGGTGCGACCGTGGTGCCTCAACCTCCCACAGCCCCCCCCCCCCAGGCAGCCTGGCCCCAGATCACCCCCCCACCAGTGGGCAGGGGACAGGGCCAGCACTAAGAAGCAGTGAGCCCGGCTTCTGGTTGAGCCACAATCCCTCCCCACACCCCCGCACCCCCTACTCAGCCAGAAGCCAGGTTCACTGCTTCTTAGTGCTGGCCCCGTCCCTTGCCCACTGGTGGGGGGCTGTGATCTGGGGGCAGGCAAGCACAGTGGAGGTTGCGTGAGCCTCTCCTGCCTCCATGGCAGGTGGGTGGTAAGGAGCAAGGGGTCCTGGACTGCAAGAGGGCACAGGCTGGGCTGAGGGCCCCCCCGCCGAGTGTACAAATTTCATGCACTGGGCCTCTAGTCCTATATAATAAAAGCATAATATGCTAAATGTCAACCACTTGACCAGTCGCTATGACGCGCACTGACTACCAGGGGACAGACGCTCTAACCGATAGGTTAGCTTGCTGCTGGGGTCTGGCCGATTGGGACCGGGTGAGAGGGCCAAACATGCCCTGGAGCCCTCTCATGGTCCCTCCCTGGCCGGCAGGCCCTCATCAGGACTGGGAGAGATGGCCCAGATAGGCCCCGACCAGGCCGAGGGACCCCATCTGTGCACGAATTTGCTCACTGGGCCTCTAGTATCAAATAATGAAAATATTAAAAGTTCTATATAGCAATGAGTCTAGTCAGCTGAATTTTGCAAAGTGCTTTGTAAGCCACTTCATTTATCACCATCATGCTAAGGAAAAGTCAAGTAGTTGACAGATAATTGTTACCATATCCATATCTGTAGTACATTTACCAAATGTCTAATCTCCTGAGATCACATGAAACAATATGTTTCCTAGTATGTCTACCAGTGTTCCCCCTGACAGTTTTAGTTAAAATAAAAGAAAAATCTGGGTTTTTTACTGCTTCTTGAGCATGTAAGCTATTACCTAGTCTAATTTCCTAATATATCTGAACTTACTGATCACTGTATGACTGATAATTTTCAGTTCATTCACATTTATTCTAAACTAGATCTTACCATTGGATGGGTTTGGTTCGAAGGCATAGGACAAAGGGCACCAGGCATCTTAGAAATATATAGAATTGCTCCCTCATTTGCTCTCTCTAGACAGTATCATACTCCACAACAATCTGAAAGAAAAATATAGCTTGTAACAAAGAACCACATGCAACTTTCTTTTCATTTTTAAAAGGGACAGTCAATTGCCTTGGTCACTGTGGCTCACTTGGTAGAGCATCTTCCAGTGCACTGAAAGTTCACTGGATCAATTCCTGGGCAGGGCACATGCCCAGGTTGCAGGTTTGGTCCCCATGTGGGGTGTGTATGGGAGGGAGGCAACAAATTAATGTTTCTTTCTACATGTTTGGCTCTCTCTCTCTCTCTCTCTCTCTCTCTCTCTCTCTCTCTCTCTCTCTCTCTCCCTCCCACTCTCTCTACAATCAATAAAAGTTAAATAAATACAAAGCTCCCTATCCTATATAATAAAAGGGCAATATGCAAATTGACCCTAACAGCAGAACAACTGGGAATGACTGGTAGCTATGATGCACACTGACCACCAGGAGGCAGATGCTCAACACAGGAGCTGCCTCCTGGTGGTCAATGTGCTTCCACAGGGGGAGCGCTACTCAGCCAGAAGCTGGCTCATGGCTGGCCAGCGCAGCGGAGGTGGCAGGAGCCTCTCCACTGCAGCACTAAGGATGTCCAACTAATGGCTTAGGTCCGAGCACCCGGGGAGCGGGCTTAAGCCAGCAGGTGGGCATCCCCCGAGGGTTCCCAGACTGGACAGGGCACAGACCTGGCTGAGGCACCCTCTCCCCCCAAGTGCACACATTTTCATGCACCGGGCCTCTAGTTTAAAAATAATAGTAATAATAAAAATAAAAGGGTCAGTCAAGGTGATGTATCATACTCTTAAGATGCCAACATATTTATGTATTTTATAGAAGTTTTATTTAAAAGATATATTTATATCTCTAACAAATGAAAGGTTTATGCAATGAAAAAGTACTGTAAATGCAGTATGCACCACCTATTGTACAAAAGTCATGACCCGGGCTTCCCTATTCTTTCAATAGAGACAGCAGGAAGTAGTTTCCCTGTTAGAAGACTGTACTGTCATTTACATCAGGAAGACTAGATTTTATTGCTAAGATCCGAGCAACATGCTTTTCTGCTTATATAGATGAAAAGATTGTCTATTTCAGTGTGGTGTGATAACTTAGAGAATGCATTTCATAAATGATTTTGCAGGAAATTACAGCAAGAAACTATCAAGAAAAGATTTAAAGGCCTATAAATTTCCTATGTAGCTTTAGGAGCCTTTATGAACTTTCTTGTGCTCACTGTGATTTTTTTTCCAAAATAAATACATTTAAAATATATATTACATCTATGTTATATGTGAGTACGTATCTTTATTACCGTAATGATCATGAGAATGATATTATTACATGCCTTTATTACTTTAGCACACATATGTCTAAAAATCAAAATGTTAACACATTTCTCTGGGAGATAACCAGCTAATAGATTATATTTAATCTACCTAATAAAAGAGCAACATGCTAATTGATGGTACCTTCGTGACACCCACCAGCCAATCAGGAGTGGGTATGCAAATCAACCCAACAAAGATGGCAGGTTAATTTGCATATGCAGGCACTGAGTGGCCGGGGATGGGGCGGGACGCTTGCGTCGTCGCCATGGCGATGACACAGGCTTTCCGCACCACCCCAGCCACTCCAGGCCTCTGGGCAGCATGGGAAGGCAGAAAGGCGGCTCCGGACAGAGCGAAGGCAGTGCCAGCAGCCAAGGGAACGAAAGCCCATTCTTGCACAAATCTTCATTCATGCATCGGGCCACTAGTTTTTTATATAAAATAAAGTCCAGAGCAACTTCCTATTCTGGGAAGAAAGAGTAGATATACTTACCCCTGTTCCTTCAGTTAAATGTAACTAAAAACTCTGAATATTGTATATAAAGCAAACATAAGAAAATTGAAAGCAGGGGAAAAAAAGGCAAATATGACAGGGGATCTCAGTCACTGGGGAAAGATATGGAAATTAATTTACTGGGTTTCCTTTCGACCTCATATTTCCCAGACTTGAAGCAAAAGAACTGGCAACCAAGAAATGCCAACAGACAAAGATCCAAAAAAGTCCCATGAAAAGCCTGCTCTCCTTGCCAAAGAAAAAGACAAAGGGCAGAACAGAAGTATAGAAAGCTTTAAACAATGATCACTCTTCTCTAGTCAAACACAATAGAAAACATTTGGTTCTCCCCCAGGCACAGGGCAAGTGTCAAGTGGGTAATTCACCTTCACCTGAGGTACTCCAACTCTCTACCAGAGATGTCTCAGAGAAGAATAAGTAGGGGCTACCCAGCCCCACCCCTGCTGTGTCAATGAAGACCATGTGAGAAGTCTGGACTTCCCTCCCAATGGGTAGTAACAGGGTGCCCTCCCCACTCCTGCTGTGATAGTGTCAGAAGACAGAGACAGGACTTTCTCCAGTAACCATGCTACTCCCTTTCACCCATTGACTCAGTGGAGGCCACTTGGGGAGCAGTATCCATGGTGGCCTACTAGGGGGGCAGAATTCCGCCCCCTGCCTAGCAGTAAGGAGGAGACTCCAATGTCAAGGAGGCTAAGTGGGAACCTGGACTCCCATTCCTACCTCACTTTCACTGCACCCAAGCAGTGTTAGAGGAAGCCAGCTAAATGAGCAGTTAGACAAGGTCCAGAGTCTCAAAATGTGCACTAGTCATTCCAAGATTCAAAAAAATATTAAACTGAGTAATGAAAGATAACCAATATATACCAAAATTGAGATGACAAAAATATTAGACTAATCTGATAAAGAATTTAAAGCAGACACATCATCCTACAATTATAAGTATGCTTGAAACAAATAAAAACTATGGTCTCAGCAAAGTAAAAGATATAAAATTAACAAAATGGAAATTTTAGAAGTAAAAACACTATAACTGGAATAAAATAACCAGGGACAAATAAGGACATTAAATAAGAAGTAATAACAATCCTAAATGTGTATGTAATAAACAGCATAGATAAAAAATAGGTGAATCAAAATCTTAGAGAAATTAAAGGAGAAATGCATAAATCAATAACTATAGTTGGAGACCAAAACCCCTCATTTGAAAATTGATAGACTAATTACAGAAAACTAGAAAGGATATAGAACTAGAAATACTATCAACCAACAGGATCTAATCAACATTGCAAAATAGTCCTCCAATCATCATCAGACCATATCCTGGGCCATAAAAACAAAGTCTCATCAAATTTAAGAGATTTGAAATCAAGCCACGTGTTTTCACTGAACACAACAGAAGCAAAGCAGAAGTCAGTCTCAAAAAGATTATAGGAAACTCTCCAGACACTGGGAAATCAAATAGCACATTTCTAAATAATCCACAAGTCAAGGAGGATGTCTAAAAGGAAATCAAACAGTACAATGAATTGTATGAAAATAAAATTTTAACATATTTAAGTTAGTACAGTACAGCTAAAGCAATGCTGAGAGGGAAATTTATTTCATTAAATATATATATTATAAAAACAGAAAGGTTTCAAATGAGTAATCTAAAGCCATACCTCAAGAATTTAGGGAGAGTGGGGAAAAAGCAAACTAAGCCCAAAGTGAGCAGAAAGAAGAAAATAAGAGCATAAGCCAATGAAATTGAAAACAGAAAAACAACTTTAAAAAAATCAGTGTTAGAAATAGTTGGTTGTGTGACATGATCAATAAAACTGACCAACCTTTAGCAAAAGTCTAACAAATATATATACAAATTATCAGTGTCATTACAGACTGTAGACATCAGAAGATTAATGAGGGAATACTATGAACAGCTCTACAAAAGATTGACAACATCAATAAAATGGACCAATTCCTTTAAAAAACACAAATGAAATAGAGCATAAAAATATTTGAATAGATTGACAGCATAAAGAAATTGAACTTCTCATTACAAACTTCTCAAATAGAAATCTTCTGGCTGGTTTCACTGGAAAATTCTACCAAACACTTAAAGAAGAATTAACACCAATTGCATATTATCCTTTTAAAAAATTAGAAATGGAGAAAAGACTCTAAAATTCATTTTATAAAGTAGAATGAATCCAATACCAAAATAAAAACAGTACAAAAAAGAAAATTACACATCAATATCCCTCAGAAATATAGACGTTAAAATCTCTAACAAATGTAAGCAAATAGAATTCAGCAGCATATGAGAAGAATTTTAATCCATGACCAAGTGAGGTTTATTCCAAGTATGGAAAGTTGGTTCAACGTTCAAAAATCAATCAACATAATCTACCACATTAATTAAAGAGAAAAATCACTATCATATCAATTGATGCAGAACAAGCATTTGATTAAATTCAATACCCATTCATACTAAAAACATTTGAAAAATAGGTAGAAATTTAAAAAAAAATTTTTTTAAAAATAAAAGCCCTCTATCACTAATAAGTAAGTTTAGCAAGGTTACAGGTATGTCTAAGTCCATTCAGGCTGCTAAACCAGAATTACCAGAGACCGGGTGGCTCATAAACAAACAGAAATGCATTTCTCATCACTCTGGAAGATGCAAAGTCCAAGATTAAGGCACCAGAAAACGCATTGTATGGTGAGAACCTTCTTTCTGAATTCATTTATGAATATTTTTTCGCCAAGTCCTCACATGGCAGAAAGCAAGGAAGCTCTCTGGGGTCTCTTTCATAAGGGCATTAATCCAATTCATGAGGACTCCACATTCATGACCTCATCACCTTGCAAAGGCTCCAGCTCCAAATACCATCATATTGGGGATTAGGTTTCAACATATGAATGAGGGGGGGGGGACAGAAACTTTCAGTCTATAGCAAGACAGAATATAAATATCAAATACCAATTTATTTCTATATACTAGCACCATTTGCAACCACTAAAAAATAAATACTTAGGAGTAAACCTAACAAAACCTATATAAAATTTCTATGCTGAAAATGACAAAATGTTGGTGAAAGAAATCAAATCAAATAAAAAATATATAAAGACATACATTGTTTCTTGACTGGAAGACTTTAAATAGTAAAGATGCCAATTCTCCTCCATATTGATATATAGGTTTAAGAAATCCATATAAAAATCCAAACAAGATTGTTTGTAGACATAGACAATATTATTGTACAATTCACATATAAGAAATAAGAATAACTAAATAAGGTGGAAGACTCTGTCTAGCTCATTTCAAGACTTATTATATAACTATAGTAACAAGAGTGGTATTGTCAAAGGAATAGACACATAGATCAATGGAACAGAACAGAGAATTGCAGAAATAGATCCACACAAGTATGCTTCACTTATTTTTGATGAAGGTACAAAAGCAATTCTATGGAGCAAGGATGGCCCTTTCAACAAATGGTGTTAGAGCAATTTGACATCTATTGGCACAGAGAAAAAAATTAATCTTGACCTAAGTCTAATATCTTATAAAAAATAACTCAAAATTATTCACAGCCTTAAATGTAAAAGTAAAAGTAAAAAGCTGTTAGAAAAGAGTAGAAATTCTTTGGGACCTAGGGTTGGGAGACTTCTTATATTTTACACCAAGAGCACAAATTCAAAAAAACTGATAAATTAAGCCTTATCAAAACTAATGCTTTACAAAAGATTCTGTAAAAAGGATAAAAAGATGAGCTACAGACTGAATGAGAATATCTGAAAACCACATATCTAATCTAACAAAAGACTGTCTAGAATATATAAAGAACTTTCAAAACTCAACAATTAAAAAATACAATTAGATCATAGGTAGAAGAAATTAATATATATTTCACTGAAAATATACAAATGGCAAATATGCCCAAGAGAGTAAGTTACCATTAGTTATTAGAGAAATGCACATTAAAACCACAATGAGACACATATAGGAATGGTTGAAATAAAAATTGTGTAGAACACCAATGCTATAGCATGGAGGCAGAGACTGATCACTCACACGTTGCTGGTGGGAATGTAAATGGTACATTCCGGAAAACAGGTTGGCATTTTCTTTAAAAACCAAACATGCAGTTATCATACATCCCAGTAATTGTACTCTTGTTCATTCAGAGAAATGGAAACTTACATTCACACATCTTGTGCATGATGTTTACAAATGTTTTATGTGTAATAGGCAAAAACTAGAATAATTCAGATATCATTGAAAAGGTGACTGGTTAAACAAACTGTGCTAAATTGATATCACAGAATTGTACTTAGCAATATAAAAAAAACACACTATTACCTGGCCAGCATGGCTCAGTGGTTGAGCATTGACCTAGGCACCAAGAAGTCACGGTTCCATTCCTGGTCAGGGCACATGCCCGGGTTGCTGGCTCGATCCCCAGTAGGGGGAGTGCCAGAAGCAGCCGATCAATGATTCTTTCTCATCATTGATGTTTCTATCTCTCTTTCTCCCTTCCTCTCTGAAATCAATAAAAATATATTTTAAAAACACACATAAAAATAATAGTGTGTTTTTTAAATATTTTTGTTGATTTCAGAAAGGAAGTGAGAGGGAGAAAGAGATAGAAACATCAATGATGAGAGAGAATCACTGAGGGGCCCACAATCTGGACATGTGTCCTGACTGGGAATCAAACCCTGACCTCAACCACTGAGCCACATCTACAGATAAGAATGAGCTATTGATACATGCAACACTCTGAATGAATATCCAGAACTATGCTGAGTGGAAAAAAAAAAAATTCCCAAATGTCATATACTATAGGATTCAATTTATGTGATATTCTTGAAATGACAGAATTAGAGAACATATTAGTAGTTGCCAAGTGTTGAGGAATGGCTGAGCAAGGGGGAGAAGTAGGCATGCCTGTATAAGAGCAGCTTAAGCAATCCACGTAGTGATGGAAACATTCTGTCTTGACTGTCAGGGCCCTGGTTGTGATATTGCACTATATGAAATTTTGTAAGAGGGTTACCATTAGGGGATATGAGGTAAAGAATACAGGGAACCTCTATTATCCCTCAAAAGTGGATGTGAATAAACAATTATCCCAAAATAAAAAGTTTAATAATATTAAGGCCCCAAACTGTTAACACTGAAATTTGCAAGAACTATCCCTGAGCTTTCTTCTGAGTCACTCTGCCAGAGTTATTCAGAATTAGAATATAGTAGTGTCAAAACAAAATCTTTAAATGAATGTACAGTAATCAGAAAGCAAGGGCTGACTGGTTCTAAAATAGGAAGATCAATCAGAAGAAAAATCCAAGATGGGAAGCAAAGTGAAGAATAGGAGATCTTAACTAAAGGTCGACCGACCCCAAATTTTCAGTTTTCTGCCTGAATAGAGTAAAGCTAGAAAGCACGGGAAAATTTCACTAGCTCAAAGGTTACCTCCTAGATTAAGAAAACTCTCTCAGCATTCTCTCCCCACCTCACCCAAATCTGGATCAGAAATCAACTAATATTTATGGAGGGTCCAGCAGATATATTTAATACTTTGGATATACACTGCATAAAATCTGTCTTGTAAGGTTTTAAAGTGTATTAAGAATGCAATTACAAAAGAAAGTTTTATTATAAATAATCTGACCAATATGAGCATGAATTTTGAAATATTTTGGGATATTATCCATGGATAAAATGTATACTTAACCATGTACATTTACATATATTTAACATTTGCAAATATCCTTTCTGTAATAATAAAAGCATAACATGCTAATTAGACCAGAGGTTCTTCCAGAAGAAGCCGGGGCTGCAAGGGAAGTCCGGGTCCCGTTGCCAGAGGGAAGCCGGTGCCGGCAGCCCGGGGAAGGAAGGCCTACTCTTGCACAAATTCCATTCATCGGGCCTCTAGTAAATCTATAAAAAGTTATTCTCGGTACAGCAGTCACTGTTCAATATATCTAATAAAGCAAATTAACTAATGTTTGTGAATTATATCCCACTTCTATTTTGTTGTTGTTGATAATTACCTTTGACAGAAATATGGAACCATTGTAGATTTGCTAAATTATCATTGTATTTACATAACTTTTTAATTTGTTTGCTTTTGATTCTCTTCTAACTAGTGACTAAAATATTTCAGCACAAGCTTCCAGCAGACTGCACATTTTAACAATTGTTTTTTATTTACTGCATTAGTCTCTAAATTACATATTACCTGATTTTTAAAAAATCATTTAGTTCCTGTAGCCTGGTATATCTCTGCCTGCCCTTTTACTTCGTCTCCCTAACTGACCTTTGTCATTTTAAGCGTCACGGAGCTGGGTTTTATAAAGCAACCTAAGTGCCCCAAGCAGAAAATGTGCCTCAGATTTAGGCATGTGAAGTCCTGAAACCTCAGTGCCCTTTATTTTGCTTGTCTTTCAGTCCACACTGATATCACCTTTCCCCAGCACCACACCAGCGAATTCTCGAATTCTCGCCTCTGCTAAACAACTGTTCTCCCAGGCTTCCGGGCTTATAAACATGGATGCTGGCAGAGGGGCAGAGAAGTCCAAGTGGACCAACTCTTTACCAGACTGTCTTCAAGCATCCCTGCATAGCTCCTTCTCTAAGGGGAAGAATTCTTTTTTTTTACTTCCATAAAAGGGTGACATCAATTTGCTCTGAAGCAAATTTCAGGTTCAATTTTTGTGTTTCAAAATTCTCTGCTCTGCTACCTCCCTGAGTGCATTTTATTGGTTTTACACATTCTGAAAATTCAGCAAAATGTCTTATCTACTGATTGTACCCTTTCCTGTTTCCCAGGATTCTTATAAACTCATTTCTTTGTACATACATTTTTTTCTGTCATTTCAATGAAATTTGGGAATGGAGGGAAGCCAAACTCATATGTTTCACCTGCCATATTACACTTCAAGTCAATACTTTTAAGTTCTATTTTCAGCTAAAATTGTCCATATACATATTGGATTTTTTTTTTCACTCAAATTTTCATTCAAGTCTGCCTACTTCCACAAGCAGAAGATTTGAAAGAAGTTACCATGTCCCAATATCAATAAAGCAATTCAATTTTAATAATATTAATACAAATGTGTGTGTTTTTGTCACCCATTTAAGGAAACCCTCTACACACACACAAAAAAAAAAAAAAAAACACCAAACAAACAAAAAACTAAGGGCTAAAGAGGAGAAAAACTTTCATTAAAATATAACTGGAAAATCATATAGCAAAACTAGACAAAATACTTTTTTCTCTGTAAGGTAGTTTAAATTCAATGTATCAGGGAAATGTGGCACCAAATGGCTTTGTAATATATCCCGGAGATAATCAAACAGTACATCATAATGGCCTGAAATCATATTGAAAGAGTTCATGTCTCAGATGCACCATTAGCTAGCTGTGTGGCTCTGCAGAGGTTACTTAACCTCTCAGACAATCGGGTTCATCATCTGTAAAATACGATGAGAGTGCCTTCCTCATAAGGTAATGAGAGGTTTAATAATATATGAAAACACTTAAAATAAGAACTAAGACACAGTAATTACTCAAAAAAAAACTTACCTGAACTAAGACAGCAATTACTCAAAAAAGATTTACTAAGAAGCAGTGTTTCTCAGAAAGTACGGATGTAGTACTGCCCAGAGATACAGACCAAATATCCTCTCAATATTAATATCAGTTCCAAGATTCCCTGGAAAGCTACACTGTAGTGAGTAAAACAGGAAGCTGTTTGGTACTTAGTACAAAAGCTCAGGAAAAAATGACTAACGTGCTTTGTCTTGGTCTTATTTGCAATTTGTATTGTTTTCTGTCTGGCAGGATGCAGAGCCAGAACTCATCGATTCTGCCAAGACAAAACTTGTGGTTTGGATTTCATATCATGTGCCATGGTAAAACGATTGTCAAAAAATATATAGGAAAGAGATTTTTAAAAGTCAAGGCTAAAGCTGACTGTTTAAACGCAAAATCCTACCATCTGTAGCAGGAGGACTTTATAAAACCCAGGGGTGTCTTTTACCCAACTGTCAACACCAGGAAATGTGCCAAGGGGACAGATGCTAAAATTGGGAAGTCTCTTCTGGGGCGTGACATCAGAGTTTTATAATTTCTCTCTCAAAAAACATCAGTCACCAGAATGGCAACAAAGTACTAAGGAGAAAACAAAAGCAACCTCCTTAAGGAAGAATGGCTTCCATTAGATAGTTATGCGACTAAAATTCTATTAACAAAAATGAACATATTGTAGGATGGGAAGCAAAATCTGTATTGAGCTGGTTTCCAAGTGACCAGGCAGCTTTTTTTTTTTTTTTTAATCATTGGCAACAACAGGGAACATATGAACAATCAAGAAAGTAATAACAGCAGCCATTACTGAAAACAGTTTCCAATGACAGCACAGAATTGAAGAAAAACAATAAGGCTCTCCCCTGTTTTAACAATACACTGACAAAGATCTGATTATGAAAACTAACAACTAAAAAATAACATGCTTTTAAAAATGAAAAGCAATTTATAATTAATGCCATTCCGGCGGGGGCGGGGGACTCTATTGTGCAGAAACAGAGATATCCTCCAGTAGAATATACTTCACACTCGTTCAAGAATTTGTTGAATTTGTATTTTTACTCCCATTAGATTTTTCCCGCACACCAGAGAAGGATATGACTTTTAAGATTTCAGAGTCTTCAGCTGTTTCACAACCAGGCTGAGTCTGAGAATGTACTTGCTGAATGCAGTTTTAGTTCCTAAGGGAGAGATTGCAAACTCAGAGTGTGCCGAACAGGTAACATGAATGAGCGAAGGTGACTGTGAGCCTGTGGGAACCTGGGGAGAGAATACCCCAGGTACAGGGCCCAGATGCTATTCAGCTACAGAGCGAGCCTGGTATTGTTAAACCTCATTTTTCAAGAGAAACCTTAAAAACCCACACTTCTATTTGAAATCTCCAAGTTATGTAACTGTTGGTTTAAAAAAAAACAAGCATTATGTATTTATAAATATGGGTGCCACCAATGAGCTACCGGTAAACCCAACACACAGGTTATCTCTGAAGGGTCTCCACTCCATAATAGTAAGAATGGTTGTTTGGACATTGCCCCCAAATCACATCATATTTTATTTGAAGATAAAGCCCATTATTTGCAAATTCTGTTCAGTTTTTATATGTAAGAGATCTAAAGTGGCTAAGAATAACTGAACTATAGAGGTTTATCCAGCCTCCCCACTATCAAAAGTAATACTAGTTCTCTCAAGAAATGAAAAAATGAGAAAAAAAAAAAACTAGCAATGATTTGCTTTATTTCTAAAAGGTAAGAGAGTAATATGAATTTCCATTTGTGCTTTAGGTGAGAAGAAACACTAATGTAACCCAACCTGCTTTGGGTTTATTCAGTGTTTCAGAGGAAAATAAAATCAGTAATAAGGGCTGTGTTTTAATGAGATATGAGCCACTAAAGACAACGATGCTAATGAAAGAGACTCAGATAAATATATTGTTCTTTCCCTTACTCTATGAGTAAAAACTGAAAATAAAAAATCAAAAAAATAATAAAAGAGTACCATAGGTGAATATTTTATCACCTTCAACTTCTATTCAACTACAGGAAACCCTTATAATCCACTTTTACCTCACTTCATTCTAAGGCAAATTAATAAGGAGATTTTCTTCCTGTCATCCAGTCTTCATTTCCACCCCTCACTGCTTCTCATTTCTGTTTACTGATAAGAAAACTCATACATATCCCTCTACAACACAATGCCATATCGGTCCATTGCCAAACAAAAATGAATACAATGAATTATTCTCCAAATAGCAAAATAAAGGCAGAAAGCTCTCATTTGTCAGAACATATATGGCAGTATACATATATTAGCCTGAATACTCTTCTGTATATTTTTTGTGTGTATTTTTCCTAATACTGAATTGTCTAACAATGACCCATGAATTACGAGGTTTTCCACTCTGGCAAGTGAGAACAAGAGCTCTTGTGATTTACAGCTACTGTTCCCTCTGATCCTTTTGAATGGTTCTTTCTCCAGCTGGGGGAAGTTTCGTCCTGCTTGTGAGCTGAAGACTGTAGAGGTCTGCAGCTCTCCAACGTTCTTTCTCAGCGCAGCTCTGTCCTCTCGTGCATTCTGTCCTGAGAACTCCAGCCCCTTGGACCAATCTGGGCTTCCAGCTCTCCTTCCTAATTTAGGGAACGCTCCAGACTCCCCCAGGGGGTCTCCTTCTCGGCATCCCAGTCTGGAAACTGTGCAGGCAGTAAACAGGGCTCACCTCATTTGTTTCAAGTCTCCCAGTGATCACTGCCCTTCCTTGTTTGATATCCAATGTCCTGTTTCAGATAGTTCGTTGGTTTGTGAAACTTTTATGTATACCTAGTTCCTGTTATAAAGACAGGAAAAAGAAGGCCTTTCTTTTTCTTCCCTGTGGCCTTCCACAATTTATGAGTAGCACCCGGTAATTAAACCCCAATATTGTTAGCTCCTTTGATCAAATAGCCTCTTTGTTCAAACTGCAAGACAATATAAATTACTCTCAAGGTAACATTTTTGCATACATATCCCTCCTCTCTGCTGTTTTCACAACTCAAGGATTATTAGTAGAAAGTTCCCTTCTGCCCTCCCCTTCAAAAAGGCCTCTTTCACTTATAAAAACCGAAAATGAGACAAGCAATAATGGTTATGCTGAGAGGCAAATGAATCCGTCTGTAGTGAGTTTCCTTCTGGGCCAACAGTTCTTTTGAGTCCCAATTTCAATGTCAAACAGTTCCTTATGTGTACATGTCAGCAATGATATTTCAGTTCTGGATGGTGGACAAATGGTGGTAATGCAGGTCCGACCCTCTCTGGTTTGGTCCTGGGCAACCTGCAGCGACGCACAGCTGCTGACTGCTAGTATGGTGAGGCGTATTTCTAGTATCACATGATCTCACTCATCTAGGGGAAATAATGAACAACATAAACTGATGAACAAAAACAAACCCGGAGACAGGGAAGCATCGATCAGACTGTCAAACCTCAGAGGGAAGGTAGGGGAGGGTGGGGTGAATGGGGAGAGATCAACCAAAGGACTTGTATGCATGCATATAAGCCTAACCAGTGGTCACGGACAACAGGGGTGTGGGGGCATGCGTGGGGAGGGGTTTGGGATGGGAATGGGGGGATGAGGACAAATATGTGATACCTTAATCAATAAAGAAATTTTTTTTTAAAAAAGGCCTCTTTCAATCTGTAATTTTCTCTCTAAGCGTTTTATGAGCTTGGGATGATGCTGATAAAGACATCTCCCTAGAGATGTCTCCTAAAGAACAAACAAACTACTATCCCTCTGATGTCTGCTCAATTTCAGCCCAAAAGTCCCCCTCTCCCTGCCTTGTTACTTAGCAACAGCCTGGGCTTAAAAGGAGACACCACTTTTGTTTCTTGCCTTTGTATTGCAGTGGCCCTTTCCCTTTGGGAAAAGTAAAATAAACTTTCTCTCTGCATCTATCTCTTCTCTCAGTTGTGAATTCTTTCACAACCCACATCACCAGCCAAAACCTTAACACCTGTTACTCCAACATTGCAGGCATGGAAGGTTTTTTATTTTGTTTCTTCTTTCACATACATAGCTTGAAGAGTAAGAATATGTTCTTTTCTCCCCGCACTCATTACTCTTTAGAATTTTTATTGCTTCATTATACATACACATTGTTAACCCTCAGGGTTGGTAAATGGTATTAGAATAAGCCCAGGCAACAAGCAGAATCCAATGTTAGATCTTTTTGTTTTGTTTTGTTGATTTTTACTTATGACTCCCTGCCACTTTCTTCCACTCTAAAAAAACAACAAGATAAGCCCAGCTGGTGTGGTTCAGTGGTTGTGCATCGACATATGAACCAGCAGATCATGGTTCAATTCCACTCAGGGCACATGCCCAGGTTGCAGGTTTGATCCACAGGGTGGGGCATGCAGGAGGCAGCTGATCAATGATCCTCACTATTGATGTTTCTATCTCTCTCTTCCTCTCCCTTCCTCTCTAAATCAATAAAAATATGTATTTTTTTAAAAAAATAAAATAGATAAAATGGCAAGAATCTTTGATTGTCTCTTAGTTTTGAAAAAGGCTCAGGCTGTGGCCATTAAAATGACCTGTATCAAAAGCTGTAATAATTAAGTTTATGATTTATTATACTAACCTATGTGTGATACACTCAGGGACACTACCTAGTTTACAGCAACAGGAGAGAAAGAGGAAAGAGCATAGGAAACAGGGATTCCAAGAATGATTCAAAAGACAATGCAAGTTTCCAAAAGGTAATGAATGCCACACTAAATGATGTACTCTGTCCTAGGACATTAATAGAAACACGGTCGCCTTTTCCTAAGAGTCAAAGATTATAACTTAAAATTCAAAACTGAATTTACTACAGATTTTGTATCAAATTAGAGAAATGAAACTAAAATCATTTTAGCCAAGCCATAATAACTTTCTATGAAACAGTCCAAGGTCTGTCACTCAAAATAAAAAAAATGTTCAGTTCTCTTTTGTTTCTCCTAAAAGATATTAGGGGTGTGGGGGCTGAAAATCTACAAACCATGACCTCCTTCAAACATTTTAACTATTCTGAAGGAAATAAATATTAAGATGGTAATTTAAAAATGATAATATTAAAGAAAAATTAAATTTTCAGAATGACTGGTAATGTCTCTATATACCTTAGTTTCATTTTTAACTTGGATTTCTTAATATCTTAATTCAAAAACACTTAGTATTAGCATCAATAATTTAAGCAAATTTAACTACAACCATATAAAAAGAAAATAATATGGGATTTTACTAAGCACATATCCAGTGTTTTTCTTCATGTTTGGAGAAAACCTGCCACATAATTACAGTTGTTCTTATCCTGGAAGGCCGATTGTCTTGCAATTTCAGGTGGTTTGTGTCAACAGGAACACGGATTAAGATATTCATTCCAGTGTCCTGGAGACAGGCCCACAATGGGGGTGCAAAGTCCAGAAAGCTAAATCCTTCACTATTACTTGACTGAACATAATTGGAACTTGTTTATTAAGCAACCTGAACATGATGTGGACTGAAATATTGGCTTCATTCTTCTTCTTTTTTAATCCTCACTATATATATATATAAAATGTATGTGTGTATATATAGATATTGATTTCAATATATATATTATTGATTTCAGAGAGGAAGGGAAAGGAGAGAGAGAGAGATAGAAACATCAATGATGAGAGAGAATCATTGATCGGCTGCCTCCTGCATGGCCCCTACTGGGGATCGATCGAGCCCACAAATCAAGCCCACAACCCGGGCATGTGCCCTTGACCGGAATTGAACCCAGGACCCTTCAGTCCACAGGCCAATGCTCTATCCATTGAGCCAAACCAGCTAGGACAAGAATGGTTTTTAATTGATTTTTCAGAGAGACAGGTAAGGAGAGAGATATAGTGAGAGAGAGAGAGAGAGAGAGACAGAGAGAGAGAGGAAGAGAGAGAGAGAGGAAACATCGATGACTGCCTCCTGTAAATGCCCCGACCTGGACCAAACCCTCAATCTAGGTATGTGCCCTGATTGGAAATCAAACATGCAACCTTTTGGTGCACGGACAATGATCCAACCAATAACACTCCAGGGCCATTTTTCTTTGCTTTCTGCCTTTTCGTTCACTTTGCTGGATCTTCATTCTTCAGTGAATGACAACACCTCCACTTTCAGGTATAGAATAGTCCCTTAACTGATAATTACAATTCACTTTTACAATTAATGGTTCAAACTTCCATAAAATCAAACATCAATCTCAATTATTTTCCCCCACTCGATTTCAGTGGTCTGTGCTTTCATTCTCCTCGTCTATCCCCTCACCCTTCTTCCCATCTGCTGTTCTGCAAAACTGGAAAGGGCAGTGGGAGTAGAGATTAGAGGTAGACAGGTAAAATACTAGTACCTTTCTTGCTTAACACAAAGAGGTTGTCTTGTAATCCATTCTAGCAATCATTAGTTGCTGGTTCTTTTATAGGGCGCGTGTGTGTGTGTGTGTGTGTGTGTGTGTGTGTGTGTGTGTGTGTGTGTGTTTTGAGGTAGCTCACAATTTCTTACCCTTAGTACTTCACTAATTCACTTTTTGGAGGTGAGATGCTATAATGATTGCTTTCTCAGATCTTGACCATAGAAAATCATCCTAGATTTTCATAATTTAAGATGCCCTCCCTTCCAGCAGGCAGGATTCCCCTTAGGACAGATGAAGCCAGCTTCTTGCTCTGGCATTCAGTTAGCTTATGGCAAGTAAGGCATCCTGGCCATGCCAAATGCTAGCTGCATTACCTCTTTCAGGCCTGTAAAATTCTGTTACCTCAAGCATCTCTAGTGAATTTCCATGAATTCAACAAGTAGGGAGCAAATATTAGTTCATATTAGAGATGGATTAATCGTAAAGATAAGAAGTTTAAGTTTAGGATGTGATACCATTATAATTAACCTAGCTATTAACAAAAGGAAGGAAGCAAGGGGAAGAGAAACATATGCCCAATAAAATTGGGGTGACATCAGGTAGGTACCTGTCTATCAGTCACACCAGAAACGGGTCCTTGGACAGAATGGGCATGGCCACTGCAAAGGGCACGGAATTTGGGATATTTAATCCCCTAAACAAAGAGATTCACTCTCTTGGTTGCTCTTGGGACTCTTGCTGCAGGTGGGGCCCTCTCATGGCTCTCCTGCACTCACTCACATGGCCCACGGCCATGGAGATCCCCACTCACAATGCACTAAGTCAGTGGTCTGCAAACTCATTAGTCAACAGAGCCAAATATCAACAGTACAACGATTGAAATTCCCTTTGAGAGCCAAATTTTTTTAAACTTAAACTTCTTCTAACGCCACTTCTTCAAGATAGACTCGCCCAGGCCGTGGTATTTTGTGGAAGAGCCACACTCAAGGGGCCAAAGAGCCGCATATGGCTCGCGAGCCGCAGTTTGCCGACCACGGGACTAAGGGACTATAATTCGCCTGATCCTGACCTGGACCTGGCTGCAACACGGAATGGAAACTCTGGACACCGGCGTTGCTTTTAGCATTACTAAAACCCCAGCTACACTTCTTCTGTGATTGGACTGGGGCTTAGGAAACCCAGGGATGTAATTCCACACAAATAAAAACCACTCATCCTCCCATGTGAGGCTCAGAACATTATTTTTCTTGAGAAATCATAAAGACTCCACCCCCAGCACTCAGTGGAGAAAGGGATACTCCAATTTCCCCAATAACAGGCCCTTTCCAAATCTCTAAAAAGGGCCTTAGCAATGTTTTCATATAAGCAGATAGTTTGTAAAATTTGAAAAAGTAATATAAAGTTTAATGTAATCAAACCCATATTATATAAGCTTTAAGCCCCACAAAACTTGGAACTTCTCCAGACATTCTCTATACGAAGTTATATTCACCAGACTTCAGGAGGAACAAACATACCAACTTCTCATAGGGACTCTCACTAGGATTTCTCTCTTCAATCTTTATGAGAGAGGTTGGAGAAATGCCACAGGACAACAAACTCTCCAGACACACACTACATTAATAAATAACAACACCCCTGCAAATGGAAGTGGGCAATGAGGTTGAGAGGCACTGAACCAGTTTTGCTTTCTTTTTGAAAGCCCTATATGAACATATCTAGGATGTCCTTATAATGTGAGGCCCTTATCACTTATTAATTTCGGCTTTGGAGCCCCAACCTCAAAATTCAAGATAACAAGGAGTTGCATGTGACTTCCTATCCTATCTAATAAAAAGGGAATATGCTAAATGACCCTCACACCGTCGCAAAGATGGCGGTGCCCACAGCCAATAAGGAGGGAATAAGCTAATTGACTGCCCCACCCTCAAATATGGCGGCGCCCACAGCCACAAGATGGCAGCACCCAGTGTCCTCAGCCCCATTGGAGCAGCAGGCACATGGCAAGGCTGGGCCCGCCCCCAGGCAGGCCCGGCCACTCCGCGCGCCTGCCTCCAGACTCCCCCAGTCCCCTCAGACCCCCAGCCACCCAGGGCTGGCCCGAGGCTCAGGCAAGCCTCGGATGGCAGCTGCCTGGCCACCCAGGGCTGGTCCAAGACACAGGCAAGCCTCAGATGACAGCTGTCCAGCCACCCAGGGCCAGCCTGAGGCTCAGGTAACCAGGGCCGGCCGAGGCTTGCACTGCCGGCAGTGGTAGCAGCAGAGGTGTGATGGGGCGTTGCCTTCCCCTGATTGCTGGGTCACCTCCTGCCCCTGAGGGTTCCTGGACTGTGAGAGGGGGCAGGCCGGGATGAGGGACCCCCCTCCAGTTAATGTATTTTCATGCACCAGGCCTCTAGTTACAAAATAAAAGCATTTACCCAAGACAACACAGGTGTATATCACTGACTCAAGCTTCTTCCTTCATCCAAAAGACAGACTCAAAACAAAAATGATTAAAATATTCAGGAAGGTAAATTTATTTTGTATTTTATTTTACTAGGAAAAAACATTGTTTCCCTTCAAGGCAACATGGAAATAAAACTGACCATTCCCTAAAATGTTTATTATATCTCAATGAAAAGCAAAATTCTAGAGATTAAATTTGCAGAAGGTAAACATTTGTATGTTTAATCATAAGTTAAAATTTATAATTCATATAGAGTAAGAAAAAGTATCTTGCAAATTAGGTTTAAGGATTGATAGCCAATCCAAACATAGTAATTTAAAAAATAACAATTTAATTTTGCAATTTATAAAAAGGTAAAATGAAATCTGTGAGAGAAAAAGTCTATTTCAATATTCAAAACTAATTTTTGTCATCAATAAACTGACTGGTTTAATCTCTAAGTCTATATAAAAGGAATGTAGATTTTGAAAACCATAATGTATACATAAGAACATGTTAAATCAGAAATCAATGCTAGAGTTTTTATTTGTTTGCATTTTCTTATGTTGTGCTGGGCAGACTTGGTTTCTGTTTCCCAGAAGCCAATAAATATCTGATTTATTTTCCACTTTTAAAATAAATCACTGATAAAAGCTAAATGTGTTTTTATACTTTCCTACCTTGATTAATCCCTAGTACTTTTAAGTGATCTGTAAATACTGAATGCTTTTGAATGATATCTTGCCAGATTGTTTGTAGCAGGCCCAGAGCTACATATTGAATTTTGATGGGCAGTTAGTGAGACATGCAAAGAAGGCAGGAATGAACAGCTAATGAGCCACTCAGGATTCCGGCCTGGAAAAACTTCAAACCAAGTGGTAATACAAAGGGGGAAAAATGATTAAAGTCACAAATCTTTTGAATCCTATTCCAAAATATGATTCTGTAAGACTTTTTTATGTTTCTAAAGAGTCCATTGAAGTCTGCAATTGTCTTTCATTTATCTGAATACCAATAGGTAAGAAAAGTATGGACTGTCATGAAGAAAAGGAAGTGAGGTTTATAAAGTAGAAAAAAAACCATAAATGCTATGCTAATTAGCAAACAATGACAACTTCCATAGCACCAGAAGAGTCCTGGGACATCTAGGACCCTTAGAAATTCTCACATAGACATGCAGAATGAGACAGGGCACAAAACTCATTTTTTACCAGGCTGTACCTCTACAGAGTTTCATAATGGCAGAAAAAATGATTAAGTTGTACAACGAGCACTTTTTTTTACCTATTAGGTAGGTGTCTTAGCTTATCTTACAAGATTTAAATGAAGACTTTGACATGTAAAAGGCAAGTACTGTCAAACTGTTTCCTAATCTACATATATGAGAAAATACTGCTTAACTCATGGAAAGATTATGACTAAATATTTTATAGTAACAGTACAATTTATAGTAACTGTACTAGAAATATATGTCAGTAGAGCATTATAATATTTTTTTGCTCTATAAAGAACCACCAAAACGAATTAGCATTTTCATCTTGACAAATTTATTAGGTAGAAAAAAATGTGACTTGAATTATTTCAGTTGAAAAAGTACTGACAAGCAAAAACTTTCTTCTTTTTTTTCCAAAGCAAGATCTGTTCAACCATCATCTATTTTTAAAGGGTAATTTCATATGACAACTATGTAAGACAGTAATATATATATATATATATATATATATATATATATATATATATATACACACACACACACACACACACACATATATATGTATGTGTATATATATATATATATATATACACTCATTAATTTTTTAAAACACTAAGTTACTTAGATTAAAAAGATACCGAAAGAAGTTAATCTGGTTTATCAGAACAACATATATATATATATATATATATATATATATATATATATATATATATATATATATATAACATTTGTATTTTAGAAAATGATTTCCCTTCAATTAACTAGGTAACTTCTCTTATTACAAAACAACAGCTGGCCCAGCTGGCATGGCTCATTGGTTGAGGGTCAACTTATGAACCAAGAGGTCACAGTTCCTGGTCAGGGCACATGCCCGGATTGTGGGCTTGATCCCCAGTGTGGGGTATGCAGGAAGCAGCCGATCAATGATTCTCTCTCATCGTTGATATTTTTATCTCTCTCTCCCTCTCTCTTCCTCTCTGAAATAAATAAGAAAATATTTTAAGTAACAGCAACAAAAACAGTAAACAAGTATAAGTATTGTGGCAAAAATTACTAAAAAAAAAAAAAATTGGGCAATGGAAACTAACAGAAAAGTTTACCCTATAAATTTGAATTTTTAAGACTGTCAAGAATTCTGCTAATCCCAAACCAGCTATCTAAATATCTTCATGATCTGGCAACCCCATCTCTTATCTTGTGTCTCAGATAGAAGGGCACACACATAACTTTCCCTAAATCACACCACACTGCATCACTCCTTCAATCCTTTGCTCTCCGTGCTGGGTAAATTCTATTCATCTCTTAAAATTCCAGTACAGTAAACACTTCATCTGGATAGGCTGCCTTGACCTCAAACTCAAGAGGAATTTAATTATACCATCCTCCAAAAAGTACATCTTTATTCCACATCCCTCTTAACATTATATGAATCACAACATAGAATTTAAATGAATTGCATACTTTTTCCTTTTTTAAAAAAATTGCTAAATTAATTTTGAAATGTGATTTCAACTTTTGGTAAGCTCATTGTACCATAGCTTAGGTAGGGAATAATTGTAACTAACTGGAGGGTGTGATTTACATTACATTGTAGATTTTAAAAAATCTACTGGGAGAACATTTAAATCTGTGATGAGATTCAAACCAGAATATGTTTAAGAGAAAAAAGCCCCTTATATGAATGTATAATTAAGGATAAAATAAAATTGAGTATTTATATAATATTTTATATGGGCTTTAGTATTTATAGGTGCAAAATTAATGAGGCAATGAAAAAAGCCTGTGCTGTTTTTCTTTCTTCATACCTCAGCCTTATCCTATATAATAAAAGCTAATATGTTAAGTGTTCGACCAATCAGTCGTCCACTTGACCAGCTGCTATGATGCGCACTGACCACCAGGGAACAGACACTCCAACCAGTAGGTTAGCTTGCTGCTGGAGTCCAGCCAATCACAACTGGGCGAGAGGGCTGAACACTCCCTGGAGCCCTCCTGCAGTCCCTCTCCGCTGACCGGCCGGCCCCATGGGGACTGGGTGAGATGGCCCCAATTGGCCCCGATGGCAGGCCAGGCTGAGGGACCCCACCCATGCACGAATGTGTGCACTGGGCCCCTAGTTTAATATAAAAAAAGCAATGTATGTTTGCTTATTTGGGTAAAACCAAATCACTAGGCTGAATAATTTAATATTCCTCTATCATTAATTTTTTTACTTTATATCAGCTTTTATGGGAAAAGATATAAAACTCTTGCATTTGATTATTTGCCTTTTAAAATTAAGTAGGAGAAATTTCATTTAAAAACAATACTTCTCATTACATTGTTTTATCAAAATAACTTTTAAAACTTACCTAAATTTCCCTTTTTTCCCCATGACAATATTTATTCCCCCATCCTGTTATTCTTACCAAAAAAAATCTTATTTAATTCAAGAAACTATGCACAGCTAAAAATACTCAATTCCTAAAACTCTTCCAGTTGGGACAAGGGAATAGGAAGAGGTTTTGACCAATACAGTAGAAAATATCCTAGGAAATGCCCTCTCCTGAATGCAACACCAAAGCCTCTCCTGGAGAAAGCCCCATTGGACTTCTTCCCCCTATTTTCTGCTTGTAACTCGGGAATGATGCCTAAAGGTGTAGCTGCCACATGACAACCAACCGGAAAGACAAATGTTACAGACGGCAAAGCAGGAAGGCAGGAGGAGTCTGGTCTTTGATTACATCCTTGAGCAGCTGGACCAGCCTGACGGCCTGTTTCTGAACATCTTGTTACAGATGAATAATAAACCTCTAGCTCCTGAAGCCACTGGCTGGATTTTCCACTATTTACAACCACATGCATGCCTAATTCATACAATATTTGGGAGAAAATATATTGCAAATTTAAATCTAGCTTTCTGATTTAAAGTTAGCCTTATTTAACAATATTTTATTAAAGCTTATTTTATAATAAAATATTAATGATTCCTATTCATTCCATTTTTAAAAACGGATTTATAAGTGTGTTCTGATCTAGATATGTAGCGTATTGGTCGCCAGTCCTGGCTTTTCTCGTTGATGATGAAAAGTCTCAATAATTAACATTTTTGGTAGTCATTGTACACCAATGTAATGCTTTACTGGTGATGGTTTAGAAAATGATTAAGCTATTGAAAAATGCTTTCAAAAATATAGCATAACAAAATGGAAAAAGAAAGGCCTAGCTCATTTAGGAGCTAAATAAATAGATGATAAAATAAGATGTAAGACCAATATTCTGAACAGTGAAGATTAGATTTGGATCATGGACCAGTTCGAAAGGAACTTAATTAAATTACTGTGGCTTACTCAGTTACAGAAAAGCCCCTTACTCTTGTTATAATTTATGACATTTAATAACATTGAAAATGAAAGAATAGGTGAATTCTCCTGTCTGGCTGGCAAAGTTCATTGTAAACATTATAAATTTTGAAACTAATTCCTCCAAACTGACATAAATATAATTTTCAATTCATTCTAATCATGCTAAACTTACACTTATCAATGAAAACCCTGCTGACACAGAGGAAGCCTTCATTTCTGGTACTCATTAATAAAATTTCATTATGATTTCACATCAGGATCCATCCTTCACCAGTAATTTTTTTTTTAAATTAGTCTAAGGAAATTAATGCATATTACATATGTTAATACATTATTAGTCTTCAAAAATAAGCTAAATTAAGAATTCTGGAACACTGATGATTTTGATTATAACAAAAACAATCCTATATAATAAAACCCTAATATCCAAATTGACTGAACAGCGGAATGACCAGTCGCTATGATGTGCACTGACCACCAGGGGACAGATGCTCAATGCAGGAACTGCCTCCTGGTGGTCAGTGTGCTCCCACAGGGAGAATGCCACTTAGCCAGAAGCTGGGATCACAGGCTCTGGTGCAGATAGGCGGTAAAGAGAAAGGGGTCCCGGTCTGTAAGGATGTCTGACTGCTAGGTTGAAGGATTCCTCCCCAAGCGACACGCGCCCCCCCCACCCCATGCTAGAATCCATGCACCAGGCCTCTAGTTAGTAATATATACTGGTTGGCACTTAAGTACTAGATAATATGATCACTCTACTATCTTATTTTGATATAATTAATTTAATTTCCCCTCCTCCAAAAAAGAGAGATAGGTAAAATTTCTACCTCCATTTTCCATATGAGGATACCAAGGCAGAGGAAAGTTAGGCAACTATCTCAGAATCATGCAAATAATACATGGTCTATAGACTCTAAAACCAGGTAGTCTGACCCTAAAGTCTGTAATCACCCTGTGTGCTAAATCTCTTAAACTCAACATCCCACTTTTCTGTGGCACCAGACATGTTTTTAAATCGACAGGTTGAAATATCATGCAACACATTCTTCTACAGGCAAGTCAACTCTGCAAAAACTGACTCTTTTTTACTAAGGGTAACATATTTACTCCAGTGCTTTCAGGAACCAACCACAAAAATTTCCAGAAAGTGTGATAAATTAATAGGGAAGTGGGTTATTATACATCACAAAAGTTTTGAGAACATATGATCTTTCAGATGTTCCCCTTCCAAACTGGAATCAATACAAAGTAGTCCAGACATTTATATGACTATCCCAGCATTAGAACAGAGTATATAAAATACATAAATATCCTATATAATAAAAGGCTAATATGCAAATAGACCGAATGGCGGAACAACCGGAACAAATGAACAACCTAACAACCGAACAACTGGTGGCTATGATGTGCGCTGACCACCGGGGGGGGGGGGGGTGTGATGTGTGGAACATGGTGGGTGTTGCCCGGGGGGCAGGAGGGTGGAGCAGGTGAGTGAGGGCACCAGACCAAGGCAGGGTGCCGGTCACTGTCATTGAGGAAAGCCTCTGGTGGTTACTAAAAATTCTTTGCTCTCACAAGCCGCAGTCCCGCCCAGCGCTTGCACCTAAGGCCAGCACCGGCCCTGCTCGCACCCGCAGCCAGTGCTGGAGCCATCACTTGCACCCACTGCCGGTGCCTGGCACCAGTCCCCACCACTCAGCGCCATCAGCAGATGCAAGCAGCAGCTGCTTGCCCTGATGGTCCCTGAGGGCTTCTCCACCTCCCCCTGCTCCTGAGGCATGATTGGAGCAGCAGCTGCCACTCACACCTGCTGCTGGCGCCAGACCCAATTGCTCCACGCTGACAGTGGGTGCCAGCGGGGCCGGTGCTGTCAACACATGGGAGCGGCTGCAGCAGGGGCGAGGCTGCCGGCAGACAGGGGACTGGTGCTGTGGTGGGAGGGGCTGGGCGGGGGCATGGAGGATGGGCTGAGACCCGCCCCTGTGCCTACTGCAGCCTTGCTGCCCACAGGTCCTTACAAGGTGCACGAATTTGTGCACTGGGCCCCTAGTAAGTAAATAACAGAGTAGATATAAGGAAGCCGCAAGGCTATTTCTATAAAAATAAAAATAAAATATCAAGCAGTTTTACTGGCTATAAATACACTGTCATAAAGAAATGAGGTCACAATGAAGAACCACAGATGTATCTTTCCTGAAAATATATGCAAAATGACATAAAATGCTATTAAACTTTTGATACAACCATAAGAGTTAAAGAAACATAATTGAGAGATAATGACACAAGTGAAATACCAACAAGATGAAAATGACATAAGAAAATAATGCTTAAGTAATTTTCATTTATCAAAATCATTGTATTTTACATATTCTGACATTTAATAATTTCAAAAAATATAACTTTTCTTTGCCTTAAAAAAAACAGGACAAGAAATATTACTCATATATAGTAAATAGGAAAATTTAACTCAAGAATATCATTTTTGCAAGATAATATGGTCAGGATCTAAAGATAATTATGGTCATAGTTAGCCACGATCTAGATTCTAAAACTCATTTTAACATTCAATACTAGCCAAAACGGTTTGGCTCAGTAGCTAGCCACGCAGGTACAGACTATTCTAAACACCATTTTAAAAAGTCAATACTATGTATAACTCTCTCTCCCTCTTTAGAAGTCTTAAAAAATATAATCAGATATTTCAATGTCAAGAAATAACTCTGCATTTAGAAGTTTTCAATATAACGGAATTCAATGTAAACACTATATAAAAAGATACAGCTTTTAAACACTAACAGCTTTTAAATAAATTTAGTTTATACTCTTTCCATAACTTAATTTTCAAGTTACTGGTAGATCTCTGTAGATTACACCAAATAGTTAATAAAATCTTAAGAATATTGTCAAGAACTAGTGAAATAAAGTTTGACACAAAAAAATTAGTCAAGTATCTATAAGAAAAAACACTGGAAGTAGAACCTTGGAAGTTCATGTTTTTAAATAAGTGGTGCGGGAATGGGGGTGAGGGGGAGTAAAAGTAAAAGACACAAGTTTGAAGACGTTTTCCTATACAGGACTTCTATTCTGCAACACATGTTTTATACATTATTTGAATTCTTTGAGAGATAAGTGGAGGAGGTATATTACCATTTTCCAAAAAACAAAACTTCCAAAGAAAAGTATATTCCCAAAACACCCAAGCAGTTGGTAGAGGATGCAAGATATAAAAAGTAGAAAGTAGCTGAAGACAAATCTCCAAAAGAGAATTTGGAAGAGAGGGAGGGGGAAAAACAATTAATAAATACTTATTACCTGACTAGTAAATGACAGTGAGAGAATGTGATCAAAACCAGTAACAATTTGAAGGATTTAATTTTAAAAAAACAAACGGCTGTAGTTGAGATTTTTACCAATGAAGTTATATTTCTTTAAGATTTTTTAATGGCTAAGGAAATTATTTTAAAACATGGACCATTAAGCAGCAGAATAATATCTCAAAGGAAACATCAAAAGCCCAGATGAGCCATTAAAAACTCTTTAGAGTCAAATAATACTTCAAGTCTCAACTCTACATTAAAGGTGTATGTGTAACAAAATTAAAATGGAACCTTTTACCTATATTTATAAATAAGGTAAAGTAAAACCTTACATGTATAATGTAACAGTAATACAGAATTTCTTGTATCCAAACATCAGATTTTATTCTCCCAGTCATGTAAGATCCTCATTTCCCAAAGTGAAACCATTTTATATTGGGGCATGGCAAAGTGAATGCAGAAAGGCAATACCCGCCATGCCTATGGCACATAACTGCGGTCACAGTTCCAGAAAATGAAATGTGTCAGGGAAGGCATTTTTCAACAGATTATGCCCTATTCTCACTTTTGTGTGCAGAGTAAGAACCACTGCACAAGCAGGAAATGTGTAACAACTTAGACTGACCTTGGAGACACATCAAAAGAAAATCCTTGAACCATAAAAATAATTGATTTAGCGGGCTGGCATGGCTCAGTGGTTGAATTAAGAGGTTACAGTTGGATTCCCAGTCAGGGCACATGCCCGGGTTGCAGGTGGCGAGTGCAGAAGGCAGTTGATCAATGATTCTGTCTCATCATTGATGTTTTTATCTTGCTCTCCCTCTCCCTTCCTCTCTGAAATCAACAAAAATACATTAAAAAATAAATAATTGATTTATCTATTCCTTTTTTCCTAAATGTTTGAAATTTATTTTAACTAAACGTGGGGCAGAATTTATCTATGCTTAGCATTTATTGAAGTAAGTTATTCTCATAACTGCACAAATCAAATAAATAGCAGCTCTTTACTAACTTTCAGTATGCTCATGAGAAGACACATACATATTGACATTTTGCAATTAAGATACTCATAGCATCTTATTAAATGGATAGTGTCATTAATAGCATACTCTCCATAACTATAAAATTGGTCATCTAATTTTAACATATCAAATGTCTTAAGATTTTATTTTTTTCTTCAATTATAATTTTATTTCTTAAAGAATTCTGAAAGACAAGTGGGTCATGATTCAAAAGTGTTCTCTAGAACTTAATTTTAAATTATAGAGTACACATGTATAATTGAATGATTTTAAATACCTTCACAGATTTCTTCTAGGAAAGGTTTTAAATTCCTATTTTAATTGTACATTGTACAGTAAGCATATCACTGTATCTTTAAAAGATTGTGTTTTGAAAACAAATATTCTAAATATTTAATAACTCTTTAAAATTAATTTTAGCAACAAATTTTGGATTAAAATAATAATTTCAGACTATTTTTACTAAAGCACTGAGCATATATCATCTGATTTATAAATGTACTCATCACATTGATATAAAGCATGTTTCAAAAGCGAAATAAATTTAAGTTATATCCATTTAACCTATGTTACCTTTCCCAGGAGGAACAAAATGAACACAGAACACAACAAAATGATAAATACACACTATTAATACACACTATTGCTATTTTACACAGACTTAAGTACAAATCAGAACATAGCACTCTCCTGCTTAAAGATCTGTGGATTTTTTTATTTATTTTTTATTTTTTCCTAATAATTGAAGTTCTAGCACCCTAGGCCAGTGGTCGGCAAACTGCGGCTCCCGAGCCACATGCGGCTTTTTGGCCCCTTGAGTGTGGCTCAAAATACCACGTGCGGGCGCACACGTACAGTGCGATTGAAACTTGGTGGCCCATGCGCAGAAGTCGGTTTTCGGCCTGGGTGAGTCTATTTTGAAGAAGTGGTTCTAACGCCGAGCCACACTCAAGGGGCCAAAGGGCCACATGTGGCTCGCGAGCCGCGGTTTGCCGACCACTGCCCTAGGCTGTCCAAGATCTTTACAGTCTTCTTCACTTTATACATCACACTCTTCAGTCCAAATCAGAATTTAGAAACTCCTTTATCTATTCCCTCCATTTTTGCACCCCTAAGCCTGCACTTTTACAATATTAAATGTCTCTCCTTCATCTTCAGGCTTCAAACTACATTAAGGGCAACATCAAATTTTATTTAATTCAAGTTTTTGCCCTGGCCAGTGTGGTTCCATTGGTTGAGAGTCACCCCAAGCACCAAAAGGTCACCTGTTGGATTCCTGGTCAGGGCACACACCTGGGTTGCCTGCCCATCCCCCTGGTAGGGGCATGCAGGAAGCAGCCAACCCATCTCTCTCTCTCTTTCTCTCAAATCAATTAAAACATATTTTAATTCCAGTTTTCAACAAGTTTTCTCCAACAGCCTAGCCAAAAGTGGTTGCTGATTCTTCAAATTTCCACTAGCAACCTCTCATTTAAATTCCTGCTATAGCACCTGAATTGATTGACCCACTTCCAGTTTTGCCCCATTTAACACTTCCCCAAGGTCAGCCAGAGTAACTTTTTATTCAGAAATGTAATTGTGATCATGTCATTTTCATGCTTAAAATCTGTGACCCTCCATTATCCATCACAATTAAGTGCAAACACATACATGACTAAAACCTGTACGTTTTCCTGTCTTCTCCCACTACCATCTGCTGCAACTCCTTCTTTTCCCTGTGACCTCACACATACTCTACCTCTAACCCTATGAGTGTCATTCAGTACCTTAAAGATAGCAAGTTTTCTCTTTCTCCTGCACTTCCGGCCTTCTAACTTTGTACACTGTTTCAATAATACTCTTTGCATTTCTCTTTGCCTGGCTAACTCGCACTTACTTTCCTGAGCCTAGATTGTGGCCTTCACACTTCCCTCCATCTCCTGTCATGCATCCTAATTTACACCATTCATCACTGCTTGTGTTAAGTGTTTTTCTCTCTCATTGGATTATGGGTTTTGCTGGCTGAGAACCACTGAGTTTCTTATTGACCCTTGTGTACCCACTATCTGGAATAGTGCTTTATATCTAAAGGCTGCTTAATTCATAGTCATTGAAAATATGAATATCTCAATAACCACCACTCTTATTGTATTTTCTCAGAAAAGAACTTTTAAAATTGTTCAAGATGCAGTCTATAAGGAATTAATCTCTTGACTGACCTTCCTCTCTGCTGAGCTAGGCAACTAGATGATCTGATCTAAAACTTAGAGCCAAGTAACAGAGAGAAAAGAAGATCATTGACATTTCTTAACAAAATACAGTCTCAATGACCATAAATTGTGTTGTAGTAGGTAAGCAAGAAATGCAGTTAAGTAAATGAAATACTGTTGGTAATAAGAAGAATGCCAGAATAATACTCAAAGCACACAAACATATTGCAGACTATTTTGCCAACTGGTTTTGAAAAAAAAATGGGCAAGTTGTTTTATCTCACAGAATCATAGTTTCCATTTCCAGCAAATAGACATTTTGATTAGATTATCACTAAAGTGTATTTATAATTCTATCATTCCAATTCTATTATTGAATTAGGTGACAACTAAGATTCAAAAATCATAAATGTGCCTTTTTTTCTTTCTATCAACTTTTTCTGGTTCTGATAATATTATGGCTTCTATTACAAAGAAAATAAAGTTGCTTCTTATTGATGCTCCCTTAAAGGTGAAATTAGCATATTAGATTGTATCAAGCATTTGCAAGCAAGGGAATATATCATATCATAATTAAATGACAGCTTCAATAATATCAGATATTTTAACTGGTATCTATACTGCTGGTCTAGTTGAACCTGAAACATAGGAAGGCACTCCATAAAGGTCAGGTCCCTTCCTTTACTGACAATTCAGACACATTTTAGAGATAAGCTTAATTCAGCTTTTAGGCAATATTCTATAACTGAATTAAAAACATCAGATAGACATAAAAAGTTCATGATCAAAAAGTGTCTTCAACCTTCGCCTCAAAAACTTAAGACACTTAACTTCTTTATAAAGAATGATTGTGAGGCACAACCATTCTACAATTTACAGTTTATAAAACATTGAAATCATAACTAAATGAAGAGAATAGCCATATAAGTTTAGTAAACCCCCACATTTTCCACTTAATGTATAAAAATTAAAATGGATGGTAATGAAGCACATTTGAGAAAAGGCCACTGGGAGAAACTGCAAAGCAAAGCAAAACCAGAAAGAAACAGATAACACATGTTAAAACATTTTTGGAACTGATAATGCTAATCTGAATAAATACACACATATAAAGAGACTATCATTTTCTCTCCACATTCTCTAAGTGGTGCTGCCAAATACGGGAGCCATTTCGGGGAAACTGCTGAGTCAGGAGCATGAGTCAGAAAGTAAACCCTTCGCACAGAAAAAGTACTTCGGAAAGTGCTGATACCTCATCCACAAACAGACATGCATTCAGTGCAGCAGGTCCAAGCCTTCTTTAGTCACCAAGGCCCCAGGCACAGTTCCCTTCCCAGACTCCTCCCCTCATATCATGTGCATTTGGAAGAAAGTGATTCCTGCAAAGGACCAGAGTTTGTCTGTGTCTAAATGTGGAGGTAAAGCACACACTAGATACTACCTGGGATGTCTCTAAAAACTAATGGCAGAACGTTTTCTAATTCAAATAACAACAAAAAAAGCCTGAAATAAAAATAAAATTAGGAAAAATAAAGGGCTTAAATCATATTACAAATTAACTTAGAGACACAGGGGGAAATTGCTTGACAGTAATTTCAGGGAAACTAAGAAACCCTTTCTCCACAAGCCTTTAAGATCTAATCATCCCTCTCACCTGGTCTAGACATTGTTCTTCTCTGAAGGTGGCAGCAGGGATAGATCATAACTAGAGTTACCCTCAGGCTTATGAGGATATTTTTGGCACAAGCGGTTCAGCAAGTGCACCCCGTGTATAATTACCACAGGGTGATGCTCCAAGGTTAAGGCATCCTTGGACAAGGAATTGATTGTTCTCTCCTCCCATGCCCCAAGTCAAGATCTCTTCATGCTGTGACTCTCCATCACCATCATTAGTAAATATTAAAATGTCACAGTTTATAAAATTACTTCTTATTGATCTCATTTGACATTTATTTTCAAAAGCAACAATAACAACAGCAGCAATGATTTCCCACTTGAATTTCAGCTCTAGGCACTCCTCTGTGAGCTGAATGGGTTAATGATCCTAGCTCTTCTTCAGACAGAGCCTAAGGCATAGAAGGAACAATGTAATAATTAATCAAAGCAAGCACTGTTAAATTGGGCCTAGAATCTTTATTTGTCAAGATAAACTCACTCTGTTTGGATCTCAAATCTTATCATTTCCTACATTAAAAGCATATTTCTGTTTCATCTCTGCAATCTCCACAAAATATAACCTCGAAAAAGAAAAGCCCTCAAATAGTTTAGCTATATTGTCTAGTAGCCAGTGTCAGTCTTACTGTAAAATTATGAAAATTGTCCTTTGAAACTTTTCAGTAAGCATAATGACATCCCCTCCTATGAAACAGTAAATAACCACACACAGTATTCTGTAATAGTGCAGCAATTTCAGGGATCAGAATCCTCTCCATCAATGAATGGCACTAACATCCTTGTTTGGCATTTCTATTACATCTTCACACAGTGTTCCACAATAGCTGTAATATCTTGTTCTTAGTTATAATGATGAATAGCAATGCATTTTAATTCATACTCCTGATTTTCACCCTTTTCTACCCACCTTCATTTGCATTTGGCTACACAGACTGAAGTGAAATGAAGCTTCATCTCTGAAGACTTCAGAAATTTAAAGAACTATGTTGTCTTTCATTTTTATCAAATTGTCAGTGTGATAGACTAGGCCAAAATACTGCAGTTGAGTAGTTAATTCAATAAAGTTATCGAACTTTATTTTCTTAATTAGAATCACCTGCGTACTTTCTAAAAATGCAAATTTCCTGGGCCACAAGCACCAGATATTTTAACAATGTAAGTCTAAGCAAGGATCCAGAGGTCATATTTTTAATAAGCATCCTATAGGGTCTTAGTGTAGGTCATCCCAGGATGTCACCTTGAAAATCTCTGAAAATGAGTTAGTTAACATCTAAAATGTAAAGTTCCTTGTCATTGAACTATGCCATATCTTCACCAAAACTGTTTTCCCCAATTACAATTCCCCTATGCCTACATTTAAAAATTAACTAGGTTATTCATAAGGTTTGCTGACATCTTTTATTCATATCAGCCGTAGGCAAGATTGTGACAAATACAGTGTCAATACTGTCCAACCCACCTCACTCACAGTAATTTACCCATCCAACCTCCTACTCAAAAAGAAAAGGAGGAACTTCTATCCTAAGATGCTAAGGATGGTATTAATGATAAGGGTTAGCTAGCTAACTTAATTAGGCACACAGGAAGTAGGGGTCCAGGAGACATTTCTGGCCTGAGCAAATAAAATAGCCATAAACCAAGGACAGAGGTATCTCTGGCCTGAGCAATTAAAGCAGCCCTGACCTGAGCAGCCGGAAGAGCCAGCGGGGTAATAAAATATCCCCACCAGAACACCTGAGAGAGAGCCATAAGGGAGATCAAAAGCAACTCCAACCAGCAAGGTAAGGGGGAGAGAGAGTGATGGGCACCACGTGGGCTTTGAGCTTTGAAACTAATACCATGTAGCAGAGTGACCAATGAGGAAAGCAGGAGGGTCCCAAATTAAGGAAAGGGTCCAATTAGAAAAGGTCATGTTCAGACAAGGAGCTACAGCCTTTATAAACCCAGAGACAAAGAGACTCAGCAGATTATAGATATTTTATTTTTTCCCATTAGAGAAAGAGCAGGCTTTTCCCATTTGGGGGCCCCACCCTAAGGGGTCTCCTTTGGGGACACCCCTGACCAGATGGAGTTTGTATATGCTTTCAATAAACTTCTACATTTTTATTAAAGAAATCTGTTAGTCCACAAATGTATTCTTCAACTTCGTCGGACAAGAACCAGGAGAAGAAGTCTGCACCCCAAACTCCACATTTCATTAATTAAATATTCTACAAAAGATAGCAATAAAATTATAGAGAAAAAGGCATAAGTGAAAATATTCTTTTTATGTATTTTTGAGACAATGTTGACAAAAATAGAGTAAGAAAATTAGTGGAGTAACACCCATCATGAGTTTGAAAGGATCTATTCCACTATTAATAATTCAAATTTCTCAAATAAACTGAAACTGGGCTGTAGGAAGGTTTAACTGACCAGCCATCCCAGTTTGATTTTAGCACTGAAAGCCCGCTGGCCCAGAAAACCTTTTAGTCCCAGGGCAACCAAGATGGTTGGCCACCCTATTTCATGCCTCCATATTTAGGCATTAATTTTAAAAATCCGTTGAAAATTTCTACAATGACCTATTAAAAGAGAATGGTAGGGTAGTATTTTATTTATGAACTAGAGGCCCAATGCACGAAAATTCATGCAAGAGTAGGCCTTCCTTCCCCTGGCTGCCAATACCAGCTTCCCTCTGGCACCAGGGACCCAGGCTTCACTTCGACCCTGGCTTCATCTGGAAGGATGTGCAGAATGATGCCCGTAAGGACGTTTGGTCTAATTAGCATATTACCCTTTTATTATTATAGACTGGTCATAAAAAGTTGCCTTAGATTAAAAAATATCAAAATACCCCCCCAAATAATTTTAGTTTTCTTTTGACTCAAAGAGTTATTGAAAAGGATCTCAAAAAGAGAAAAGTATCATAATTAGGAAGCAATAAATACTTAATCAATGTATAATAATAAAAAGTACTGGGAGGAAGGCACTTTGAGATTGCTAATATATACATACCCATATGCCATGAACTTTGATACAGTGGAATGTCTTCTGAAACCGCAGCAATTACTTTAAAAAGCAACATCAATCTGGGCAAAAACAAAGCAACCAGAGAGACAACCCATTGATGCCCCTGATTTAGGGCCTGGCTACCACAAGTATGAAGAGCTCACAGGCTAATGACTCAGAAGTGCAATGAGGAGGGGTGAATAACATTTCCAATGGTCAGGAGAGTGCTACCTCATTTTCAGTAACACTAGGGGGTTTGCTGATCACTACCTTCTGACAGATCACTAAGGAGTAATGATTCATTACAGTTAATAAAGCTAAATACTGTAGAATAATTCAGGAGGAAAATTATTAGCACATCGCAATTATTCACAAGTTGAGCTTATCCTCTGTGCTTTATTCATTAGAAAATTTGAAAGTGTTTTTCATTAATAAGAAGAGTCAATAGCTTTTTTGTGCTGTTTTATTTATTTTTCTCAATTTAACTTTTGATTTTTGGGTGTCTTGGCTTCTTTTAAATAGCCTGTGGAACCTCAGTGGGAAGGATCCTGTGGCCCTTTTTCCTATTCCTGGTTAATCATAAGTAACAGCTTTAAACTAGAGGCTTTTTTCATTACTTTCAAAAATCACATAGTTGCCTGAGCCAGACAATTCCATGCAGGACCCAATTACCTCTGGTCTGGCCTATTGTAACAGCCTAATAACTGGTCTGTCTCCGGTCTCAGCCCCACTCAATCCATCCTCCACCTGCAGCCAGAGGGATCTTTCTATCAAACAAATTTGATCATGGCATTCTCCTGCTTAAAATCATTCAAGGGTATTATTGCTTGAAGAATTAGGTATAATTATGATTCAGGGATAGGCTAATCTCCAGCCACTTCCACTCCACCTCTTCTATGCTCTGACTGTACCAAATTATATGATTCCTCTAACAAAATGAATTCTCACTTACTGTTTCTCTGGCCAGAATGCCAAGCTCCCCTCCCCCTGCTGATGAGCTTCTGCTTCACCTTCCTGTCTCAGCTCCTGTCATGTCCTTTAAGGTGACCTTCTCACACTTCTTAAGAACAAATTTAGAGGGAAACCAAGATGGCAGTGTAGGTAACTGCCGGTACTCGCCGTCTACCACAACCACATTAAAGTTACAACTAAATTACAGAACGACCATCATTCAGAACCTCCTGAAATCTGGCTGAATGGAAGTCGTACAACTAGAGAAGTAATGAAGAAAGCACATTAAGACTTGTAGGAGGGGCGGAAGCATGGAACGGGCTGATCCAACACCCACATATGGCATTTATTTAATTGGGAGGAATATCTCTAAGGCCTTCTGTGAGAAGCAGGGGGCCCCAGCCCAATACCAGATCCCTAGGCCAGGGGTCCAGAGCTGGGAAGAGAAGTCCCCATAACTTAGGGGTATAAAAACAAGAGGAGATTGTGGCTGAGTGACATGGAAGCTGCTGGAGTCCCAGATATTACTCTTAAAGGGCCTGACAAACTTACATGGTTCTGCTTCCTCTGTGGGCAGTGGTTTTGGGGTAATCCGGGGACATACAGGAAGGAACTGGACTGCTTGACATTGAGGCAGGAACACGGGGACGGCTTTCTCCCAGACAAGGGTACTCCCAGGGGTCATTATTCCTGTGCTAGAATGTCCCTGTCACAGAGCTGACTGGCAGCCAAATCTGAGTTTCCATCACCATGGCCCACACTTTTTGCTCCACCCTGGTGATTCCCTGAGACCCCAGCCCATTCAATTTGCAGCCCCACCCAAGCTGTTTGCAGCAGCTTTTCCATATGAATGGCCTGTCCTGGCTTAGGCTTCAGACTTTGCTAAAATCTCTCAAATGAGCAGCAGCTGGCATCAAACCTATCAATAAAAAGCCCAAGACTTGGCATCAGCACCAGCCCGTCTTGCTTCACATATGGGCCTCACCTGGGCACTTCCTAGCCCAATACAAGTAGCAGCCATCTGCAGAGCTCTTTGCAGCTCCTGCTGGGTGGCCCCAGGCAGTGGCTGACTTTGCAACTCCCTAGAGGTCCCAGAGCCATGCATGAACCCAATAGACAGCTTCAAACCAAACCAGATTACAAATCTACACATCCACAAGCAACACACTCAAAAGACAGACTCAGTAAGCACCAAAGCCCCATTGAAACAAGTCCTGATCCATAGGGTTGTCTCCTGCACAGCAGCTCTTCCATTCTAGACTCAGCTGTTCCTCACAGCCAATTAGCCTGGACACCAACAGCAATAAGGCTCAACTACAACAAGACTCTGCACACAGCCCACCTAGAGTGCCCAGCTGAGGACAGTGGGGAAGCTGAACCCCTGGGCCCTACAGGACACCTAATACACAAGTCTACTCTACCAATTCCAGAAGATATAATAGCTCTACCTAATACATAGAAACAAACACAGGGAAGCAGGCAAAATGTGGAGACAAAGAAACATGTCACAAATGAAAGAAATGGAAACAAGCAACCTACTGGATATAGAATTCAAAACAATGGTCATAAGGTTACTCAAGGATCTTAATGAGAGCTTCAAGGGAATTAATGAGAGCTTCAAGAGACTTAATGAGACTTTCAAGGATCTTAGTGAGAATGTCAAAGACATGAAAAGGGACCAGAAATTAAGCATACACTAACTAAAATAAGGAATAATTTACAGGGATTCAACAGTAGAGTAGAGGATTCTGAGAATCAAATAAACAATTTGGAATATGAGGAAGCAGAAAACACCCCATCAAAAGAGCAAAAAGAAAAAGGGATCCAAAAATGTGATGATAGTGTAAGGAGCTTTTGGGACAACTTCAAGTATACCTACATTCACATTTATGGGGGTTCCAGAGGAGAAGAGAGAGAGCAAGATATTGAAAATTTATTTGAAGAAATAATGACAGAAATTAAAACAAAAAGAAATAGACTTACAAGTCCAGGAAGGCAGAGAGTGCCAAACAAGAGGAACCCAAAGAGGCTCATACACCAAGGCACATCATAATTAAAATTCCAAAGGTTAAAGAAAAAGAGAGAATCTTAAAAGCAGCGAGGGAAAAGCATGCCCTAACCAGTTTGGCTCAGTGGATAGAGCGTCGGCCTGCGGACTGAAAGGTCCCAGGTTCGATTCCGGTCAAGGGCATGTACCTTGTTTGCAGGCACATCCCCAGTAAGAGGTGTGCAGGAGGCAGCTGATTGATGCTTCTCTCTCATCAATGTTTCTAACTCTCTATCCTTCTCTCTTCCTCTCTGTAAAAAATCAATAAAATATATACTTTTTTTAAAAAGAGAGAAAAGCAGTTACCTACAAGGGAGTACCCTTACAACTATCAGCTGATTTCCCAAAAGAAACTTTGCAGGCCAGAAGGGAGTAGCAGGAAATATTCAAAATGATAAATAGCAAGGACCTACAACCAAAATCACTTTACGCAGCAAAGCTATCATTTAGAATTGAAGATCAGATAAGGAGCTTCACAGACAAGAAAAAGCTACAGGAGTTCATCACCACAAAAAGCTACAGGAGTTCATCACCACATTTCAGTATTACGTGAAATGTTGAAGGGTATTCTTTAAGAAGAACAAGAACAAGAAGAACAAGAAGGATGATAAAAAAAAATACGAAGGATAAAATGGCAATAAATACATATCTATCAACAATCTAAAAATCAAATTAAATGAACAAGAAATCTAATGAACAAAATAAACTGATGAATAAAAAATAGAATCAGAGGCATGGAAACATGAAACAGACTGATGAATCTCACAGGGAAAGGGTAAGGGGGTGCAGGAAGAGATTAACCAAAGATCTTATATGCATTTATGCATTCCTATGGACACAGACAATAGGCTGGTGAAGGCCTAAGGCAGGGCAGATGCAGGGGGGCAATGCAGGGATAATGGGGGATATCTATAATACTCTCAACACTAAAGCTTAAATAAAAAACAAAAAGCAAATCCATCAGGTACCATTATTTTAGATCCTGATGGTAGACTTGCATATGTCTTTGAATACATATTGCTAATACACATTTTAGTTCAACTTTTGTCTCCCTCTTGACTCTAGACTTTCTCCTTTATCATCTCTGTATTATCTCACACCTAATATAACAGATAATCAGCAAGCATTTATTGATTTATTCCTATAAGAAACAACTGTGACTTTGAAAGCAAACATAAAATAGAGAACAACTCTATTAAAATCAATAAAAAATAACAACAAACATCAGAAGCATTTACTGGGATCAATCACTTTCTGAATTCTATAATATATTTTAAAAAAAAGCCATGAAACAAAGTCCCCAATCAATCCTGGAAATTTCAAGTTTATCTGAAGCTATCATAAAGCACATACAAAATAATGTGATAAAATTACAAATGTATATCTTCATAAAGAAAATATTTTGATAAAGTATACAGACTACCAGGAACATGGTTTATCACAACAGTGTGTAATTATACAAGCAATTTATGCATACAAATAATTTCAAGCAAAATAAGCAATATTAACTAATAATTTATTAAATAAAGCCCATTGATGATAGATACAATAATTTCAATCTCACTAATAATTGAAAAGCAAAAAAAAATATATGTCAAATTGGCCACAATAAAAATAATTATGAGGGTATGAGGAAATGGGCTATTTCATATATAATTGTAAATTGGTACAACTTTCTAGTTAGTAACTCTGAAATATATATTAAAAACCAACAGCTTCACAAGCCCTGTACCCAGGAATTCCATCACTAAACATTTATATAAAATAGTATATTTGTAAAGGAGGCATATATATCAAATCTATCATACTATTTACATTATTAAAAAAGGAAATGACTGAAAATCTCAGACTAGGAGATAGGTGATGAGAATTAAGATATATACCTATATTAGCATACAATAAACACCTAGATTAGCACACAATAAAGACATTAAAACTAATGGTGTAGAATAACAATTTGACATGAAAGGTGTTAACAATATATTATACAATAAAGCAAGTTATAAAACAGCACATGTGGCATAATAACAATATATTTGAATGCAGATGTCAAAAGGTTAATGACCAAATATCTTAATAGTAGTTGAAATTGTCAAGTTTTTATTTTGCATATTTCTATTTTTCCCATTATGGGCATGTATTTAATAGCCCTTTCATTATAAAAATGTTTTTTTAAAGTGTGTTTTAAAGAAAAACACATGGACTAATATTCTCAGGGAAGAATGAACTAATATAGCAGCTATTATGCCATGTGACAGAAGACAGAAGGGCTTTCCTAGGCAGTGAAAATGGTATTATTACAGACACAGGAACCAAGAATGAGCATCAGTGTATGGACAGACATTACATGAGGAAGAGCAGCCTAATTTTCTCAGGAAGAAATAAAAGCATTCGGATATGGCAGTCATTAGGGATTTTTGAACACAGGTATATCATGAAAGTAAGTAGTGTTGTAGAAAAATTTACTGAGCAGTACTGCACAATCTGCATGTAAGCAGAGATCCTAGCAATGAGGATCCATTCCTGAGACAACTGCTGTGATTTTAGAAGTACATGTTGTGGGCTTAAAGAGGAAGAGGTGAATTGAGAGACTTTGGGAACTAAGAGAAAGGAACGCCAGGTACCTGGTTCCTTTGGAGCATTTACTGATACTTCTTCCGAGAATGCCCTTTTCCTAGGTATTTTCTTTACTGCGTTTGAGTTCAAATGTCCCCTTCTCACTGCAGCCTACCCTGATATCCCTACACTCCCAGTCTCTCTCTTGACTTTCCTTATTTTTTCCCAGAGTATGCATCACTTTCTCACATTCTAGATGAAGCACTACCTCATTCTGTTGTCTGCTTCCTCCATAAGGAATATATGTACCCAGAGAGGAAACAAGGTAGAGGCAGGGTGAAGTGGGTAAAAGGGGGTCAAGTATATGGTAACTGAAGGAAACTAGACTTCAGTTGGGTAGCATGAAAAAGAGGACACGGATCTCGAATTACATAATCTTATTCTTCTGAAAATATTATACTGTTACTCAATGTTACCCCAATAAACTTAATTTTAAAAAATGAGAAAAAAAATATATGTACCCACAAGGGCAGGAATTTTGCTTTGTTAACTAATGTGTCCCTTATGGTCGAGAATAGTGTGTATCCTGTAATAGGTGCTCCGTATGTATTTGTGGAATGAACAGACTAATTGGAAGTGGTGTGGGGAAAAGTCTGGGATAAAACTGCAATCTCTAATAGAGACAAGCTTTCCAAATGAGGGTGTAATTTGAAGGTTAAATGATGAATTGGCATTTGGACAAATTGATTCTGAATTAAAATGCCCTGAAAATGAATAGCAACTATAAGACCATAGCTGGTAGGAGGTTCCACAGGAATGGTGAATTTGTGAGTGCTTTGAGAATTCATTTAAAAAATAAAAAGGCACCCAGCCAGTGTTGCTCAGTGGTTGAGCACTGACCCATGAACCAGGAGGTCATGGTTTGAATCTGGGTCAGGGCACATACCCAGGGTTGCGGGCTCAATCCCCATTGGGGGCTGAAGAAGAGGCGTGCAGGAAGCAGCCAATCTATGATTCCCTCTCATCATTGATATTTCTATCTCTCTCCTCCTCTCCCTTCTTCTCTCTGAAATCAAACAAAAATATTTTTTAAAAAGAAAAAGGCAAGTATCTAGATAGTAAGGAAAAGAAGACAAGGGCAGATGCAGGAAACACCAGAGAGGAGGATTAGGAAGGGGCAGTGATACGATATACAAGGAACAACTGGAAACTATAAAGGGGGAGGGATAATGTGGTGTCTCTGAATCCCATGAGCAACCTTGAGAATAAAGTGACAAACAATGAGATTTGTATTTTTTCATACAAAAAACAAAACACGGATATGTCTGAAAGCAAATAGAGTGGATGGGATTTTAAGTATTAGGTATGTATTGGTAAGTTTTGGAGCTTGAGTCACAACATAACTAGCTATAAAGGAGATGGTTTTAGAGAATAAAGATGCTTTCTCCCACAAACACTAGGAAAGAAAAAAAAAACTATGAGAAAAGGATTAATGAGAGTAAGAAATATATAAGAGTTGAAGTGTTACATTTTTGACAGACTAGGTGGAAAGATGATATGCCAAGGAAGGGATAGGACAGCTGGGACTGGGGGCACGGGAAGAGAGACAAGGTCTAAAATAGCTCCCATGGGGAGAGAGCATGGGAGTACAGAAAAGACAATTAAACAGGCTGCCAAATAGCAGCAGAGAGCAGATTGAAGTTTGAAAGCATCCAGTTCTAATGAGCCAAATCTGCAACACTGTTTGCCTCTAGCAGTGCTCTCTCTCCTGGGAGAAGCAGCAAAGGGAGCAGGAGTTACAGGTAACCTGTTCTCAGGAATGTGTTGGGTGAGGTAAAGGTTATTAATGAAGAGGCAAATCTTGTGTTCCTTGTTGGGAGTGAAAATCCACCTCATTTGAAGCAAGGAGGGCAACAATGGGTGCATCTGATCCAAGGAAGGCAGGACAGTAATTATTTTGAGTCCCAAGCTGAAAGTTGAAACTTTCAAGGAAATTAGAAAGCTTCTAATTTTCTAATTTCTCATCTCCCATTGCTCCACTCCAACCACCCCTGCTGAGACTACAGGAGCAGGAAGAAGCAGAAACTAAATGAGATAAGCAGATTCTTGTCAGAGGACTGCTGTGAAGTGAGTGTGTGTGTGTGTGTGTGTGTGTGTGTGTGTGTGTGTGTGTTGGGGGGAAGTGGGGATGAGGTGGGTGTTAGCATCAACACAATAAAAAGTGGAAATCTAAACTGCATTCATTTCCAACACATTAGGGTCACTCACTTTTAAATATACCCAATGAAAAAAAGTGTTCCTGTGGTATTTTTTTGATTGTATACAGTTTAAGATTACTCAATTATTGCTTTCATATAAATATAGGCTTTGCTTTTAAATCAAATCTTCCCACTTCCTGTCGGTGCAATGCAATCATCAAGTGAAGAGGCGGCCCCTCCGCCCCTCTGACTGCCCCTCTTGCCACTCTTCACATTGCTCATCTGCTCCAACCACCTCCACCTTCTTTTAGTTCCTATAATCAGTCAAGCTGACTCCCCAGCTCAGAGCCCTGGTGCCAGCCTTCACCACCCCTGCCAAGCTCTCCTTCCAGATCTTTCTGGACAGTCAGGTCTCCTCTGAGGTGTCCCCTCCTTGGGAAGACTTTCCTTGTCAATCTGAAGTAGCCTGGGATGTACTCTTTTCCCCATAACCTTGTTTTGTTTTGTCTTTTATTATTAAGACCTTTTATCTATATCATCTTGCTTTTTTGTTGTTTTGTGCCTCCATTTAGAATAGAACCTCCATGAGGAAATGGATTCTGCCTGTCTTGGTCACCACTGTATCGCCAGCATTCCAAATACTTCTGAGCACACAGAATACACCCAAGTACTTGTCTAATGAATGAAGACATCATTTTTTAAAACCTTAGTATTTTCATGCTAAGTATGATGGAAAGATACATCGAGTGTTTATTCACAGGCTGTTACAAAAAACAAAAAGGGTAAAAAGGGTATTACTGCTATCTCAGAATATCCCAAAAGGTTTCATCTGTCTGATTCTAAGCAATAAATATTAGGAGAAAGTAAAATATTGAGAATTAAAGGTTAGAGGAGGAAACATCCTTAAAAATGAATCTACATAAATTTTAGTAAGATAATAAATAATCAAATAGACATAAAAATGTTTATGCTATTTTTATTAAGGCTCAGGGAAGTCTGAAAATATAGACATATTTAACAGAGTTTGAAACAGTGTGGGATTTAATTAGAGCAAATACACAAATGAAATGTCAGATAAATTTTCCATGATATAATTTCTATAAATTGTGAGTAATATTTATGCAGTTTGTCTTGCTATATTAGATCTAGAAAGCAGGCTTAATTAAGAGGTTAAGAGGAAGCAGATTTTAATCTCTTCTTCATAAAAGGCAATATCTAATTAAGAAACTCAGTCTCCATTAACTTTTCATATTTTCTGTGAAAAGCATTCTCTGTCAGTTCATTGGTTTGTTGTTGTTTTGTTTTGTTTTAAAAGGGAGGTGGGTGGGCCCAGCTAATATGGCTCTGTGGTTAAGCATCGACCTGTGAACCATGAGATCACAGTTAGATTCCTGGTCAGGGCATATGCCCAGGTTGCTACTCAATTCCTAGTAGGGGGCGTGTAGGAAGCAACCAATCAATGATTCTCATCATTGATGTTCCTATCTCTCTCTCCCTCTCCCTTCCTCTCTGAAATCAATAAAAAATATTTTTTAAAAAGAAATAAATAAAAGGGAGGTGGGAGGAAATGTTAAAATAAAACCTACAGTCCTAACAAATAACTGAGTATTACAAAACTTCTAATGACCTTACTTAAGACATTATATATTAATCATGGCCCTTGAAATATGAAGACACGTAAGCTACATAAGGAATACATAAGTAAACTTAAAAAACAACCTGCTTCAAAATTCCCTTAAGATGTCCATGTAGAAGTCAAAAATCAAAAGAATTAATTAATAAGGAAACCTCAGACAAATCCCATTTGGAAGACATGCTACAAAATACCTGACCTGTACTTTTGAGTATGTCAAGGTCAAGAACACAAAGTAAGGTTGAAGAATGATTCCATCTCGGGAGTAAGAAGACAAGCAATCCTTAAATTGATGTTGAAACGGGGGGGGCGGGGAACAGCTTGGATAGAAATTACTAGGACAACTAATGATATTTGACCTTGCTCTAAGAACTAAATGGTAGTAATGGTATTGTTAAATTTCCTCCGTTTTAAAATGTCACTGTGATTTTGAAGGGAAATGTCCTTCTTAAGAAAGAAACACAAACTAGCAATAAACAGGAAAAAAGAATGGGTAGATAGGTTAGTGGATGGAACTAACGAAAGGCTTCTAAGGCTGTCAAGTGAAACAGAAACTTCTCACATGTCAGTGACTAGAATAATAAAAAACAATTGGTAAGTTATAAACAGGGTGTCAAAGGGTGTCAAAGATAGAAGCATAAACTATAAGAAATACAACAATAAAAATTGCAACATCTGCTGTTTAAGTTCTAACAATATATGACTACTTCAATAAATAAGATGCCTAAAAATTGAAATTTAAATGTAAAAAAAAAATTTAAACTAAAAGCCTTGTAAATTGGTTGTATTCTTTATCAATATACGGCATTTTAGAAACACACTATGGTATCATTTAAATATTAAGTTAAAAAACTAAATAGAGGGCTTAAACCATAAAATATTCTACAGAAATCAAATTTCCGGTATAGATTGATGAGTTCAATGTTTACTCACTATTCTTAAAAATCTTAATGTTTAAACTGAAGTAATTACTATAATAGAATGCTAGAAAATGACAAGCAGCTTCAAGGTGGTTATTATATGATTCATGCTTTAAAGAGAAAGAAAAGCTTATAGAGATTACGTATATTGCCCAAATTTCAAAGAAGTGTTATGTGACAAGTGTAGAAAAATTACAATGCCTTCTTCACCTGCTCCTTGGACAAAGCTTTCTACAAAGGTGAGAGATATTTGATTATGTAGTTTCCCACCTGGCTTTGAAGTTTGAATGTTTCCGTGTTACTGCCAATATTATTTTCTATAGTACTATAGTTTTTACATAATAATTAGCACTTTAAGGTTGTTAAAATAATATTGGTTAAAATATTGAGAGCTAAAATATATCTTTCTTTCTCATTACTTGTAGAAAGGGTACAACTCAACTGGGACACACACACATATATATACATACATATATTTATACAATTACATGGATAGTATATTATTCATCTCAGACTCCTTTCAGGTTCCAAACCAACTGGCAATCAATGCTCAGGCCCTGAACAAAATACTCTAATTATTGTTTCATTCCTTTTGACAATTTTACTCTCCTTAGAGAATAGAAAAGTGTGGTATACCAATGCTACATTGCGTCTTAACAAATAACACACAGTATGTAGCTTATCCCAAAGCAGAAAAAGAAGAAAAAAATATGCTTTAATTTTTGGGGGGTCAAGGTTCATCTGGGGAAATCTACTGAACCATTTTGAAATTAAAGTGCTGCTATAGCACATGTGGCCGTGCACACACGCGCACACACACACAAACACACACACACAGGAATTTTCCATTGAGGTTGCACATAGCAGCATATCAAAGCTCTGTCAGTGACACCCTGAATCACCGTCCCCATGGCAAGAATGTGCATGCTGATTCCAGGCTGCTCACTAATATGCAGAATTTACTTTAACCTTAAGTTTTTAAAGAAAAATTATGATTATAGAAAATCCAAGACTGTAATAAAAACAGAACATCATAATCATTTCTAAGGAGTCATCTCAGTTACATTTTTGTTTTTTTGTTTTTTCGCCATAAGTATTCCTGAGTTAATGGTACATCTGCAATCATCGCCACAGCAAATCTTCACATTAAAAGTATCAATTTAATATTACAAAGAAATAAGAGGCAAGTCATCATTTTCATCATTGTGAACTGAGAAATTTAACCCAATTCGTGACAAGTATTGTGCATATAACATAATGTCATTATGAAGTAAAGAAACATGATGGCATATCTATGTTTTTACTCACCAGTTGTTTCCACAATGCCTTCTAGGATGACGACAATCTCGAACTGTTCAGTTTGCATGCTTCGCTGGGATAGGTCATAAAAGGGGCTTTTGGCATCGATCACGTGGCAAATCGTGAGGGGGGAAACAAGAAAAAGTTGATCTGCCCCTGTACTAAAACCTACATCCAGTTCAAGTTGATCAAGGGGAAGGAACTCACCCTCAGGTGTCTGCCGAGACTAGACAAGCACACAGAAAAAGAGAAGAAATCACCACTTGCACTGAAATTTCAAGGCAGCCTAACAGTAATTTACATCATTGGCAACATTCTGCACTATCAATCATCAGCAACAAACTCCAAACAAGTCTTTATGCAGCTATGTTCCGGCAAATGGGCCGAAATCCCACATAGCTCATGCGGGACATCCATGCATTATTTATAATACACGACTTACTATAATTACCATTCCCTAACTCGTGAGCTTTGGAGAAATGCCTGGTCCAACAATGGCTGTTAGGACAAACTGTGCAACTGAAAGTACATGTGCTACTTCTTGACATAAATCGCTGCATGGGAACCCACTGCATGCCAGATATTTTCTCAGAAAGCAAATAAGCAGGCAATTCTTATGGAGTTTGTTAAAGCTGAAGAAGGTTGATCATAATTTAAAGTGAGCTTTATTTCATTATTACAAAGCAAAACTTAAGAATTTATTTTCCAGGACTTTTGAAAAACAATAAATAGATATAAAATAGAAGAGTGAAGATGTTACCATATTAAATTATGTTATGTACACACACAACAACAGCTCATAGTAAAAATAAAAAGCAGATGCTATTATTTAGTGGCTTTCAAACTCCTAATAATAAATTGCATTAAAGTTGTTCACTTCTCTATTTATTTTATGAATTTAAAGTAGTGTACAAAATTGGACTGAAGAGAAATTTTTAAGATCAAAATGCCATTTAATAATCTATATTGGATAAACTTAGGGTTTACTAAAACTTTCATGAGGCAGCAGCATTCAATATCAGCATAAATCACTGTAAACTTAAATGAAACTTAAATAAGCAACTATTTAAAATTAATAAACCACAAAAGTAAACCTATTTTTATTTTCTATTCATTTTACTTTATTTGCCATGTCTGTTACTTGGAAGAATCATATATAAACAAATATTAAAGTTTAATTTATATAATGATGCTTACTGTTTGTGAAATGGGGCTTGGAAACATTTAACAGGTTCTTTGCAAAGCTAATTCAATGAACAAAACAATCACAGAATCTGTAACAGGTCTGTCCAATGAAGTGGTAGTTTGAAGACAAAATCCTTACTTTCAAAATTAATTACAAGAAATACATTGGCTTTTTATGTAGAATAGATGAGTGTGAAAACACTGAGAAATGTGCTTTAGGAAGATGTACTCCATTGCAAAACAGAACCAAGAATTTCAAATTGGTGGACACTTGTAAGGCAGGAATTGCTACAAGGAGTTTCAACAGCAGAATTTCAGAGGCTACTTTCTAACTAATGATATTCAGGACTTTTATTTGTGTAGAAAAAAATCCAATGAAAATATTGAGACTATTTATCTTCTCTACCTTGTGAGTGGTTCATTAAAAAAAAAAAATTCATGAAAGAGATTACTGATAAGAAAAAAAAATCCATGAAAAAACCTGATAGTACAAAAATAAAAATAGCAGCTCTACCAACCAATGTTAGAGAAAACTGGGTATTTCTAGGCCAGTAGAAGTCACCTATGTTTCTGAACCTGTCTTCAACCCAGTAAAATATGAATGAGACCAGCATCTTTTCAACTACACAGTTTTATAAGTATTGATTAATATAACACAGCAAAAGCCAAAATCAAAACAAAAACCCTGTGTCACTGTTCTCTCATCTACTAAGAAACAGGTGCTATATAAACACAAGGTGGTACTCTGGTGTTTATAATTAATAAACAGATATTGGGTCATTTTATTAACTATTCTAAGCTTCGAATTTTCAGTACTAAATGGAAGTGTTCACAAAGATAATTCTTTAAAAACTCAATTTCCCGTTGGTTTAAAAATCATTTTCCCCAAAGGAGATACATTTTTCTAATGATTACATATGTACCTCAAAATTAAATTTCATCTTCCTTTTTTTATATATTTGTTATTTGTGCCTTTGCCTCATTCTAAAAGCTTTTGAGTAATTAACTTTAAAATTCACTGATCATCAACAACCCATTAAAAGAAGTGGCCTAGAAATAGGCAGTCTATCAGGAGAATGCCAACCTAGAGTAAGAAATATTTTGTTTTTAGCAAAGCAGTTTATTCACATATAGGTAATTTAGACTTAAATATGCATGGAAATGCTCGATTCAAACTCCATATACGTTCTTGTTTAAGAGAAATCTGTCCTATATACTCAAAATTATACCTATGCCTCCTCCCCTCCCACCACCACCAATGCTTTATGTCCTATCCAAGTCTCGGTAGGAAAAAGTTGACACTGTACCTCTTACGTGACACTGTGGATAAAGTAATAACACTACATTTCTTTGAAAGATATTTTCCATGTTTACATATTTTTCAAGTAAGTGAAATTCCCTAGGTATTAATTGAAAAGTACTTGCCTGTAGGTACTATCTAATTTACCCTTCTTTTAAATGACTCAGAGACTCTATATTCCCAATTTTATCTTCAGGTCTTCTTTATGTTAGACAATCAAATATTTCAACTTTATATATTCTTACCTCCCTGGTTTTTGTTTGCTTTCTTCACTTATTATAGACTGGGAAACCTATTAATCACTGTGAATTAAATAGAATGCTATTTTATTTGTAGGAGTGGAGGATGTGGTTTTAGTGTGGAAGGTGCTTGGAGTCGTGGACTTGTTTAAAATATGAGCTACTGGTTAGAGCAAGTTTATGCTCAAGCACTTATGATGTTCTAGAAACCTACATACGCCTACAGAATACATTTTCAGAAGCATATACTTCTACTATAGGCTTACAAAAAATTCTAATCTAGGTTTTTCTAATTCTGATGCAATTCCAGACATTTTCTGGGGCAAAGGGGGAAAATGCATATTTTTAAGTCTCTTGACTTGTACAAGCAGAGTGAGAAATCTTTTGTTCAAGCAACTGTAATATACACATGTACATGAAAAGAAAAGAAAAGAAAAAAAGAAAAGAAAAGAAAAGAAAAGAAAAGAAAAGAAAAGAAAAGAAAAGAAAAGAAAAGAAAAGAAAAGGGGAGGAGAGAAGGGGAAGGGGAGAGGGAATGGGAAGGGAAAGGGGAAAAGAAGGGGAAAGGAAGGGGAAGGGGAAGGGGAGGGGAAGTGGAGGGAGAAGGGGAAGGGGAGAGGGAATGGAGGGAGAAGGGGAAGGGGAGGAGGAGGAAGAAGGGCAGGGAGAGGGGGAGGAGGAAGGGAGGGGGAGTGGAGGGGGAGGGGAAGGAGAAGAGGAAGGGGAAGGAGTTATGCATGTCCTTTATAAAATTAAAGCGTGATCTCTACATGGACTATGTAATAAGTCAGCAGCACTGATATTCCATCAGTTTCTAATTCTCTTATTTAACTATCAATTGGCCCAGAAATTTTGACAATAGGTGTAAGAAATTTTAGATAAAAACCAATTTAACCTTTATTATGTTATCTCTTACTATATATAAGAAGAAATCTTTCATTTATAGGGCAATTCGTTAATGGTTCAATTATCTCCTTTAGTTCTTTAAACCTCCTAATTTCAAGGGAACACAGAACCATGACCATTTTCTAGATAAAAATGTGTAAATAGATATGATGGAGATCAACAATAATTCAAAAACAACTGCTAAAGGTTAGGATTGATGTAGTAAATAATTTAAATTTCTAAAGAGTAGATAACTAAAATTGACGTCACTTAGAACTATAAAACTATTGAGTAAACAAGAAAGTGAGAAAAAAGTGAAAAGAAATTCTTTGGAATTTGGAAATTCTTAAAAATTCAGAACATAATTTGAAAACAATAGGACCAGAGTTGGCTTTAATACACTTTTATTTTCAATTGTATAGAATTTTGGGAAGGAAATAAAAACTTTCCTCCATTTGAAAGGTTTTCTGGTTGACTGAACTATAACAAATGCTGGAGTTAAGATAAAAATCAAAGAAATCTATAGCTTAAAATTTGTTTAAATTTACTGCCCAAAAATTATAATTAGGAGATCATGGATTTTTTTTTAAATGATTGTTTTTACAATTTAGGTTGTGAAAATCATTTCTAAGTTATTTTTCACAAATAATAAGAAAAAAATATTATTATTTAAAAGGAGTATTCCAATTATACACATTTTAAATTATGTGCAAATAAATATATGTATAGAATTTAAGGCTTGTTGCTCATTTTGTAGTCACTTGTATTAATTTTAAAGAAGCAGATAATGTCAAATGACTTTAAACTGAGAGTCCAAAAAGGCCTACACAATAATTAATTACAATTCTGACTACAGGTGGAAAAAGATTCAAGTCAGAGATCACTAGAAGGGACTATCATGATAGTCCCCAATCACATACTTTACTGATAAATGGCTTTTATATTACAAATAAAAAAACTGTTGAGCACTTGTTCAAAGACACACACACACAACTGGAATACACATTTAGCACTGTCTTGGCATAGCAGACCCACATTTGGCCATCCTCCTTCTGGGAGATTTGTGACCAGTTGTCACATTCATTCAGCAAGAACACACTTCACCAACACAATCAATCTCTTTGCTGCCTTTCTTCCATTTCTCTAACCCATTACTCTGTTCTAATTATAACCACTGTGGTCTGTCCTGGCTCCAAGGGAGGCTTGGGAAATTCTGAATGAAACATTTAGTCACTATCATCTGACTCATGAAATATACCTCTATCATGCTCTAAGGTTTGATCCACACCCATCACCTCCCACAAGTCCCTACTGCAAAAGGGCACTGAAGGCCAGTTGCAGGAAAAGGGAAAGAAAGAAGGGAAATCAGGCCCAGCTGGAGAGGGTAAACCAGTCTTGTTAATCACCTCCCCAGGATTTTATCAGTAATTTCACTTCTCGTAAGTGTGTGTGTGTGTGTGTGTGTGTGTGTGTGTGTGTGTGTGTGTGTGTGTGTTGAATATATGCTGAAGTCAGGAAGAAAACACGTGAAATGAGGTCAGAGTACTCTCTGGAAGCTAAAATTAGGAAATGAGCCCAAATGCCAGCACCACGATAAGGAATAAAAAAATGCCTTGTGACTGAAAGCAGTTTTGGCAATGGTTTTGGGACTCAAACCAAAATTAAGGTCAGGTAGAGAAGTGTGTGGATGTATCATTTTATTTAGACCATCTACAATTAAATTGTGCATTTCTTTTGACTGTAAGCTTGGAATTCTATCAATATCAAGTGGAAAAACCTATAGCCAACATCAATTCTAAAATAAAGATTTTTTTTTTAATACTAAGCTACTTATCCCATCAAAATATGTTCACTTTATAAAAAGAAAGTACCGCATGGAATGGAATGGAATTTGTGTTGTAATCAATCATGTGAGACTTTTATGCCATTCAAATGAAAGAACAGCTTTATAATTATTTAGGGGCCTTTTATGGAATTTATAATAACTGTGGACAGAATTTGTATCCTTCCATGCACAAGCACCCTCCTACTTACAAGCACCCTCAAATGCATTAAATGCTTTTTCCTGTTTCCCTTTATCATTTCTCCTTACCTACTGCTGTTTATATTTGGGTCTTTATTTCCCTTATTTATTTACACTGTATTCTCCTGAGTACAAGCCAGCCTGTACTTTTCAGTACTAAATTAAAAGTAAAGAACAAAAGCAAACAAAACAACATATTACTACTATTTTTAAAAATAATAACAATTATATATTTTAAAATTATTGTACTTGTGTCAGAGAAAACAAAGCTAGACTAAATAGGAATTGTGTTCTTTTTTTTTTTCCTAAGTCATAATTAATCCATGTAAAAAATTCACCCAAATTATAGGATCTACCTCTAAGAATTCTGGGGTATTCAGTTCTAGACTCCTTGAATATTTTTATTAACAGCTTGTATGATGTTCAGAAAACCTGTTTTTTTAATAATCATTTGTGGGTTTAATTTTTTTTAAAAGCAGATAAAAACTAAAGTGCAAACTGGCCTAGCTCAATCAGTGAAAGAGTCCAACACTTTTGTTTTTTATTGCATCTTCACTTGTTCACATTTAGATGAGTAAGCCAGATAACACCCAATTTTGAGTATCCATATAAATAAAGAATTTAAAAAATGATACAAAAATAATGCACGTGATACATTAGAAGAAGATTGTACACCATTACTTTTTCAATAAGTGAAAATTAAGGGTTGCACAGCTGACCTCCCAGGAAAGAAAGACAATGACTACCTGCAATGAATTAAAATGTCAAGAAATACACTTCCATAAAATTTTTTTTCCTTATCTCTTTATTTCAAAATATGGATCCAATAATAGTTGATTTTAGGTTTACTTTATGTGAATAAGGATTAACTGAGTGCCTATATGTCATATATACATATGACAGCTTCTGAATAAGTTTGTCAATTCCTGAATAATATATCAAAAAAAGACAATTAAAATCTTCCCCTTAGTAAGATGTAAATCTGGGGCAGTCAACCTTTAGTATGAGATTTGTAGAAAGAAGTATGTGAAATGTCCAAATTCTTTATACCCAATAGTAAATTACAGGGTCCAACATTTCAGCCATCAATCTCAATCCCTAATCCAGACATTTTTATTAAAACTTCCAACTAGATGATGTATTAACATGACATTGCTATTCATTAGTCACTATATTTTAGGTCAAAAGAAAAACTAAAATAAATAGAAAAATCTAATAAAAATCAGCATGAAGACAAAAATAGGAAAAGAGGAATATTCATCATTAAAGAGCTGATAAACTTATAAATATTAACATAAAATAACTTCAGAGTATATTAATGTTTTTAATTTAATCTGCTTCCTTTTTTGTTTTCTGAGTAGAAAAAGGACCAACAGCTCCAGGCATAAAATTGGAAAATCTATATTTAAATATAGAAATAAATTTCAGTATTCACAAGCTTGGAAGACAGAAATAGTGTTGAAGTAAAATTTGCTTTCATGTAAGTGAATAACAATTAAAAACAGGGCAGAGAAGTTATGAAAAAACTTCCATCAAAACTTAGAGAATTCAAAAGAAATATGCATGGAAACTTTCATACTAGTAAGGATTAAAAAGTCATATCCTTGTTCTTACAATCTTCCAAAGAATAGAAAGTGCCTTATAGTTATTAAAAAGTAAGTTTTTATTAATACTATAAAATACGATTGATTATATTCAGCAAAAACAGAAAAACTTCAATAGGAAAGTACAGGATGGGCAAAAGTAAGTTTACAGTGATTTGTATGGAAAATAATACAATAATTAATTAATAATGCAAGAATAAACTCGTTTGCATACTCACAATTGTAAACCTACATTTTTTTTTTATTACAAAAAGGAAGGGAGAGGGAGAGAGAGATAGAAACATCAATGATGAGAGAGAATCACTGATGGGCTGCCTCCTGCATGCCCTCCACTGGGAACTCAGCCTGAAACCAGGGCAGGTGTCCTGACCTGGAATTGAACCCTGACCTCCTGGTTCATAGGTCAACGCTCAAACACTGAGCCACACCAGTCAGGCTGTAAACCTACTTTTGCCCAACTCTGTATAAGTGAAATTAAATTAGGTAATAGGAATAACATATATAGACTATAATTACTACCATTAAATATAATGGTTTTTGGTTCCTTAAAATTCTGTATATTTCTCTGTATTAAAGATACATAAATCTAATATTTAAAATGTCAAACAGGGATTAAAGGAGGAAAGCTGAATATGTGTAGTGATTTTTCTAAGAAGACTGTATAAGACTAATATCAAAATAGTATTACTATATGGTTTAGTATAGATTCTCTTTAAAAATATAGTTGGCTATTTTAGGTCACTTCATATCAGTCCCTTAAAAAAAAAATAAGGGAAACATATTAAAAGCAAATCCCCCACCTAATTTTGCTGAATGTTATCAGTTCCTTAATAAAACATGACTCCTTTTTAGTGAAGTCTAAGGAAATGATGCAAAATATGAGAATTCATTTTAATTACCATGGCTACAAGAAAAACCAACTTCAAACTACAACTGACTGAATGATGAGCTGCCACCAATCAACTTTCTTGCTTCACAAAAAAGCAAGAGAGAATTTCCCCATATTTTGTTTAAATACAAATTGATGCCACATGCCAATCATTTTAACTTCTAGCAATGATATCTTCCTAAGAAATCAAAAGCAAAATATTTTATAGGAATATCATACATATTGCTTTAATTGGATGTTGTTTTTATCACCTTGTGTTGATATAGCACCTTGGTCCAAATTTGCCAACATTATCAATCTTTTAATATTTTTTTAATCAGGACATTCCTTAAGGTACATGTGGTACATGGTCTTATGCATAGAAATCATTATCAATGTTCTGAACCACTGTAGAGACTGAATAATTCAGATTCATTGTACCTTTGTTAAAAAAAATTGATATGTAAATTAATTCTAATTATTTCTGGCTTTGTTAAAATAAAACTTGATAAAGTCTAAAAGCATCTAAAATATGTTGCCTTGAAAGGATATTTGCTTTAATAAATGGCTTTCCATGTTTGGAAAACTAGAGAACAGCATGTAAAATTACCTTTAAAGTCTAATTTTAAATTTCCAATAGAGCATTCAATATGGTAATCTACTCTTCAATAAGAATTTCAAAGCAGCACATAGACATGGGTTCCTTGAGAGACTGCACTGTATTAACAAAGTAGGTCTAACACAGAGAGATTATACATCTTGTTCTATTAACAGAACAGGCACATACTACAAATATCAATGCAATAAACAAATCTACAACACAACTGCTTAGCTTGACCCAAACTACTCACTTAGTTCAAACAGTGGTCAGTAACACAACATGCTAAGTTAAATAAAAGAGCTGTATGTAACTCATTGAAGTTAATTATACAGCATATGATCTACTCAAATTATTTATTGCAGTTATCTTAATGAACATGTACATCAGAACCAGGCTGAAAATTTTCCACCATGCCCTACAAACTTTAATTTCTACACTGTCTGTAAGCATAGTAAATACGTGTCTGATGTGGAATGACGGAACAACTAACCTGCTTTAATCTAACAATTTACTGAGCAACATGGTCAAGTCATTAGGGTAAGATCTTATACATGAATCATGAAAATGACACAAGGTCCAAACTTTTCAAAGCAAGTTGGATCACTTTTAACTACAACGTAAGCTGAGATTATGTAAAACAATATGTATTTGTAGAGTGCAAATTGAAATTTCAAAGCCAAATCTCAATTTATAAATGTATCCGATTTTCATGTTATCAATGCTAAATTTGGAAACTGGCTATGATTCTTTACGCAAGCTCAGATAAATTTTTATGACTTTGTTTAAGGACACCCTTTTAAAGTTGTGAATACTTGAAAACCACCCAAATCCATCAAAAAGATGAATTGTAAAAAAACACACAGAGAACTGGGCTTACATCCTAGTTCCCAGACTCTAATTGGGTGAGTCATTAGGGTGGGCTTCTCTTCTTGTTTGTAGTAGTGCCCTCTAACGACTAGATGAACTTTGCTTTAGCAACCACTCCTATGTGCAATTGGTTTTAGCATTTACACTGCTCCTGGTAGGAGGCAATCTTCTTTAATGGATGCTGAAAGCTTTAAAGTGAAATCGGTAATTGACAAAGGCTTCATAGAACTAGGCAACTGAGAATAAAATTAACAAGAGGCTCTACAGGAAAAGCACTCAAGCTTTCACAGAATACTTCTCTAGGAAAATATTTAGTAAAAGTAAAATTTTAAAGAACCAGGTGTTGTTTCTTCCACTTTATTAACTGTTGTGGGTTTGTTTGTTTGTTGTGTTTTTGTGTGTGTGTGTGTGTGTTTTTGGGGGGGTGGGGGGCGGCCTCTGTGTTCATTCAAAAGATGGCAGTAGACCGAGTTAATGTTATTGGGTCTAGAGGAACAATCCACCTGCTGATATGCTGATATTATTCAAGGGGGGAGGGGGAGAAATAATGAAAGGAAGAAGAGCTCTAAGTAAAAGTTGGGGTAAGTTCAGCAGCTATTTCTTCAAAATAAAAGCTGCTCGGTTTTAGTTCCCCGAAATTTCATGAAGCCAAGTACTGACAACAAATCAGAAGCGCTCTAAAGAGCAAAGCAGCAAGGGTAAGGCAGAAAACAGGGCACACTCATTTACCCCGGGCTCCAGGAAACCACACCACTCCTGAAGTGTCACTGGTGCACAAAGCGATACCAGCACAACCAAATGATGCTTAGGAAGAGCAGGCGAGTGAGTGGAGCAAGGACAGTACTGTCCACTTTTGTGCTTTCTGGGCCCAAGCCCCAACCCCGCCCTCCCCAGCGGGCGTTTACCTGCGGCGGAAGGTGAGACTGAGGGGGTGGCGTGGCTCTCAGGTTGGAGGGTGGGCGGTGGCCAGGTGGGGAAGGGGGCGGGTCGCACTTACCTTGAGCAGCTTGCAGCGGATCTGCGCGGAGACCATGTGGCTGTTGCGCAGGTTGCCCACCCGGAACATGAGCGTGAGTTTGCCGTCCCTCATGGAAATCACCGCGTGCTCGCTGAACATGAGGGTCTCCGCGCGCTTCTTGGGCTGGGACATCTTGATGAACATGCAGCCGATGAGGAAAGCGTCCACGATGGAGCCGAGGATGGACTGGAAGAGGAAGAGGATGATGCCCTCGGGGCACTTGTCGGTGATGTAGCGGTAGCCATAGCCGATGGTGGCCTCGGTCTCGATGAAGAAGAGGAAGGCGGAGGGGAAGTTATAGACATTGGCCACGCAGGGCGTGTAGTTGCCGACGTGAGCTTTGTTTAGGTCGCCCCGAGTGTAGGCGATCACCCACCACATGGACGCCATGAAGAGCCAGGCCACGGTGTAGGTGAGGATGAAGATGAAGAGGTTCCAGCGCCACTTGAGGTCCACCAGGGTGGTGAAGAGGTCCGAGAGGTAGCGGCTCGTCTCGCTGCCCAGGTTGCCGTGCTGTACATTGCACCGGCCGTTCTTGTCCACGAATCGCTGCCGCTTCTTCTTGGGCACCAGCTGCTGCTGCGGGCCCTGGCCCGGCCCCTGGGGCTGCAAGCCCGAACCGCTGGACGAGGTGGTCACTACCTGGTAATCGTCCCCAAATTTCCTTCGGAGTGCAGACATAATACGGAGGGGCGAGCCAGATTCAAACGCGAAGTGAAGGCGCAGGAGCCGAGCGCTGCAAACCGGCACCAATAAGGAGGTGGGGGCGGGGGAGAGAGTGGGGAGCGGAGGGGGGTGGACAAAAGAGAGCGCACCTGGCTTGGGGGGCGCACCGGCCGGCAGCGGCGGTCTCTGCAGTCCCCTCTCCTCCCCCTGGGACGGAGGCTTTCCTACCAAGCTGAGTCTTTAAAAAGTGTCCTCCCGCACTCAAGGCAGGAGGGCGGCAAGGACCACAAGCGCAATTTCGCCTCCGAGCTTTCCGAGGCGTCTCTTCTCTTCCCCCACCACCGGCATCCCGGCCACCCCTGCTCGCCTTCCCCAGCCCTCCTGCCTGTCCTCCCCGGCTGACTCTTTAAATTAATAGTTGACAAGCGAGTTCCACTCCACCTGCCGACTCGCCAGGCTGCCCAAGCTGCGTTACCTGCTGGGACCAGACCCTCCCCTTACCCCGCCGCTCCCGGATCGCCCGCCCCTCCCCGGGACGGCTCCCGCCTGCCCCCGGCGCTCCCCCCTCCTATCTTTTGGCCAAAATCCCGCCCAAAGGCATGTCTGCCAAGTAGTGTTGCAACACCCCTTACCCACGCCTCCAGGCTCAGAGTCCCCCGCTCCACACTCCAGAGAGGTGTCTGCTGGCTGCCGAGTTTCCGTGGGCGCCACCAGGCCCTCGGGCGGACCCTGAAGGTCCCCTGCCGCCCCCGCGCGCGGCGGAGACGCGGCGGTGCCAGAAACCGGAGCACTCACCCCGCGGAGACGGCGCAGCGGCCGCGGCAGCCCGGCCTCGCTGTGCGCTCAGGGCTGCTTTCCTCGCCCCCACTTTTCCTGCTGTACCTCGGCGGGCGCCAGTTCAGTACCCACCCCCCCGAGCGCCGTAACTTCCAGAGGGCAGCACGCTGCCCCCACCAGAAGGATCCTGGAGCCTCGGGCACAGACTGATTGGGGGGCGCGGGACTTGGGGGTTCCTGGACGCCGTGTTCCCTGCAGGCGGCAGCGGCACCGCGGTAAGGGTTCGAGCCTCGAGCTGCCGGTCACTTTCGGGTTAGAGGCAAGCGGCACTCCAGCTTTTCCTCGGTTGCACGGTGCTTTCCTTCACCTCTGTCTTCCTAGGTCTTCCTACTCCCGGCCCGCGCCTCGGGGGCTCGGGTGGAAGACGCCAGGCGCTGGCGGGAGAGCGGCGGCTGTGCGGGTGCGGGTGCGGGTGCGGGTGCGGGTGCGTGTGATCAGCTGCAGAGCCGCGCTAGCCCCGCCTGTCCCCGCTTCCCCCGCTGCTCCACCAGCCCGAATTGCACCTCCGCGCCTCAGTTGAGCCTGCAGTGTCTGGCAGCTCGAGAAAATCGAGCCTCTCCAATGAGAAGCGTTTCTCCATTGGCTCCCAAACGCCAGGCAACACTCCTTCTCCGCTCCGCATCAGGCAGCAAGCCCCCAGCCAGCAGCAGATGCTGGTCTCTGAAAGCAAAGGAGTACAATCTGTCTCTATAACTAGGGCTCTCATCGAAACGGATGCCTGGATTGGGGACTGCCTCACAGAGATCCCAACTGGCTCCGAGATAAGCGTGTCTAGAACTCAAAGTTGCAAGTAGCAAAGGGGGCCTTGGGATGGGGATAGAAAGGAGAAGAAACACTTATGGGAAAGCTCATAATCTTTCCTGAAAATGGCTCTATTAAAAAGGTTCAGGATGCCCAGGGTTAACGTGTGGCTGTAATTGAGGGAAGAAGGCTGGATTGTAATGGCCCAGGCTTGGCAGTTAACTTAATGGAGGGTCAAAGTGCAGAAATAGCTAATATAGTGCCCATGTGTAAACACCAGCTTATTTACCACCTTTCATGTTTGCTTTAAGAATGCCATGGTATCTTGTGGCATATTCATTACATTCAGGCCTTTCGGTACAGATGTATAAAATTGGTTTTGTTAGGAAAAAAAAAAAAATCATCAAATCCTGAGATTATTAAAGCAAAAGGCTGCTCTAAGACTCCCAAGCAAAGGAAAATAAGTACATAATCACTCTACCAATTCTCTGCCTATAGGCACTCCCCCCTACTTCTCTACCCTTAAACCTTCGTACAGGGAAGCATGTGTCACCTTCTCAGCCACAAACCAAGGGCTCTTCACTGTCATTTAGTTAAAACAGCTACCGGAGTTACAGGCTCTTCCCCTGCAGGCCGTCTGATAAGAGGCCAGTAATTCTCTTATTCTTTAGGATTACATAAGAAGGGAAAGTGACACTGCGGGAAGTGGAAACTGCTCTGGACCTGGAATCATAAGACCTGATTTGGGTCCTGGCCCTGCCATTCACAATCTGTGTGACCTTGAACAAGTAGCGAAGTATATTTGGGCCCCAATTTCCTTCTCTGAAAAATTGGGAGTTTCAACATATTTCCAAAATTTGCATGGGAAAAGAGAATGAATGTGGTTCTATTAACTACCTTTGCTGCCAGGGATGTTATCTACTGGGCTATAAAAATTCAACAAAGCCAAGAAGAGATTAGAAATGAGTTTTTGGAGTTGACCCCATCCAGTGAACTAATATGTGTATTGTTTTCTTATTTCTGACTGCTCTCTCTCTGACTCACAATGCCCTTAACAGGCTGGCTTCTTTCATTTCCTGAAACCCGCCAAAGCATTATCCCCATCCTTATACCTTTGTGCTATCTGTTCCCTCTTTCTGGAATGTTCTTGCCCTACTGTTCCATGTCACTGGCTCCTTCTTTCATTCAACCTGGATGCTTCTTCCTAGGGAGACTTCCACTAGCCCTGTACTCTCTATCACATCAGTTTGGCTCATTTTCTTCACAGCACTTTTCTCTAAAGGATATTTTCTTCATTTGTTTGTTGTCTCTCTCCCATTACATCACAGTCCTGGAATGCAAGCTCTACAAGAACTGGAACTTTGTCTCTCTCGTTTACTTTGTCCCTAACACCTAGAACATAGCCTGTCATATACCAGGTCCACAATTAATATCTGTTGGATCAATAACATGTACCAGTCCACATCACTAGGAACTCCACATACTTTGAAACTCTCTCTGAGTAATACAAAATTAAAAGTCATCACTAAGTCAGGTCACTTATATGATCCTATATAATAAAAAGGGAATATGCTAATTGACTGTCACACCCTCACAAATGGAGGTGCCCACAGCCAATAAAGAGGGAATATGCTAATTGACTGCCACACCCTCACAAGATGATGGCGCCCAGTCCCCTCAGCCCCACCTCATCCAGCTGGAGTCCCCTAGTCCTCTCAGCCCCGCAGGGGATGGCAGTTGGGGATGATCATGCCAGCAGGGAAGCAGTTAGATGTCAATCAGGCTGGCAAGGGAGCTGTTAGGAGGCTATCAGGCAAGCAGGCAGAGTGGTTAGGGGCAATCAGGCAAGCAGGCAGGTGAGTGTTTAGGAGCCCGCAGTTCCAGATTGTGAGAGGGATTGGGCCTAAACCTGCAGTTGGACATTCCTTGAGGGGTCCCAGATTGGAGAGGGTACAGGCCAGGCTGAGGGACACCCTACCCCCCCCCTGTGCACGAATTTCGTGCACCAGGCCTCTAGTTTAATATAAAAGAACATATAAATAAGAAAGGAATACTTCCTGTGCTTCTTAGGTATAGAATGGATATTCAATCAGATGCCAATTTCTTTTGATATGATTTCCCCTCTCCCTTTAAAAATGCTACTATCTTTCTTTAAATCCCAATTTCAGTTTAGGCCCAATGTGAAATGATTTTCTTGCCTACAGTCTTTTACTCCTTCAAACTATCCTAGATAGTATTACTAGATCTATTTCCTTAGAACCATAAAAGTTTAGTAAGGAAATGAAAATAAAAGAATTCTCTGATTATTTCATTTCCAAGCATTTACTAATAAACATTCCCACTTTTTAAAAATCACTTTTCTATGGGAAATCTTGGCCATTTTTCAGCAACCAAATTTACAAACAAACAAGTAATTTGATACCTCAAGAGATATAATTTAATCTAACCCTCTCATTTAACAAATAAGCACATTGAGGCTAGAAAGAGAAAATAACTTGTTCAGTGTTAGAGTTGATAAGTGAAAACTCTGAGATTTGAACCCAGAACATTGTACCTCTAGAACCAGAGTGCTCTGCCATCCCTTACCAGGTGCCTGGAAGACAGACTAGGATTTCTGATTCATAATCAGGGCCACCCTCCACTACATCATGCTTCTCGGAAGGTTGAGATCTCAGGTCCTTAAAATATGCCTAACCTATAGTTCCAAAATTATCTCCTACCCTGCCTTTAATGGGGGCAATACTCCAACGAACTTTGACTATTATCAATTCCCCCAAAATGCCTTCTATGGATTTCATTTGCTCAACTTCCTCCCTGTCACTTAAGTACCCTTTTTCTATCCCTGCGAAATCTGAATCACTGTCACTGGGGAAGGAAATAATTTCTTTGACTTTTATTTTCCAGTGCCACCTCCCCCATGAAGCTTTACATTATCTTTCCACTAACAAAAATCTCTCCCTTTTTGAATTCTTACTTCCCTAGATTTGTAATGTGGCTTTTTTTTTTTTTTTTCCTTCCTAGTCTATATTTAAGCTCGGAATTTACCAAGATTTCCCTCAAGAGCACCCCGAGCATCTACCTCTTAATATTTTGATATCATTCAATACTCCAGTTATCCAACCTTGCCTTGCACATGGTAAATATTTATAAATATTTAAAGAGGACTAAAATGTATTGAGCTTACTTTAATGTGCCAGGCAATATTGTTGGTGCTTGGAACTTTACAATTAGTATTCCCATTGTATAGCTAGAAAGAGGATAGAGCATGTATTCCAAAACATAGCTGTCCTTTTTCAAGGTCTTCATTTTAAAGAAACAGTACTTCTTGAAACATTAAATATTCGTTCAGGATGCCATAATGTCACACGGTCAATGTGGCTGTGCCTTGACCTCTCTGTGACATTAAGTCCAACTCCTTGAAAATATTTAAAGATGAACGAAACTCTTCTTCTGTCAGCACAGCTGCTGCCATGATGAGGTTCTGGAGGCCGGCCAGCCCCTCGGTGCCAAAGCCAGGCGGGATGTGTGGGGAATGGATAACAGAAGGCCACCTAATCAGGTGCTGTCTGATGAACTGAAGTGAAATACTGCAAACAGAGAATGGGTCAAAGGAAGGAGAGGCACACGATTTCAGCCCCAAAGCCACAAAGCCAGAAAAACCTGGAAAATATCACTACAGAATGCACAAGCATTTGGTGTTTAACATATAAAGACAGGGTGGTAGATTATAAACAAACTACCATACAGACTTTGGGAGTAAGGGGAGGGGGGAGGATTAAAGCTATATTTACCAACAAACTCAGTTAAGAACAAGCTACATATTTATTCTGTGTTTAAAATGACTAATATCACAAAAAAAACCATAACTTTGAAAACAAGGCATACCATTCTGTGTTTTAATACTAAAAAGGCATGACTTTGCACCTGCACTCACCCTATTATGTAACTGAACAGTGTGAGGAAAAGAGTACATTGACTGTAAAAGAAGAAAAACCTCTGCTCTTGAGAAGTCCAAATTCTAAAAATGACTTAATCGGCCAACTGTGGAGAAAGCCAGGCTTTGAACACCTCGGTTCACCTGGAGCGCACTTCTCGTCATTCACTATTGTCACTGTGTCCTGCCATGTGCTAGTCTGTGAGACCGGAAATATTAATTACTCTCAAGTGAAAATGGTATTATATTTAATACTCCTTTACTCTTAATCCTACCATCCTCTGAACTACAATGAAGAGATGGGCAGGCCTAGGGATCCAAAGCTGTGTGCTTCAAACAGTAACACATTCCCATTGTCACCATAAGTTCTGCTATATCTGGGAAGAGGTCACTCTTTGAAATTCTATATGCAATTTTAGGCAATGGAATGGTGTTTCTTTTTTCTTTTCTTTTCTTTTTTTTTTTTTTTTTTTTTTTTAGCCCTCCTAAAAAAAGAATACTGAATTTATTTTCTCTCTTGCTAAAAAAAAAAAAAAAAAAAAAAGAATAAGAAAAATGAAAAGGAGAAATCAGCTTGAGATTCCACTGCACAGACTTGAGAACAGAGCCATTGCCATACCCTGGCAGTGACTCATCCAGCCCTTACTCTTGGCTCCAAATCCCGGCCTCTGCTTGAGGATTCACAGAAAAGCAAAATGCCATCGTCACTTGGAGGCCATTTATTTAGCAACAGTTTTCCTGACTTAAACCCTCTCTTTACTCCAGCACTGTGCCTGGGAGTACTCTGGTTTATGAAAGAATAGAGACTTTAAAAACTTTTCCAGAACTCAACATCTATTAAAAAAGAAATACTGGTTTTTATCAGACCCAAGGGCTTATTGGCAAGGCATCAAGGAAAAACAACAATGTCCTATCATTTTCCATGTCAGTGGAAGTTATACTTCTCAGGATTTCTCCCCTGAGCACACCAATGAAATACTACATGTCAAAATATGGACAAGAGTGTTGTTTAGTTCAATACAGCAGACACCTAATGTGCACCAACCATGTGCCTAGCATTAGATCAGGTGTGTGCAGGTCAGAAATAATGACAGCAAAATATATTAACAACAACAATAATGATAATTAATACAATGTAGTGAACACCTAAAGGAAAAGATTGCTTTATTTACATTTAGAAGAACAAGTCTCATGAGGAAATACTCCTCTAGCTAATGTAACCTATCAAACTGGAATCACATTTTGTTAAGCATTAAGTTACCTCTGTCCAAGCAACTTTATTTTGGAAATCCGAAGATAATTTTTTAAAATATTTTTTATTGATTTTTTTACAGAGAAGAAGGGAGAGGGATAGAGAGTTAGAAACATCAATAAGAGAGAAACATCGATCAGCTGCCTCCTGCACACCTCCTACTGGGGATGTGCCCACAACCAAGGTACATGCCCTTGACTGGAATCAAACCTGGGACCCTTCAGTCCGCAGGCCAACACTCTACCCACTGAGCCAAACCGGTTAGGGCTGAAGATAAGTTTTTAAAAAATATTTTTATTGATTTCAGAGAGGGAGAGTGAGAAAGAGAAACATCAATGATGAGAGAAAATCATTGATTGGCTGCCTCCTGCACGCCCCACAGTGTGGGGCGGAACCTGCAACCTCGGCATATGGCCTGACTGGGAATCAAACCATGACTTCCTGGTTCATAGATCGATGCTCAACCACTGAGCCATGCCAGCTGGGCTAGATTTTTAATGACAAGCTTTCTAAGAGGTAATATTTTTGCATAATTTTAAAAGAGGAGATATAATCTGTACTCATCTTTTAGAACCTTACAAACATGTATTAAAATACTAGAAGAAAAATGCAAATAGCCAGCATTTTTGGAGGTGGTAGAGTAAATTTGTCACTCTAATTTTCTGTGTTAGTGTATATAAAGAGATTGGAACATTTTCTACTATTGAAAAATAATAATGTGACTTTTGCCATTTAAAAAATATTTTAAAAGATTGATAGGTCGTGTCAGTACAGTTTATCTTGGAAGCAGATACCGAGACAAAGCTAGGGAGACAAAAGGTTTGTTAGGGGCAATGCACATTAAAGATAATAGGGAAAGGAACAGAATAAAGCAGAAATAACTGTAAACTGTGATGCTGATCTGACATCAACTAAAGAAAAGGAAAGATAGGAGGAGGCAGAATTCAGTAGCAGGACACTCAGACTATGGTGAAAATTTTAAAATTGAATTTATTATTATGATAAACCATGCAGGTTTCAAGTGTACAACTCAACAAAACATCATCTGCACACTGCATCTTGCACCTATCCTCCCAAGCAAAGTCTCATTTCAGCCCCATTCCACCCCCACCTCCATCTTTGCCCACCTCCGCCTAGCTCCCACCACCTCTCCCTCTGGCATTCACTACACTGTTGTCTGTGTCTGTGTGTTATGTATATACTAGAGGCCCGGTGCATAGCATTTGGGCACTGCGGGGGGTGGGAGGGGTCCTCAGCCCGGCCTACACCCTCTCACAGTCCAGGACCCCTTAGGGGATGTCCGCCTGCTGGCTTACATCCCCCAAGGGGTCCTTAGTGCTGCCGCGGAGGCGAAAGAGGCTCCCGCCACCACCGCTGCACTTGCCAGCCATGAGCCCGGCTCCTGCATTGAGCATCTGCCCCCTGGTGGTTAGTGTGCATCATAGCGACCTGTCGTTCAGCCATTTGGTAGATTTGCATATTAGCCTTTTATTATATAAGATGTGTGTGTGTGTGTTGTTGTTGTTGTTGTTGTTTTTTGCTAATCCCTTCACCCTCTTTCATCTAGTCCTTCATCCCCTTCCCTCTGACAGCTGTCAGTCTGTTCCATGTATTCATGCCAATGTTTCTATTTTGTTCATCAGTTTATTGTGTTCATTAGATTCCACATATGAGTGAAATAATGAGGTATTTGTCTTTCTCTGACTGGTTTATTTCACTTACATCATAATCTCCAGGTCCATCTATGCTGTTGTAAAAGGTAATTCTTGGACACCTCAATGGGAGGCTCTAGAGCAAAAGTTGCCCATTAGAATATTACTACATTGGGCTGAGATGGTTCTGTCCTAAGGTGCCTGCTGAGTTGCCATTGGTAGTTCTTGGAAGAAAATGGCTTTAGCTGAAGGCTGTATCTGATTGGGCAAGATGCTGTTGCTGAATGCCATCAGCTCAATGCACTCTTTCTAGCCAAAGTCGTGTTCTTCTTGAAGGGAGATCAAGTGGCACACCTCCATGGCTGACAGAGCAGAATCTTGAGTGGAAGTGAAATTTATTAGTGTCTTCACAGAATTTGTGTTACAAATATACAGGAACACTAGTATTCTCTATAAAACTGATTACAAATGTGTGCTTAGTAACTTCAGTTTTGTCCTGGTACCATCGCATAAATATTTTCTTTTTTGTTTGGAGCGAATGGATAACATGGCCATGTTGATCTTGCCTTTGATTATAGTCTGCTAGAGAGTAGGAATATGAATATATATATATATATATATATATATATATATATATATATATATAAAATTTATTTTAGCATCTTCCAATGCTGAGGCAACCTTAAAAGTGCAGGAAGGGGAGGGAGAGATGGGAGAAATGGAGCAGTTGGACTATAGAACTGGAGAAGGGAAGAAAGGAGAAGCCAGTAAAGCACAAATGACCCTGGATGACAAAGGGATGGAGAACAGAACTCCAACAACATCTCATGGCACGTGATCCAGATGAGAAAGGAAAGGAGAACAATGAACAGAAGTTTCTGAAATCAAATTGCCCTTTTTACAGTTCCTAGCTGCGCATTAGAATCACCCCAGGAATTCACCCCGGATAAGTATTGATTCTGACAGCATAGCTAGGATTCAGAAACTCGGATGTGTGGGAACCTCCTGCTTTTCAGTAAAGGAGCTTCCCAGAACTGTCACAAGGAAGTACCATCCATCTTCCTTTCCTACTCCAGAGAGCCCTCAACCATGGGCATCAAATAGGGACAGTTGGGATTAGTAAAACCTGGTGTCCTGTGCTCTTACAAATCACTAGTCCAACAGGTATGTACACAAACTTAAGGTGACAGGAGGATCTTCCCCTCATTGGAAAAGCACCCGAGAAAAGCAAGACATGTTGTGGGTTGACTGTAGTTCAATCCAGTTCTATCACCCACAGTCATAAATAATGAACATGAATGGAGGAATCTGGGGCCACTGAACTATAAATCCCATAAATGTTTTAAGTATTTTTATTAATAATGTGTTTTTTTCTGTTGTCTGTGGAGATGAAAGTGAATGTGCCCAGCCTGCATGGCTCAGTGGTTGAGCATCCACCTATGGACCAGGAGGTCACGGTTTGATTCCTGGTCAGGGCACATGCCCAGATTGTGGGCTCCATCCCCAGTTGGTGGCTTGCAGGAGGCAGCCAATCAATTATTCTTTCTCATCATTGATGTTTCTGTCTCTCTTCCTCTCCCTTCCTCTATGAAATCAATAATATATATAAGAAAGAAAAAGCCCCCAAATTAAGATTCTCACAAGGACTACCAATAAACCAGTAGAAGAGCCTGGCACTGTTGAAACTGTGTGGTCACACTGGCAAAGAGCCAAGTTGGGATTGGCCATTTGCTTTATACTGCATGCTTGTTTGGAGAGAGAGAGAGGTGAAGAAGAATCATAGTAATAAAGACAATAACCATTAGAAAGTAAGATATCACTTCCATACACTTATTTTTAGAATTCCTCCCAGTTTTTATACAAAGAACATTTTCAAAAATTTTCACTTAGATTTTCACTCCAAGAAAGATAACTGCTTTGAGGTCACCCACTTTACTGATTACCCAGTAGTACAGCTCATCTTCATAGTCCCAATGAGATAATGGAAGAGGCCCTGGAGATTTATTTAGGGGTGGAGTAGGAATGCACTAAAACTCTTCAATTTCTTGTTGTATGGTTCCAATTTACAAAGTGGGTACTTAGGTGATTCAGTGAGTCAGTAACAATTACTGTTCAAAACTGATCTGAGAGTAAAAATTGTATCCAATTCGTACATAGGGAGCCTCCACCTATTTATTATGACCCCATAGATAATACTGTGGCTCTAGAAACATCTTGGTATTAACATAATAATTAACTGTACTGATTCTCTAAAGTACTAAAGCACTCTTTTCCCTCTCTCATCTCTATCTACTAATTGGAAAGTCTACTCTCCAAAAAGAGCTTAGATGAGTGACAGGTTTTTAAAAAACAAGAGAGTTTTTCTATTACAAAGAGTGGATGGATGTTAGCACTCTGTTAGGCATATAACATAAAAAAGATGTCTGCTGTTTAATATTTACATGTATGTATTGTTTTGGTTTTGCATCAAGCTGAAAGATTTTTTTTAAAGAAATAAAAATGTGCTGTGATATGACCAAATAATGAAATACCGTCCCGTCCTATATATGTAGAAAGTTCTTTCAGTGAGTTCTTTATAACAAATCAAGAATAGGGGTGTAATCATTAGAGAAAGGGGCGGGGAGAAGGAAGATAGAAGAGGGAGGTCAAAGCCCAGTGTTAGCTATCTGTCCACTGCAAATTCTTTTTTGCATTCTGTGTGGCTGGAGTTGCCGCTGATGAAATGTCCTCACATAGTCTGTCAATGTCAGAATGCAAACATCACTAAATAAACCCTTGTGTCAAAATGTCACCCAGTGATTATTTATGCTTCTTAACAACACCAATGAATGACAAGGTTGCCTCTACGGCTGGAAAAGGTTGCATACCAATTGTTAGAGATAGCATAGATGAAGGACAATGTAGTCATCAGATGTATTGAAATGATGCTATTAAATTATATATGCAACCAGTGGCCAACCCAACACAGTAAATAATACTGTCATTCTCCTCAAAAAATAAATATTGACTAAACAACTTAATGCAAAGCATTTAATAATTAACATGCATTTCTGAATTTCTGCTATCAAGTAGATAGACTAAAAGATGTCATTTAATTTTCTTCATTTTTAAAAAAATCTTTATTGTTCAGATTATTACAGTTGTTCCTCTTTTTTCCCCCCATAGCTCTCCTCCACCAGGTTCCCACCCCACCCCATGCCCATACACACACACCCCCCACTGTCCTCATCCATAGGTGTATGATTTTTGTCCAGTCTCTTTCCGCACCCCCCACACCCCTTTCCCCTTGAGGATTGTCAGTCCACTCCCTTTCTATACCCCTGATTCTATTATATTCACCACATTATTCTGTTCATCAGATTTTTTATTCACTTGATTTTTAGATTCACTTGTTAATAGATATGTACTTGTTGTTCATAATTTTTATCTTTACCTTTTTCTTCTTCTTCCTCTTCTTAAAAAATACCTTTCAGCATTTCTTATAATACTGGTTTGGCAGTGATGAACTCCTTTAGCTTTTTCTTATCTGTGAAGCTCTTTATCTGACCTTCAATTCTGAATGATAACTTTGCTGGGTAGAGTAATCTTGGTTGTAGGTTCTTGCTATTCATCACTCTGAATATTTCTTGCCACTCCCTTCTGGCCTGCATAGTTTCTTTTGAGAAATCAGCTGACAATCATATGGGTGCTCCCTTGTAGGTAAATAACTGTTTTTCTCTTGCTGCTTTTAATATTCTCTCTTTGTTTTTTGCTCTTGGCATTTTAATTATGATGTGTCTTGGTGTGTTCCTCTTTGGATTCCTTTTGTTTGGGGTTCTGTGCACTTCCTGGACTTATAAGTCTATTTCTTTCACCAGGTGGGGGAAGTTTTCTGTCATTATTTCTTCAAATAGGTTTTCAGTATCTTGCTCTCTCTCTTCTTCTGGCACCCCCATAATTCGGATGTTGGTACACTTGAAGTTGTCCCAGAGGCTCCTTACACTATCTTTATATTTTTGGATTCTTTTTGCTTTTCCGGTTGGGTGTTTTTTGCTTCTTTGTATTTCAAATCTTTGATTTGATTCTTGTGATCCTCTAGTCTGCTATTGGATCTCTGTATATTATTTTTATTTCAGTCAGTGTATGCTTAATTTCTAGTTGGTCCATTTTCATATCCTTGAGGGTCTCGCTAAATTTATTGGCCTTTTCTAGAAAATTCTTGAAAAACCTTATAACTGTGATTTTGAACTCTATATCCAGTAGTTTGCTTTTCTCTATTTCTTCCATTTGTGACCTGTTTCTTTGTCTCTGCATTTTGGCTGCTTCCCTGGGTTGATAGAGTGGCTTTGTGTGCTACGTGTCCTACAAGGTCCAGTGGCTCAGCCTCCCCAGTTAACTGAGGTGGACGCTCTTGGTGCACCCCTTTGTGGGCTGTGCGCACAGTCTTGTTGTAGTTAAGCCTTGATTGTTGTCGGTATCACTGGGAGGAATTGACCTCCAGGCCAATTGGCTGTGAGGATCAGCTGTGTCTACGATGGGAGAACTTCTGTGCTGGAGACACCCTTATGAGGCAAGACTTGCTTCAGTGGGGCTTTGGTGCTCACTGAGTCTGCCCCCTGAGTGTGTCCCTATGGATCTGAGGAGTTGTAATCTGGATGGTCTCACTCTGACCCCTGGGTACACTGGCTCTTGGATCTCCAAGGAGGTGCTAATTTAGCCTCTGCCTGAAGTCACGCAGCAGGAGCTACAGAGAGATCTGCAGATTCCTCTTCTTTGTTTGGGGTTTGGAGGTGCCCAGTTGAGGCCCAGCTGTGAAGCAATGCAAGCTGCTGTGGGGCCTTTGGCCTTCTTTTCGATGTTCTGGGTCTTTCTGACTCAGCTGCAGTTTGTTAGGTAAGTTTAGATTTCAAAGGACCAGGCCATTCATATGCAAAAGCCTCTGCGCACAGCTTGGATAGGGCGGAGTCTCAGGGTGGAGCAAACAGCAATGGCTTCCCGTAAGCCCTGCCCTAAGAGGCCCCCGGGTCTCAGAGTCCCTTGGTAGTCGCTGCAAGCACCTCTGAGAGAAAGCCATCCTCGAGTTCCACCCGCTGCCAGACAGTCCAGTTTCTCCCAGTATGAGTCTGGATCCCCAGAGTCTCGCCTGAAACTGAAGTTCAGAGAAGTTAGGAGCTTGTGTCTCCCTCCCAATTGAAAAAGCCAGCCACGTACTCAGTTGCCAGCCCTCTTCATGTGCACTCCTCCATACCTCTGGACTTTACTTCCACAGCTCCTCTGAGTCTCAGTGTGCTTTTCTCTTCCCTTCTAGTTGTAGAATTTCCACTTAGCCAGCCTTCCTGTGGTTCTGGATGATGTCTGTTTTGTCTTTTAGTTGTAGTTTTGAAGTGGTTGTGCACGGCAGCAAGTTCAGGTGTTTACCTATGCCGCCATCTTGGTTTCTCCTAATTTTCTTCTTTATTTGTCCTTTTTTCCCCCCACAATATTGCTTCCTCTGGAATTGAATTTAGAGCCTACATTTTTAGAGGAGGCTGCAATTGCTAATGAAGGTCGGATAACACAAACCCCAATGGCACAGTGATAAAGTCTTTGCAATATGTATACAAAGTGACTAAGGGTTGTTCCTGAATTCCATATTGTCTCCTGTTCCAAATCTACTCTGAAGAATAAGAGGCATAGCATTAATTATAGGGAAAAAATACGTATTGTGAAAATATTTATCAAATCAATCAGTAAAAATTGTAAGGTAATTATAAAATATTATTATACATTATAAATATTAAAGAATAACTAAAATTGTTGTTTTATTAGGGATCATTTCTAACCTGCAGGCTATCATGACCTGACTTTTTACAATAAGGACAGGCTCTTCTCTCCCCTTGTCTAAGAGACCTTAGGGGAGGTCTGATCTGATTGCTCAATTGCTGAAGCTATAAGTTCATGATTGTGGCAGCTTCGTCTTTTACTCTCATTTGAATAGTTTCAGATAGTTGATCAGCCAGAATTGCCCATTCATTAGTATGCATGGTTGGCCAGTTTAACTTATATTGTTTAATCAGAGTTATAAGCTCTTTATCTAATCCTTCCAAAAATGCTGAATTTAGTAAATGCTGAATTTAGGCTCATTTTGATGATCATTAAAACTGACTGGGAAAAAAACCCCACAAAACTGACTGGACATAGACATGAATGTTGTTTGAAAGTTGTTTTGTTTGTTGTTTCTTTTTGAAACATTCAAAGAAATCAAGGAAAACAAATAAATCAAGTTATCAGGCTCTCTTTTGCATTGCTGGATTTTGGTCCAGTCCATTTTCTAGGGCAAAATCTCAGGTATTACTTGGTGAAGTCTGAAAGGATAATTTCCTGCATTTTTCTCAGTCGGTGCCTCTCTGCTTTTTTTATTATTTTTTAAAATGTTTTAAATTACAGCTAACTTTCAATATTATTTTGTATTAGTTGCTGGTGTATAACATAGTGGTTAGACAATTATAAACTTAACCAAGTGTTCTCCTTTACATTTCCAGTACCCACCTGGCAATATACATGGTTATCACAATATTGTTGATTATACTTCAGATGCATTTTACATCCCATAGCTATTTTGTAACTACAAATCTGTACTTCTCAATCCTTTCACCTCTTTCACCCAGTTTGACAAACCCCCTCGCCTCTGGCAACCACCAGACCACTCTATGTGTCTATGAGTCTGTTTCAATTTTGTTTGTTTATTTTGTCCTTTAGAGTATACATATAAGTAAAATCATATAGTATCTGTCTTTCTTTGACTGATTTATTTCACTGAGCATAACATCCTCTAGGTCCATCCATGCTGTTCCAAATGGTAAGATGGTAAGATGTCATTCTTTTTTATGGCTGAGTAATATTTCACTGCATATATGTACCACAACTTTTTAAATGTCTCTCTCTGTCTTTTAAAACATCCTCTACAAGAGTTTCCCAGTGAACCTTATTCATTCCATTGCTTTACTCTCAGAAGTAGGTGTATTAATTGGAATAGGTCAGAATATCCAGGAACATCCTATCTAATAAAGAGGGAATATGTTAATTGACCATCATGCCCTCACAAGATGGCAGTGCCCATGGCCACAAGATTGCGGCACCCAGACCCTTCAGCCCTGCCTCATCTAGCCTCAGTCCCCCAGTCCCCTCAGCCCCACCTCATCCAGCCTCAGTCCCCCAATCCCCTCATCCCTGCCTCATCCAGCTGGAGTCCCCCAGTCCCCTCAGCCCCGCAGGGGAAAGCAGTTGGGGGTGATCAGGCTGGCAGGGGAGGGCAGTTGGAAGTGATCTGGCCATCAGGGGAGGGCAGTTGGGGACAATCATGCTGGCAGGGGAGCAGTTAGGGGGCTATCAGGCTGGCAGGCAGAGTGGTTAGGGGCAATCAGGCAGGCAGGTTAGTGTTTAGGAGCCAGCAGTCCCAGATTGTGAGAGGGATGTCTGACTGCTGGACAACCCTTGAAGGGTCCCACATTGGAGAGGGTGCAGGCTGGGCTGAGGGACACCCTCCTCCCCACCAATGCATGAATTTCATGCACCGGGCCTTTAGTATATTCTAACAGTTAAATCAAATTCCTTTGCAAACCCATCAGGGTCCTGGAAAGGATAGGAGAAATCTTTAGGTAGATTCTGTTCTAGTCCAAGGAATACATTTTTTTTTGGTTCCCCTCTGCCTAAGACTGGCTTTTCTCCAATGGGAGCTGCCAAAATTTCTGCTTTTTTTTTTTTTTTCTAGTCTATTCTGGTCTGGTTTTCGATTCTGGGTGCCCCCTAGGTCAGTAGAGAACTGTGATGGAGAAGGTGGAGAAGAGAGAGAAAAGGGGTGGGGCGAGAAAGGAGAGTAAAAGTTACAAAGTGAAGGTTACAGCAGGGCAGTTAGAGAAGAGGGGAAAATAGGGTGTTGGTATTGAGCAGCTTTGGAAAACTTCTTTAGGTCAGAGACAGCCTCTACAATTCTCTTACTACCTTCCTGGAGAAAACAGTCTCTTTGTGCTTTGTTTTAGAGGCTTCTATTTGCCGGTTGAGGTAAGCCTCTCATTCATTTAGTTTTATTTTAGATCTGGCTTTATTTTTTTCACTAATACATGCAAAAAAAATAGTTTAGGTGTCAAAAGAACTCCATTCCAGCCATCTTAAATTGATATCACTTCTAGTTAAATCTTCTCATTTCTGTAAGTACTTGCAAGTAAAGGCTCCCAATAAATTGTCTATCTGTAGGAGTATGAATAGGGGCAGGATACTGGGGGGCCTGTTGGCTTTGGAGGTATGATTTCCCATGTTAATTTTAGTTTTCTTTTCAGATCTGAACAAATTTCTAGGGATGTTGTGTAGTGCTGGTTGAAGTGCACTGCTTATAGATTGAGCTCCACGGGGCTATAATCTCTTGAGTCATTTCAACATTCGCACAAGTCTCAGTTTCTCTCCCCAGCTGTCTAATATAACCATGAGCACTCAGAGTGCTAGGGAACCGAACTTGAGGTGCATGTCCACAGATGAGTCAGTTATTTAATTGCAGTGGTGTTGTAATTTTCTATGGGGCCCTGATCATTTTGAAGGGTGCCCTCAAACACCTCCACGTAGATTCTTACTTACCTAAGAACACCCTAAATTCAAGTTGGAGGGAGTAAATGTCCCTTAGCTGCAGACCTGAACAAGTTCAGAATGTCATTTATGCAGCAAAAGGTTTTGCTCAGACTCATAATAACTAGTTCCAATCGAAAAGCCAAAATTAAAAACCAGTCACCCATTATTTTTTACTCTGTCCTACATTATCTCAAGCCTTATCTTTAGCCTGGGTTATCTCACTCCTAATTTTTTGCGCCACCTTGAGGATTTTATTTTTTTTTAAGAACATCTCAAATAAAGTCAGAGGCTTCTATCTTAAAACAGTAAGATCTGGAATTCCAAGAAAAACTCATTCAAGTTTACCCAAAGCAGAGTGCTGGATGGCACAATGGGCTCCTGCTGGTGGTACCTAGCACCGGGTCTGGGTCTGCAGGGTGGTTTGGGTGGGCTTCTTTGGAATCCTGCTTACTACACCAAGTATGTCAACAAAAGAATGTCCAGCCTAAGAAAAGGTCTTATAAGATTTTATTTGAGCCACAATGATGACCATTGTCAGAAGCAAAATCTCAATGAATTGAGAAAATGCTCTGGAGAATGGCAGTCTTACAGTTTATTTTATATATTAGAATCAAAGGTGGAGACATAAGAAGGTTACATGAAATCCATTAGTGGTAGATTAGGGAGGAAGGGGAAGGGGATTGGATAAAAAGTAAAACTGAGAGACGCATACTTCTTTTACATTGGTGGGTACAGGACAGTTAACAATTAACATTTACAGCACATAGAAATGGTACTCAAGGAACAAGACAACAATGAGGGGTTCTGTGGTCTGCTCTGGTGTGGTGGGTGTGCCCTGTGGGGTCTGGTAAAGGAGATTACTCTGGAATTGAAAAGTATGTTATTTTAGATGCAAAAAGATATTAGACAGTCTCACTTAAGGTAAAGAAAGAGAAGCTACATGCCTACTGTCCATGACTCGCTTTTAGTCACGAATTTTTAAGTTTAGACATCCTATGTGATTACTTTGGTCTCCGAGTCTGTAGGGCCCATCATGCAGGCCATGTTTAGTATGTGGCGCCCTTTTCGTTCACATCACCAAGTCAAAGAGCCCAGGGGCTGCGCCAAATCAGCGTTTTCACCATTAACCTTTCATTGTGCTCCGGTGGGGTACGAAATGGCACAACTGAAAAACGAGCATTTTGAAGCTCAGAGATAGAGGTAGGCCTGGCTATTGAAATAACCGTGCAAATAATCTAGAAACACTAGCAGAGTATTTCAACTAATGACGTTAGAAGCTAATCCCATCTAACACAACGCACATTTAAACTGGTGCTACTTAAAGGCAAACAGCTGGACTATAAAAAGTGTCACGGATACTTCAATTCTACATTCCCTTCAAACAGTATGAAAAGCTGTAACTTTGGGGTATGATTCAAATATATATTTACAGTCTCCTGAGAAAGATCTTTTACTCACATTCTAGAGCAAGTGAATTTTATTTTTCAAAAGCAAAGGCACTTATAAGTAATACATTAGTTTCATGCAAGTGTTTTGATGAGAATGTGGGGAGAAGGAAAAATTTGTATTGGAAGTATGTTTTCCAGAATTGCATATTATTCACCATCTATTTGTGAGAAGTTAGGATTGACTGCATCTATACTAGAGTTACTAGTCATAGTTATCAATGCTAACACTCATGACAATAAGAACTGTGATTGAAGGTAGTGGAGAATAGAACTGTGATTGAAGGTAGTGGAGAATAAAATTCTTGAAACTCATTCTTAAAAAGAAAGCTCATGAGAGCAAAATAATAAAACAGATAAAAGCAGAGCTATCCCTGCTGGAGCTGGGTTGGGGCACAGAAACCCACCCACTCAGACCTTTCCTCCTCTCTTATAGTGACACCCAGGAAAGCTGGGAAAGCAAAGGGCTCTGAGGAGCATAGGTCATCCTTCATGACTTTCTGGAATTTAAAAGATAAAATGGAAGAGACGTGGGTGAGGAAGAGATGCCAACTTTATCCCACACTGTGTACACTCCTGGGATTCTCTCACATTTGGATGAATGATGGGGCCAACCTGATGAAAACAAATTCCTTAAGAGACATGAAAGACGATTCAGTCTTTACAAGAGAAGAGGGAATGGGGCCAAGATACTAGTAACAAAGACTTAGTCAAGAAAGATGAGCAACTCTGCAATTTTGTACCTGTCATACAAATGTCTCTCATTCAGGCACTAATCAGCTAATGTAATACAGGAATCTTACCAATGTGCAGGTGTTAAAAAGGGTTCATGGGATTCTAAATTTGAAAAAAGAATAGACTGCTTAATTTAAAAGTCTATGGAGGAAAATTTGGATATAAGCAGCATGCTTTGGTAAACTAGTAGAAAAGTATTAACATAGCAGGAGAGAGTGAGTTTGAGTAAGCTTAGTTTCTGGAACACCAGGACATGCAAAGAACACCTAGGCTAGTTGCTCTGAAGTGAAGTGGACTCGATCTCAGAATAGAGAGGAGGAAAATATCATTGTTGAGAGTGAAATGCCCAGAGTTGACAGCAAACAGAAGTTTCTTCTCTTTGTGGTCATTCCACTTCCTAAGAAGAGGAAGAGCAGGGAAAAGGAAAAACACAAGTCTATGTTACTTGACCAAACCTAGACTTGCCCATCAACAATAATGAGCGACCACCAAAAAGTCCCCCCAAAGTGATTTGGATAGTAGAAGTCGTATTAATTGAAAGAGAAATGCTGGGAAAACGTGGCAAGGAAAAAAGTTAACCACATAGAACAAGATTGTGTAATATTTACTCTTTCAAGATTTAAGAAAATAATTGATCACATTCTTTCTCTACTCGTCTCCACACTCTGTCCTTGGCCTTTCCTGAAGTATTCAAGTCATTCCTCATTGTGCTAAGTACAGATCCTTGGCCCTTTGAGGCTCACATGTAGTAGGTAAATTCCA